>CAUEHT010000025.1:1200000-1762000 GCA_958510875.1 Endomychus coccineus | reverse complement strand
ACTTCCAGACAGGAAGAGATATCGATTCGCGGTTAGTGCCAATCGCATCAGAATAATCGAGTTGGTTGGATGTTTTTCATCGAAAACAATTCAAAGACGGGAAATAGAACGTTCGGAATTATTGAATTGCGTAACTTCCAGACGGGAAGAGATATCGACTTGCGGTTAGTGCGAATCGCATCAGAATCATCAAATTGGTTGGAAATATAAGTTTTCCATAGAAAACAATCCAAAAACGGAAATAAAGCGTTCGGAATTATTGAATTGTGTATCTTCCAGAGGGGAAGAGATATCGACTTGCGGTTAATGCGAATCGCATCAGAATGATCAAATTGGTTGGAAATATATGTTTTTCATAGAAAACAATTCAAAGACGGGAAATAAAACTTTCGGAATTATTGAATTGCGTAACTTCCAGACGGGAGGAGATATCTACTTGCGATTGGTGCCAATCGCATCAGAATCATCAAATTGGTTGGAAATATATATTTTCCATGGAAAACAATTCAAAGACGGGAAATAAAACTTTCGGAATTATTGAATTGCGTTACTTCCAGACGGGAAGAGATATCTACTTGCGATTGGTGCCAATCGCATCAGGATCATCAAATTGGTTGGAAATATATGTTTTCCATATAAAACAATTCAAAGACGGGAAATGAAACGTTCGGAAATATTGAATTGCGTAACTTCCAAACGGGAAGAGATGTCGACTTGCGTTTAGTGCCAATCGCATCAGAATCATCGCGTTGGTTGGAAATATATGTTTTTCATGGAAAACAATTCAAAAACGTTCGGAATTATTGAATTGCGTAACTTCCAGACGGAAAGAGATATCGATTTGCTGTTAGTGCCAATCGCATCAGAATCATCAAATTGGTTGGAAATATAAGTTTTCCATAGAAAACAATTCAAAAACGGAAATAAAGCGTTCGGAATTATTGAATTGCGTAACTTTTAAACGGGGAGAGATATCGACTTGCGGTTAGAGCCAATCGCATCAGAATCATCGAGTTGGTTGGAAATATATGTTTTTCATGGAAAACAATTCAATAACTGGAAATAAAATGTTCGGAATTATTGAATTGTGTAACTTCCAGAGGGGAAGAGATATCGACTTGCGGTTAGTGCCAATCGCATCAGAATCATGGAGTTGGTTGGAAATATATGTTTTTCATGGAAAACAATTCAAAGACGGGAAATAAAACGTTCGGAATTATTGGATTGCGTAACTTCCAAACGTAAAGAGATATCGACTTGCGGTTAGTGCCAATCGCATCAGAATCATCAAGTTGGTTGGAAATATATGTTTTCCATAGAAAACAATTCGAAGACGGGAAATAAAACGTTCGGAATTATTGAATTGCGTAACTTCCAAACGGGAAGAGATATCGACTTGCGGTTAGTGCGAATCGCATCAGAATGATCAAATTGGGTGGAAATATATGTTTTCCATGGAAAACAATTCAAAGACGGGAAATAAAACGTTCGGAATTATTGAATAGCGTAACTTCCGAACGTGAATAGATATCGACTTGCGGTCAGTGCCAATCGCATCAGAATAATCGAGTTGGTTGGAAATATATGTTTTTCATAGAAAACAATCCAAAGACGGGAAATAAAACGTTCGGAATTATTGAATTGCATAACTTCCAAACGGGAAGAGATATCGACTTGCGGTTAGTGCGAATCGCATCAGAGTGATCAAGTTGGTTGGAAATATATGTTTTTCATAGAAAACAATTCAAAGACGGGAAATAAACCTTTCGGAATTATTGAATTGCGTAACTTCCAAACGGCAAGACATATCGACTTGCGGTTAGTGCCAATCGCATCAGAATCATCAAGTATGTTGGAAATATATGTTTTCCATAGAGAACAATTCAAAGACGGGAAATAAAACTTTCGGAATTATTGAATTGCGTAACTTCCAGAGGGGAAGAGTTATCGACCTGCGGTTAGTGCCAATCGCATCAGAATCATCGAGTTGGTTGGAAATATATGTTTTTCATGGAAAATAATTCAAAGACGTTCGGAATTATTGAATTGCGTAATTTCCAGACGGGAAGAGGTATCGACTTGCGGCTAGTGCCAATCGCATCAGAATCATCGAGTTGGTTGGAAATATATGTTTTTCATCGAAAACAATTCAAAGACGGGCAATAAAACGTTCGGAATTATTGAATTGAGTAACTTCCAGACGGGAAGAGATATCGATTTGCTGTTAGTGCCAATCGCATCAGAATCATCAAATTGGTTGGAAATATAAGTTTTCCATAGAAAACAATCCAAAAACGGAAATAAAGCGTTCGGAATTATTGAAGTGTGTATCTTCCAGAGGGGAAGAGATATCGACTTGCGGTTAGTGCGAATCGCATCAGAATGATCAAATTGGTTGGAAATATAGGTTTTCCATAGAAAACAATTCAAAGACGGGAAATAAAACTTTCGGAATTATTGAATTGCGTGATTTACAAACGGGAAGAGATATGTAACGTGCCGCGTTACGTGATTATATAGAACTATTTAATAAACGGATTAGATTTCTTTTCGTTAGTAATCATGCAACTGATTAATTAAAGACATCTGCTAGTCAATGATATCGATTTCTGAAACAGACATGGCGACACTTGGGCCCGCCTGATAGAGAGCCTTATCAGATGTAGGCAACCAGTAGCGCATGCGCGGTATGCCCAGACAGGTATCGGTAAGTATTGGTATTATCGGTTGGGTAGATGGTGTGGTGTCTGACCTTCTGCTAGGGCTTTGTGGTAATCAGCCTGTATACAAGGTCGCTCGAAACAGCTCAGGGTCAGGGAGAATTTCAGCGTAAACATATTCTCTGACAAAAGATACGAGATAGTTGAGAGTCTGTGAATATTCACGAAAATAAACTTAATTCAACTCATCATTCTATAGCAACAATTGCGGTTAAACGAGAAGTATAAATCATATCTGTTTGAAACACCTAGCCAACGCGTTAAATTATTATTAAAATGAAATTTCAATTTATCACGGTTAGATGGATAAATCATATCTGTTTGTGAAACATATCGCAAGAATGCAACGTGTTAGAAGCCGCAGATAACCAACAATTGACCAGGCGCGGACTGGCCCCAGACATTTGTTTCTCCACGCTTCAAAAATTCCACGATTGTAGATATAAGCTAGACCGATAGAACAACATGTTCATCCTCGGAAACCAGGCGAGCGAAAGCACAAAGCAGCCTATACACTCATGCGATCGAGGTTAGCGATCAGCGTGACGAAAACGACTCGGAAGCGACATGAAAAAAAAAACGATTAAAACGACATGAAAAACGATTAAAGCGACATGAAAAACGATAAAACGACATGAAAAACGATCAAAACGACATGAAAAACGATAAAACGACATGAAAAACGATCAAAACGACATGAAAAACGATCAAAACGACATGAAAAACAATCAAAACGACATGAAAAAGCGATAAAAAGACATGAAAAACGATTAAAACGACATGAAAGCGTGACCAAAACGACTCGTGTGGGTCGTACAAGGCGTGTGGCAGCCCAACGAGTTAGTGTTTGTAACATATAGCATTATATCATGGACCCGAATAGACCACCTTATTGCAACTACCATGATCTACAAAATTTTAGACTTATACCTAAGCTAGATTATAAAATACATAGCTGCTGCTGAAGCTAACATTTAGTTATTGAAATAATAAGTATGATTTCACATTATTAGAATCTAATGAGGTAGTTTGAACTAGAAAATACACATAGAAAATATACAATTTTCCTGTATACTCTCTCTCACAGAGGTGAGTTACTTGTTTGTGTGAATATAATCACTGGATGTAAGCAGCTTATATGGCTAGTGTTTCATTTTATGTAATATTATTGATATCTATTCACATGTAGCTATTATTATTGATATTTACATATAGTTACAATATACTCATTTCACATAATTAGAATCTAATATTATATCATAGGAAATAACCTGAATAGTCTGAACATAACCATTTTTAACATTTAGTTGAATATTTGTGAACATTTATGAGATATATAGGTGACAAGAGATTATGGTTTGAGGTCCATCAGCTCGGTGGAAGAACTCTACTCAATAAGTAAACGATCGAGCCTTGTATATTTTTGTACACTGTAGAATTATTATTATCGTAAACGATGGTGTGTCTTATTTCATTTATGAAACATGCGATAATTATATTTAACCGATTATAAACTGTACCCGCGATAAAACGAATGGATAGATAAATTATATCAAACTCCGTTCATCAGCAAACCAGCGGTTTCCGCTCAAAACCGTGTGAACGGATTTACATAGTCGCGTGGGTCTTCATAAGTGGAAACTAAAAGGCTGAAGACTTCATTTCTCAAGATCCATCAGGGCCTGTGTGTGTGTGTATGTGTTCGAAGGTAAGCACTCTTTTGATATTTTTATCCTATTGTTATAATGAATCTACTAGTAAGCTTTTTTTTTTATTTGTAATATACAATTCATAATTCAGGATATATTAAGGGTATCTAAACATTACACTACCATGTTTATCTCCATGATTGATACACCCACATTTTGTAAGCAATTTCTCCGAATCGGTATTTGAACAGAATGCTGAAAATTGATTCATCTTCTTGGTATGCATAACCAATTTTGCTGCATATCCTTTTTTACGGTACTCCTTCAGGGTATAAATGAAATTCATCGTCTTTGGATTGGTATGTTTACCCAGAGGATCATAATCCATACTAGACATTAGCACGAAAGAGGCTGGTTTATCATCTATGTATAATACATAACATGACACCCTCCGATCCTGACACCACATCTCGATAATGATGCGTGTAATCATATCCTCTTCTAGATGAAACTTTCGAATTTCTCTAATAGCTTTCTCTCCATATAAAAATGTTATCTTCTCCATGAGCCTCTCAAAATGGAATGTTTATAAGGATATTAAATTACCTACTTCTGAGGCGGGGGGCGCTATTGAGTATATTACACGCTGGTATATTACTTCATCAACGACCGAATATTGAACTTTGTTTATATCAACCCATACGCATTGTTTTTACATATATAAACTATGTAGTCACTTATTCTACATCTACATTTGCACCCTATCCCATTATCTTCCGATTCTGATAATGTCATATTTATGCGCTCCCCTCCAATTTTACCTATAGATTTTTTGTGTTGAAATTCATATTCTACACATCAAGGCCTTTCATTCATGAAGCTATGGTTGCAACAAAATTTACAGTTTTTCCTGTTTATACCCTCGATATCAGATTTTTCTCTATGTAAACCATAGAATTCATACTCTACTTTTTGAGACCTTTCATTTGATACCCATAAAGCCCCACTTTAAAAATTTCAAATCCTTATCGCGAGAGATCGGCCAAACTGATTGACATATGATGAGTATATTCTTATTCAGCACATCACATGCATTCTGAATATGCAATAAAATCGCTACTTCCGGTGTGACAATGTGCTACCTATATAATCTACTTCCGTTAGATGCACTGATTTTTTTTGAAATTAATCAATTTAATATATGTGTAAAGCAACAATTTTTGAATGCAAAGTCACAAGGCGGTTCTTTCATAGCCGTCAGGCAACAGTTCCCGTTAATGCTGCTAAAGCAAATGAAAAACACTGTTCATACCTAACCTCTGATGGTAACAACCCATTTTGTAAGCGGGGATTACAGATACCGAAGTTGATACTCTCTCTCCCCAAAAGGAGATACCTGGCGTGTTTTCATTTGGGAAAAGTCGACCACCCTTTAGACCTCGTGATGGAGGGTGAAGCAAAAAAAAAAAGTAAGGAATAATGATATTTCGAAATTGATCAATTTAATATATGTGTAAAGCTACATTTTTGAATGCAAAGTCACAAGGCGGTTCTTTCATAGCCGTCAGGCAACAGTTCCCGTTAATGCTGCTAAAGCAAATGAAAAACACTGTTCATACCTAACCTCTGATGGTAACAACCCATTTTGTAAGCGGGGATTACAGATACCGAAGTTGATACTCTCTCTCCCCAAAAGGAGATACCTGGCGTGTTTTCATTTGGGAAAAGTCGACCACCCTTTAGACCTCGTGATGGAGGGTGAAGCAAAAAAAAGTAAGGAATAATGATATTTCGAAATTGATCAATTTAATATATGTGTAAAGCTACATTTTTGAATGCAAAGTCACAAGGCGGTTCTTTCATAGCCATCAGGCAACAGTTCCCGTTAATGCTGCTAAAGCAAATGAAAAACACTGTTCATACCTAACCTCTGATGGTAACAACCCATTTGGTAAGTGGGGATTACAGATACCGAAGTTGATACTCTCTCTCCCCAAAAGGAGATACCTGGCGTGTTTCCATTTGGGAAAAGTCGACCACCCTTTAGACCTCAGGATGGAGGATGAAGCAAAAGAAAAAATGAGGTAGAAAATATGTTAACTTACATTATTCTTACACTAAAGCACTGGCACTTGATTGAAAGTTTTCCACAAAATATATTCAACGCACTGAACACAGAATACAGGTTGGAATGATCCATAGTACGACTTACTAGTTCCGAATCATGCTGTTGAATAATTTGAATTTGTTTAAGCACTAACAAAATACGTCTAGTTCCTCCTTTTATAGGAACTTCCGTCACGTACACCGTTCATGTACGATGTCACGTCCATCGTTTATATCCTGTGTTGATGAATTTGTTGTTGTAACCACATGCCAAAAGAGCACAATGATTAAGTTTCGTTAGATCCATCATAAATCTGAAACAATATGAATAAGAATTGAAGATTTTTAAAACTCGTAATACACACACACCAGATTGAAACATTAGCTAATTTATAAAAATTAATTTTGTACTTGTTATTTTATGAATATGAATTGAATAATTTTGTAACTGTCTCAATGCTAATAAGAGGTTTATTCTGAATAAGAGACAAATCAAGTATGTTTTATGGCAGTGAATTGAATAATTGAATTAAACTTACATTTTCCGTTCAATAGAAGACACACAGGATATGTGAAAAACGATGTGTTTCGTTTGAGCTGTAACAGATTACTGAGGAAACGAGAATTGAATTCGAAGTCAACATATTTCTCAGTACTAATTCGCTTACTAACAAGTCTAGACTTGTATATTGTTATTTGTTTACCTAATGAATGAGTCCATTGTATTCAATTGTTCTAGTATAAACTGAATGTGATGACGCAGGTGCATGTAAAATGAACTAGACTTGTACATCACTCATTGTTATTTGTATACCTAATGAATGAATCCATTGTATTCAATTATTCTCGTATAAACTGAATGTGATGACGCAGGTGCATGCAAAATGCACGTGTTCTCATATACTCAATATGGTTTCTGGTGTAATAACTTCATTCAATAGATAGTGATATAGCTATAGAATTAGTAATATTTTGAATTGGGGTCTCATAGATGTCGTCCTTTGAGATTAACACAGGGCAAAATAATTTTGATTGACTGTCATCATCAACAATATCAATTGTGATTCACTATGGTCCATAAGGTTATGAATTTTTCAACTACATGTATATTGCGTAATTCTTATTTCGATTAGAGAGGGGGTACATCGTGCATGATCTTATGACACCAAACATACAGGATAATATAGACGCCTTGGAACTTCTGAATATCATCGAGATCTACATCAATTAAATATTTTCCATACACCGAGAGTGATGAGGTTATAAAGGGGTACGTCAAGGAAAAGATTCACGAAATTTTGGAGGATATGAAACTACTTAAGAGAGAAAATATATCAGTGTCAGTATTGTGATTATGAATATCATAGAGATCTTCATCAAAAAGCTGTATATCTTAAACAAAAGGGTGATCTTGACCCTGGTACTCGTGCATTTGAGCGAATATCAGAAACCTAAACATGTATATTACACAGGCGATGAACACAGATCGTAATCCTAATACATAAATAATAAAATGTAAGTTACCTTGATTTTAGCAGCCCTAGGATGTGGTGGCTGAAAATAAAATATAAGCTATTAGAATACAGGTTTGAAATGAAAATTACTCTAATTCAGTTAGCACTCTTATTTATTCCATAAGTTACCTTGATTTTAGCAGCCCTAGGATGTGGTAGCTGAAAATAAGATATAAGCTATCAGAATACGGGTTTGAAATGAAAATTACTCTAATTCAGTTAGCACTCTTATCTATTTCATGTTTCGACATGAAAACTTTTGACCTTGGAGGTAACTTAATGCTGATCTGAAATGAAAATAACTCTTATCTAATTCAGTTAGTAACGCTCTTATCTATTTCATGTCTCGACTATTAACCTTGGGGTAACCAATCAAATCATCGTATGTTGCGAAATGATAACCAATCAGATCATCTCCTTTCCGGGCGTTGTCACCTATAAATAGGGACACGTGTCGCATCCTCATTCTTTATCATCAACTGTGCTGACGTGTTTGTATGTGAGTATCCTCTCTTATCTTGCTCTGTATAATTTTTGATTCTATTATCAGTTGTTTCTACAGCTAAGTAATTAGACATTCCTATCATATTTGAGTGCTTCAATTATCATTTTGAATTGCAGTTGTTTTCACGACTATCATATATATATTCGAGTGCTTCAGTTGTTTTACACTTTCAATGGAGAAGTTTTTAATAATTAAAGATAGCGTGAGGAAAATAAAGCGCTTCGGGTTACAGGGGCGTACTCTTGAATTCAAAATTCGTGAGTTACCTCAGTCTGGAGAACCTGTGAGCTGGATAAAAGATGCCCTGACAGGTATAATTCAGCGGGGAACAGAGGGCTTGAGACCTACCGATCAGGTGGGCTTCACATTCTGCTCGAAAGACTTCGCTCGTGGCCCGGGCTGGGTTGATTTCAAGGCGGCTAGCGAGGTTACAGTAGACGAAATATGGGCTCGGATTTCTTCAATTTATCAGTCTAATTCTTGCGGGCTTAATACCGAGACCTTTTGTTTGGGCGTAACATCGATAAGAATGGCTGTAGGTAAAGGTCGGGGTGCTAACTACAATACATTCGACGAAGAATGTGCCCAACGCAGAGGTATTATCTCCATAAATAATAAAGATAATCTCTGCCTACCACGAGCCCTAGCTGTAGCTATCGCTTATGTGGAAAAAGATCCAGAGTTAAAGGCGGTGAGACGAGCCACAGGCAGGCATCAGAGGGAACTGGCCCTAGAATTAATTTCGGAGGCGGGTGTGGCTATACCCGAGGAAGGTTGTGGGATACCGGAGCTGCAACAGTTCCAAGCTCACCTCTCTGCCTATAAAATCATCGTGTACCAGTATGGTACAAAAGGTCGTGACGTCATTTTCAAAGGCGACGGCCGTGGCCCCTCATTGAATTTGCTTTTCAACGATGGTCATTACAACGTTATTACCTCCCTCACAGCTGCTTTTTGCTGTGGATATTTCTGCGAGGAGTGTCGCACTTCTTACGACCATAAGAGTAAGCATAGATGTGGGGGCACATGCTCAGGATGCCAACAGGCCCCATCCTGCCCTGAGGCAAAGAAGCAGAAATGTGCGGATTGCTTACGGAGCTTCAAGGGCCCCACATGCTTTGAAAAGCATAAAAAGCAGGGGTCTGCAGGTAAAGGCACTGTCTGCGAAAGTCTCAAGCTATGCTCTTTATGCCTGAAGACAATCAGAGCTGATCGTGAGCATTTCTGTGGAGAGATTTTCTGTAAAATCTGTAACAAACATGTGCCCGCTGATCACTTATGTTTCATTCAGCCTGACACCGGCAAGCCTAAGTGTGACGACGATCTGCTATTCCTATTCTACGATCTAGAGACACGCCAGGAAAAAGTTTTACCTGATGGCTCTCTATTGCACGAGCCGAATCTATGTGTCTTTAGACAATGCTGTGATGTATGTATCGATATGGCAGATGACATTCGTATTTGTTCGAAATGCTGTGTAAGACTGCAAGTACTCCAAAAGAATCCCATAGAGAGACTGATGGAATATATATTGAATCAGCGTAAAATTTTTAAAAAAGTAATCGTTATGGCTCATAATGGGGGCGGGTTTGATCATCAGTTCATTCTAAATTATATTTTGACAAAAACTAATTTAAAACCCGAGCTGATTATGCGTGGCACCAAATTGATTTCTATGGTGGTGGGAAACGTAAAATTTTTAGATTCTTTGAATTATTTCCCCATGGCTTTATCAAAATTACCTAAAGCTTTCGGCTTTACTGAATTGAAAAAGGGGTACTTTCCGCATTTGTTCAATCGTATGGAAAATCAGAATTATGAAGGTCCCATCCCTTCAGTTGAATATTACGACCCGGACAATATGAAACCTGAAGATCGCGAAAAATTAATATCCTGGCATACTGCCCAGGTGAATGAGAATTATACTTTTAATTTTCAGCGGGAGATCGTGGCCTACTGCATATCAGATGTGCAGATTTTGGCTCGGTCCTGTCTGAAATTTCGTCAACAGATGTTGACGGAGACTAACGTTTGCCCATTCACCGAAGCATGCACTTCAGGTTTCATATTGTCCGGGTCGTAATATTCAACTGAAGGGATGGGACCTTCATAATTCTGATTTTCCATACGATTGAACAAATGCGGAAAGTACCCCTTTTTCAATTCAGTAAAGCCGAAAGCTTTAGGTAATTTTGATAAAGCCATGGGGAAATAATTCAAAGAATCTAAAAATTTTACGTTTCCCACCACCATAGAAATCAATTTGGTGCCACGCATAATCAGCTCGGGTTTTAAATTAGTTTTTGTCAAAATATAATTTAGAATGAACTGATGATCAAACCCGCCCCCATTATGAGCCATAACGATTACTTTTTTAAAAATTTTACCCTGATTCAATATATATTCCATCAGTCTCTCTATGGGATTCTTTTGGAGTACTTGCAGTCTTACACAGCATTTCGAACAAATACGAATGTCATCTGCCATATCGATACATACATCACAGCATTGTCTAAAGACACATAGATTCGGCTCGTGCAATAGAGAGCCATCAGGTAAAACTTTTTCCTGGCGTGTCTCTAGATCGTAGAATAGGAATAGCAGATCGTCGTCACACTTAGGCTTGCCGGTGTCAGGCTGAATGAAACATAAGTGATCAGCGGGCACATGTTTGTTACAGATTTTACAGAAAATCTCTCCACAGAAATGCTCACGATCAGCTCTGATTGTCTTCAGGCATAAAGAGCATAGCTTGAGACTTTCGCAGACAGTGCCTTTACCTGCAGACCCCTGCTTTTTATGCTTTTCAAAGCATGTGGGGCCCTTGAAGCTCCGTAAGCAATCCGCACATTTCTGCTTCTTTGCCTCAGGGCAGGATGGGGCCTGTTGGCATCCTGAGCATGTGCCCCCACATCTATGCTTACTCTTATGGTCGTAAGAAGTGCGACACTCCTCGCAGAAATATCCACAGCAAAAAGCAGCTGTGAGGGAGGTAATAACGTTGTAATGACCATCGTTGAAAAGCAAATTCAATGAGGGGCCACGGCCGTCGCCTTTGAAAATGACGTCACGACCTTTTGTACCATACTGGTACACGATGATTTTATAGGCAGAGAGGTGAGCTTGGAACTGTTGCAGCTCCGGTATCCCACAACTTTCCTCGGGTATAGCCACACCCGCCTCCGAAATTAATTCTAGGGCCAGTTCCCTCTGATGCCTGCCTGTGGCTCGTCTCACCGCCTTTAACTCTGGATCTTTTTCCACATAAGCGATAGCTACAGCTAGGGCTCGTGGTAGGCAGAGATTATCTTTATTATTTATGGAGATAATACCTCTGCGTTGGGCACATTCTTCGTCGAATGTATTGTAGTTAGCACCCCGACCTTTACCTACAGCCATTCTTATCGATGTTACGCCCAAACAAAAGGTCTCGGTATTAAGCCCGCAAGAATTAGACTGATAAATTGAAGAAATCCGAGCCCATATTTCGTCTACTGTAACCTCGCTAGCCGCCTTGAAATCAACCCAGCCCTAGCCACGAGCGAAGTCTTTCGAGCAGAATGTGAAGCCCACCTGATCGGTAGGTCTCAAGCCCTCTGTTCCCCGCTGAATTATACCTGTCAGGGCATCTTTTATCCAGCTCACAGGTTCTCCAGACTGAGGTAACTCACGAATTTTGAATTCAAGAGTACGCCCCTGTAACCCGAAGCGCTTTATTTTCCTCACGCTATCTTTAATTATTAAAAACTTCTCCATTGAAAGTGTAAAACAACTGAAGCACTCGAATATATATATGATAGTCGTGAAAACAACTGCAATTCAAAATGATAATTGAAGCACTCAAATATGATAGGAATGTCTAATTACTTAGCTGTAGAAACAACTGATAATAGAATCAAAAATTATACAGAGCAAGATAAGAGAGGATACTCACATACAAACACGTCAGCACAGTTGATGATAAAGAATGAGGATGCGACACGTGTCCCTATTTATAGGTGACAACGCCCGGAAAGGAGATGATCTGATTGGTTATCATTTCGCAACATACGATGATTTGATTGGTTACCCCAAGGTTAATAGTCGAGACATGAAATAGATAAGAGCGTTACTAACTGAATTAGATAAGAGTTATTTTCATTTCAGATCAGCATTAAGTTACCTCCAAGGTCAAAAGTTTTCATGTCGAAACATGAAATAGATAAGAGTGCTAACTGAATTAGAGTAATTTTCATTTCAAACCCGTATTCTAATAGCTTATATTTTATTTTCAGCTACCACATCCTAGGGCTGCTAAAATCAAGGTAACTTATGGAATAAATAAGAGTGCTAACTGAATTAGAGTAATTTTCATTTCAAACCCGTATTCTAATAGCTTATATTTTATTTTCAGCCACCACATCCTAGGGCTGCTAAAATCAAGGTAACTTACATTTTATTATTTATGTATTAGGATTACGATCTGTGTTCATCGCCTGTGTAATATACATGTTTAGGTTTCTGATATTCGATCAAATGCACGAGTACCAGGGTCAAGATCACCCTTTTGTTTAAGATATACAGCTTTTTGATGAAGATCTCTATGATATTCATAATCACAATACTGAAACTGGTATATTTTCTCTCTTAAGTAGTTTCATATCCTCCAAAATTTCGTGAATCTTTTCCTTGACGTACCCCTTTATAACCTCATCACTCTCGGTGTATGGAAAATATTTAATTGATGTAGATCTCGATGATATTCAGAAGTTCCAAGGCGTCTATATTATCCTGTATGTTTGGTGTCATAAGATCATGCACGATGTACCCCCTCTCTAATCGAAATAAGAATTACGCAATATACATGTAGTTGAAAAATTCATAACCTTATGGATCATAGTGAATCACAATTGATATTGTTGATGATGACAGTCAATCAAAATTATTTTGCCCTGTGTTAATCTCAAAGGACGACATCTATGAGACCCCAATTCAAAATATTACTAATTCTATAGCTATATCACTATCTATTGAATGAAGTTATTACACCAGAAACCATATTGAGTATATGAGAACACGTGCATTTTGCATGCACCTGCGTCATCACATTCAGTTTATACGAGAATAATTGAATACAATGGATTCATTCATTAGGTATACAAATAACAATGAGTGATGTACAAGTCTAGTTCATTTTACATGCACCTGCGTCATCACATTCAGTTTATACTAGAACAATTGAATACAATGGACTCATTCATTAGGTAAACAAATAACAATATACAAGTCTAGACTTGTTAGTAAGCGAATTAGTACTGAGAAATATGTTGACTTCGAATTCAATTCTCGTTTCCTCAGTAATCTGTTACAGCTCAAACGAAACACATCGTTTTTCACATATCCTGTGTGTCTTCTATTGAACGGAAAATGTAAGTTTAATTCAATTATTTAATTCACTGCCATAAAACATACTTGATTTGTCTCTTATTCAGAATAAACCTCTTATTAGCATTGAGACAGTTACAAAATTATTCAATTCATATTCATAAAATAACAAGTACAAAATTAATTTTTATAAATTAGCTAATGTTTCAATCTGGTGTGTGTGTATTACGAGTTTTAAAAATCTTCAATTCTTATTCATATTGTTTCAGATTTATGATGGATCTAACGAAACTTAATCATTGTGCTCTTTTGGCATGTGGTTACAACAACAAATTCATCAACACAGGATATAAACGATGGACGTGACATCGTACATGAACGGTGTACGTGACGGAAGTTCCTATAAAAGGAGGAACTAGACGTATTTTGTTAGTGCTTAAACAAATTCAAATTATTCAACAGCATGATTCGGAACAAGTAAGTCGTACTATGGATCATTCCAACCTGTATTCTGTGTTTAGTGCGTTGAATATATTTTGTGGAAAACTTTCAATCAAGTGCCAGTGCTTTAGTGTAAGAATAATGTAAGTTAACATATTTTCTACCTCATTTTTTCTTTTGCTTCATCCTCCATCCTGAGGTCTAAAGGGTGGTCGACTTTTCCCAAATGGAAACACGCCAGGTATCTCCTTTTGGGGAGAGAGAGTATCAACTTCGGTATCTGTAATCCCCACTTACCAAATGGGTTGTTACCATCAGAGGTTAGGTATGAACAGTGTTTTTCATTTGCTTTAGCAGCATTAACGGGAACTGTTGCCTGATGGCTATGAAAGAACCGCCTTGTGACTTTGCATTCAAAAATGTAGCTTTACACATATATTAAATTGATCAATTTCGAAATATCATTATTCCTTACTTTTTTTTGCTTCACCCTCCATCACGAGGTCTAAAGGGTGGTCGACTTTTCCCAAATGAAAACACGCCAGGTATCTCCTTTTGGGGAGAGAGAGTATCAACTTCGGTATCTGTAATCCCCGCTTACAAAATGGGTTGTTACCATCAGAGGTTAGGTATGAACAGTGTTTTTCATTTGCTTTAGCAGCATTAACGGGAACTGTTGCCTGACGGCTATGAAAGAACCGCCTTGTGACTTTGCATTCAAAAATGTAGCTTTACACATATATTAAATTGATCAATTTCGAAATATCATTATTCCTTACTTTTTTTTTTTGCTTCACCCTCCATCACGAGGTCTAAAGGGTGGTCGACTTTTCCCAAATGAAAACACGCCAGGTATCTCCTTTTGGGGAGAGAGAGTATCAACTTCGGTATCTGTAATCCCCGCTTACAAAATGGGTTGTTACCATCAGAGGTTAGGTATGAACAGTGTTTTTCATTTGCTTTAGCAGCATTAACGGGAACTGTTGCCTGACGGCTATGAAAGAACCGCCTTGTGACTTTGCATTCAAAAATTGTTGCTTTACACATATATTAAATTGATTAATTTCAAAAAAAATCAGTGCATCTAACGGAAGTAGATTATATAGGTAGCACATTGTCACACCGGAAGTAGCGATTTTATTGCATATTCAGAATGCATGTGATGTGCTGAATAAGAATATACTCATCATATGTCAATCAGTTTGGCCGATCTCTCGCGATAAGGATTTGAAATTTTTAAAGTGGGGCTTTATGGGTATCAAATGAAAGGTCTCAAAAAGTAGAGTATGAATTCTATGGTTTACATAGAGAAAAATCTGATATCGAGGGTATAAACAGGAAAAACTGTAAATTTTGTTGCAACCATAGCTTCATGAATGAAAGGCCTTGATGTGTAGAATATGAATTTCAACACAAAAAATCTATAGGTAAAATTGGAGGGGAGCGCATAAATATGACATTATCAGAATCGGAAGATAATGGGATAGGGTGCAAATGTAGATGTAGAATAAGTGACTACATAGTTTATATATGTAAAAACAATGCGTATGGGTTGATATAAACAAAGTTCAATATTCGGTCGTTGATGAAGTAATATACCAGCGTGTAATATACTCAATAGCGCCCCCCGCCTCAGAAGTAGGTAATTTAATATCCTTATAAACATTCCATTTTGAGAGGCTCATGGAGAAGATAACATTTTTATATGGAGAGAAAGCTATTAGAGAAATTCGAAAGTTTCATCTAGAAGAGGATATGATTACACGCATCATTATCGAGATGTGGTGTCAGGATCGGAGGGTGTCATGTTATGTATTATACATAGATGATAAACCAGCCTCTTTCGTGCTAATGTCTAGTATGGATTATGATCCTCTGGGTAAACATACCAATCCAAAGACGATGAATTTCATTTATACCCTGAAGGAGTACCGTAAAAAAGGATATGCAGCAAAATTGGTTATGCATACCAAGAAGATGAATCAATTTTCAGCATTCTGTTCAAATACCGATTCGGAGAAATTGCTTACAAAATGTGGGTGTATCAATCATGGAGATAAACATGGTAGTGTAATGTTTAGATACCCTTAATATATCCTGAATTATGAATTGTATATTACAAATAAAAAAAAAAGCTTACTAGTAGATTCATTATAACAATAGGATAAAAATATCAAAAGAGTGCTTACCTTCGAACACATACACACACACACAGGCCCTGATGGATCTTGAGAAATGAAGTCTTCAGCCTTTTAGTTTCCACTTATGAAGACCCACGCGACTATGTAAATCCGTTCACACGGTTTTGAGCGGAAACCGCTGGTTTGCTGATGAACGGAGTTTGATATAATTTATCTATCCATTCGTTTTATCGCGGGTACAGTTTATAATCGGTTAAATATAATTATCGCATGTTTCATAAATGAAATAAGACACACCATCGTTTACGATAATAATAATTCTACAGTGTACAAAAATATACAAGGCTCGATCGTGTACTTATTGAGTAGAGTTCTTTCACCGAGCTGATGGACCCCAAACCATAATCTCTTGTCACCTATATATCTCATAAATGTTCACAAATATTCAACTAAATGTTAAAAATGGTTATGTTCAGACTATTCAGGTTATTTCCTATGATATAATATTAGATTCTAATTATGTGAAATGAGTATATTGTAACTATATGTAAATATCAATAATAATAGCTACATGTGAATAGATATCAATAATATTACATAAAATGAAACACTAGCCATATAAGCTGCTTACATCCAGTGATTATATTCACACAAACAAGTAACTCACCTCTGTGAGAGAGAGTATACAGGAGAATTGTATATTTTCTATGTGTATTTTCTAGTTCAAACTACCTCATTAGATTCTAATAATGTGAAATCATACTTATTATTTCAATAACTAAATGTTAGCTTCAGCAGCAGCTATGTATTTTATAATCTAGCTTAGGTATAAGTCTAAAATTTTGTAGATCATGGTAGTTGCAATAAGGTGGTCTATTCGGGTCCATGATATAATGCTATATGTTACAAACACTAACTCGTTGGGCTGCCACACGCCTTGTACGACCCACACGAGTCGTTTTGGTCACGCTTTCATGTCGTTTTAATCGTTTTTCATGTCTTTTTATCGCTTTTTTCATGTCGTTTTGATTGTTTTTCATGTCGTTTTGATCGTTTTTCATGTCGTTTTGATCGTTTTTCATGTCGTTTTATCGTTTTTCATGTCGTTTTGATCGTTTTTCATGTCGTTTTATCGTTTTTCATGTCGCTTTAATCGTTTTTCATGTCGTTTTAATCGTTTTTTTTTTCATGTCGCTTCCGAGTCGTTTTCGTCACGCTGATCGCTAACCTCGATCGCATGAGTGTATGGGCTGCTTTGTGCTTTCGCTCGCCTGGTTTCCGAGGATGAACATGTTGTTCTATCGGTCTAGCTTATATCTACAATCGTGGAATTTTTGAAGCGTGGAGAAACAAATGTCTGGGGCCAGTCCGCGCCTGGTCAATTGTTGGTTATCTGCGGCTTCTAACACGTTGCATTCTTGCGATATGTTTCACAAACAGATATGATTTATCCATTTAACCGTGATAAATTGAAATTTCATTTTAACAATAATTTAACGCGTTGGCTAGGTGTTTCAAACAGATATGATTTATACTTCTCGTTTAACCGCAATTGTTGCTATAGAATGATGAGTTGAATTAAGTTTATTTTCGTGAATATTCACAGACTCTCAACTATCTCGTATCTTTTGTCAGAGAATATGTTTACGCTGAAATTCTCCCTGACCCTGAGCTGTTTCGAGCGACCTTGTATACAGGCTGATTACCACAAAGCCCTAGCAGAAGGTCAGACACCACACCATCTACCCAACCGATAATACCAATACTTACCGATACCTGTCTGGGCATACCGCGCATGCGCTACTGGTTGCCTACATCTGATAAGGCTCTCTATCAGGCGGGCCCAAGTGTCGCCATGCCTACTACCGCTCATGTCATGAGATGTCACTAAATATCGCGAGTGGGGACATACCTCGGCGGAAATCGAAAAGACGGCATTGTGATTTGTGCCCTGATCCCGGTGAGTCGAGAAAATTTGTTTCATTAAACTTTATATATCTTTTCTTAATTTTTCTTCCGAACTATTATCCACAACAGGCTATTTAATTTGATTTAGATTTGTAATTAGCGTCTGGATGTTTTGAGCCTGATTGTGATAATAGTTCAGTAGATTTAGCTCGACTTGCTTGGGTGCGTGCAAATCCAATCCTTTGCGGATAGCATATTTTAGAATATCTTTTCCATCGTAACATCGATTGTTGTTATCTCTCGTGGTAGGATAATCTAACGTAACGTATGCAGGTTCCTTGATAATATTTCTGAACTCCTTGTAAATTTAATTCCGTATTGACACATGCTAATTTTTTTGGGACTCGTCCGAGTCACCATTTTGTAACTCTGATACGTAGTATTCAGAGTCGTCTTCGACTGCATCGTGCTATAATTAGATTTGGAATTTTTACAAGGTATTATTCAATTCTTGCTTATTGAATTAAAATTATCAGGATTGCTACGTTAGCGTGATAGCGAAATAGAGTGAAACATCAATCTGTTGCCAAATTAATTCAAGTTCTACTTATGTGCTAACCGGCAAATTCAACTTATTATTTACTTCCTTTCATTCACAATTTGATTAAATTACTTTATATTTTCTTTGTAGCATTCATTCAATTACCTATTATTTATTGCTTAATTTTAAGTAATTATTGTAACCTTATAATTCCTTCAGAAATTATTGTATTCAATATAAATTGATATCTCTTCAAGATATCTATTTGTAATAGTGTTTTACATTTTTGGGAAGATAACCTTATCGGAGGTGGAATCATTTGGTTGTTCCGGCCGATGGTGTTACCTGTCCTTGTTCTCAAGTCAGGTACTGTTCGTTTTTTTGACATTACAGGGATTTGAACGCTTGAGGGTCCTCACCCATTCACTCCTAGACGGTTTAGTGACTTTCCTGACAGGACCAGCTTCCAGTTCCTACGAGATCCAAGGAGGGTAACATTTTTTAGTCGATAGACCATTATTTCATGATCTGATTTTGTTGTTTACCAATATTGTATTCACTAATTTCACTGAGCCATTCGTGGACTCCTTATTACTTTCATATTCATTCTATCAAGTAATTAATTGTCTTAATTTTATCAAGTAATACATGTTATGAACTGTAAATTCATTTTCTGGTTAAATACCAAATTGTAATTCTTTACTTCGAATTTCACCTTTATTTATAAATTTATACTTTATATAAACTGTAAACTTGTTTCCTGGTTAATACCAAATTCTAACAGGAATAAATCAATTTGTTAAGTTGAATTTATATTGTTTTTCTAATTTCCATCGACTAATAAACCATCTCGTGGTGCTTGTATTCTAGGCTGTGAATTCATTTATTTTTATAGTTGTTCAGTAAGCAAGTGGCGCTCAAACAATTCACCAGTCTAGAATTACAAGGCACGTTTCACTACGAGCCCTGAGATTGACTATTTTAAATTGAGCTAGTGGGGTCAATTTAAACCGGCCTAAGCGGGTCCGTTTCACTGGCGCCCAGCATAGATGGGCTGCCGTTTCACACCCGTTTCACTGGCGCCCAACTCTTAACGTGGTCTCGAACATAGTTGATGGTTATTGAGAAAAATATAATTTAGAGGTGAATAATTGGTCATTTTAGTATTTTTTTAGTGTGACTTTGATAACTTTACTTGAATTTGCATTGAATTTTTCATATTTTTTACCTGTTAGTAGGTGTATTAGTCACTTATTGTTACTTTTATCTAGTGATGTTGAGATTTTCTGGAAATATGCGATCAGCTGTTTTCAGCTGTTTAGGTTCAGCATTGAATCCTATATTAGGTATTGCTGTTTTATTTGTTCCTTATAGTTCATTGTTTTAAACAATGTGTAGAGTCATGTTTCATATGTGCTAGTTTTTTTTTTCACTATGGTGAATTGCTTAATCAAATCATTTGAGTCAATTTATGGTTTTTCAGTAAGGGATACTTCCCTAATTTTTGTTTAAACAGTTCTGGACCTCAATTTTGATACATCATTTTTCCTTTATAGCAAATAACGAAAATCAAAATTTGGAAATTGTACCTTGAGATCTTTATATTGGAAATGATGACTGAGCAAAGAGATGGCAGTTACAGAGATGAGGGATATGATCCTAGCAGGTTGCTAATGTTGCGGTGGATTTTGAGGTTCGCATTTATGACTGTCAGTTTGGGGAGTCTAGAGCCCTTAAGTGCCACAGTAGATGAATACTGTTAAGGAAGCTGCTATTATTGGTGATCTGCGGGGGATCCTCTGTTGCTCTGATCTGCATCGGTCTCTCTCCTGTTCGGATATCGTTAAGTATCATTATTTATATTTTTTAAATTTACATTTTGATTTGTCGTGCTATTTTACATTTGAATTTTCATCGTATAGGTATCAAAAATTTTTTTCCATTTCAGTAACTGTTGTTTAGATTCTTTATATTTTGTTGTTCAGTAACACTCATTTTAGGGTTGATCACCCTTAAAATGTAGTTCAATTTGGAAGTTTGACGAGTTCACTCTTCAAAACCTTATAGTTTATCTTTTGTATAGTTCAAGCTATAGTTTTTTTTTGGATTACCCATTTATAGGTTTTGAATTTAGAAGTGTTACTTCTAAATTGGGTATGCTATTTTTGGTAGGTCTATCTTCTTAGTGTTGCGACACTCAGGAGTAGGCTGATTTATAGGGAGTTATTGTCTGGGAAACGTATAATTTCAGAAATAAGCTCCAAATTATAGAGTCAATCCTAGAGTAGGCAATTTTTAATTTGGGATCATAGGGTCCAGTTGTTGCTGAAATTGGGGGTGACTATGAGTTTTTTGTGAAAGTAGGGAATATAAATTGGATTTAAGATCCCCTTCCCTAGAGTTTTCATGATTTAAACTCGTTATAATAACGAGTTGAATTTTTCCAGTGTTACAACTTTAATTTGGGGTCTGATGGCTCATTAGTTGTAAAAAGTGAAAAAACTCGGTTATTTTTATAGATTATAGGTAATAGCATATCTTTGGGGTACATCAACTATAGCTGATTCAATTTTTAGTTTTTTTTCAATTATTACCTTAACTTTTTGATTACCAAATGATTATGATGATTCTCATCTATATTTTTATAGTTTAGCACATATGAGCATATTTTTTTTTCTGTGATCTTTGTGTCAGTGCCTACATTTTAAAATGATAGGTTTTGTAAGATTTCTGGTTAAACCAGTTTTCTTTGAATTTTTTTAGGATCTTTTGAAAAATTATGAAGCTTCTCTTCAAATTTTTAGTAAATTCTTATTCAGTGTTGTATTCCATTCACTTTAGGTCCGGAGTGTAGGGGACTTTAAATTGGACCTACACTTATGCTTGGGATAGCTTTGTGAAAACTTCCATTCACTAGTAGTCCGGAAAGTAGGGGACTTTTAATTGGACCTATTTTGTTGCGTGGGATAATTTAAGTGAAAACATCTATTCACTTTTGTGAACTAAGTTCACTTATGTGCCAGTCTCTTAATTATTTTCTTTCTAGAATCTGTAGAAGGCTAATGTTTGTGTCCCGAATTTCAAATTTGGATTATAGATATAGCTTTGTAATTTAAGTGAAATTACAAATATTTCATTAGTTCCTTCTTTCTGAGATTTTTTTTTGAGCTGGTACATTATATTTTTTTATTTTTTTTTGTCAATTTTTGTTCCTATGGATTAAATCTTTATAGTATGTCTATCTAGAATTTGTGGATTAATCCATTTGGGATAGTTTACCGTATATTTTTTTTTATTTTTTCCTGCAGAGGATATATAGAATCACTTTTAGGGCTGTTAGCCACTACAGTGCATTATATTACATTTTGTTGTTGATTTTATTTAGTTTTTCTTTTGGTGATGTTCACTAAAGTGTGAACATTTCATTATTATAAAATGTGTAGGACATTTTAATTTTCATTCAAAATTTTTTAGAACTCCTTTTGAGTATCGTAATATTGGAACTGGTCAACCAATATTTATGTGAAGACCACAAAACTCCTTTTGAGTATCGTAATATTGGAACTGGTCAACCAATATTTATGTGAAGACCACAAAACTCCTGTTGAGTATCGTGATTCTGGAGTTGGTCAACCAGTCTCTACGTCATGACCGATTCTTTAGTATTCTCTTAAAAATTTTTGAAGCTTCACTTCAAAATTTTTCTCGTGGTAGAGGGGGAATGTAACGTGCCGCGTTACGTGATTATATAGAACTATTAAATAAACGGATTAGATTTCTTTTCGTTAGTAATCATGCAACTGATTAATTAAAGACATCTGCTAGTCAATGATATCGATTTCTGAAACTACCGCTCATGTCATGAGATGTCACTAAATATCGCGAGTGGGGACATACCTCGGCGGAAATCGAAAAGACGGCATTGTGATTTGTGCCCTGATCCCGGTGAGTCGAGAAAATTTGTTTCATTAAACTTTATATATCTTTTCTTAATTTTTCTTCCGAACTATTATCCACAACAGGCTATTTAATTTGATTTAGATTTGTAATTAGCGTCTGGATGTTTTGAGCCTGATTGTGATAATAGTTCAGTAGATTTAGCTCGACTTGCTTGGGTGCGTGCAAATCCAATCCTTTGCGGATAGCATATTTTAGAATATCTTTTCCATCGTAACATCGATTGTTGTTATCTCTCGTGGTAGGATAATCTAACGTAACGTATGCAGGTTCCTTGATAATATTTCTGAACTCCTTGTAAATTTAATTCCGTATTGACACATGCTAATTTTTTTGGGACTCGTCCGAGTCACCATTTTGTAACTCTGATACGTAGTATTCAGAGTCGTCTTCGACTGCATCGTGCTATAATTAGATTTGGAATTTTTACAAGGTATTATTCAATTCTTGCTTATTGAATTAAAATTATCAGGATTGCTACGTTAGCGTGATAGCGAAATAGAGTGAAACATCAATCTGTTGCCAAATTAATTCAAGTTCTACTTATGTGCTAACCGGCAAATTCAACTTATTATTTACTTCCTTTCATTCACAATTTGATTAAATTACTTTATATTTTCTTTGTAGCATTCATTCAATTACCTATTATTTATTGCTTAATTTTAAGTAATTATTGTAACCTTATAATTCCTTCAGAAATTATTGTATTCAATATAAATTGATATCTCTTCAAGATATCTATTTGTAATAGTGTTTTACATTTTTGGGAAGATAACCTTATCGGAGGTGGAATCATTTGGTTGTTCCGGCCGATGGTGTTACCTGTCCTTGTTCTCAAGTCAGGTACTGTTCGTTTTTTTGACATTACAGGGATTTGAACGCTTGAGGGTCCTCACCCATTCACTCCTAGACGGTTTAGTGACTTTCCTGACAGGACCAGCTTCCAGTTCCTACGAGATCCAAGGAGGGTAACATTTTTTAGTCGATAGACCATTATTTCATGATCTGATTTTGTTGTTTACCAATATTGTATTCACTAATTTCACTGAGCCATTCGTGGACTCCTTATTACTTTCATATTCATTCTATCAAGTAATTAATTGTCTTAATTTTATCAAGTAATACATGTTATGAACTGTAAATTCATTTTCTGGTTAAATACCAAATTGTAATTCTTTACTTCGAATTTCACCTTTATTTATAAATTTATACTTTATATAAACTGTAAACTTGTTTCCTGGTTAATACCAAATTCTAACAGGAATAAATCAATTTGTTAAGTTGAATTTATATTGTTTTTCTAATTTCCATCGACTAATAAACCATCTCGTGGTGCTTGTATTCTAGGCTGTGAATTCATTTATTTTTATAGTTGTTCAGTAAGCAAGTGGCGCTCAAACAATTCACCAGTCTAGAATTACAAGGCACGTTTCACTACGAGCCCTGAGATTGACTATTTTAAATTGAGCTAGTGGGGTCAATTTAAACCGGCCTAAGCGGGTCCGTTTCACTGGCGCCCAGCATAGATGGGCTGCCGTTTCACACCCGTTTCACTGGCGCCCAACTCTTAACGTGGTCTCGAACATAGTTGATGGTTATTGAGAAAAATATAATTTAGAGGTGAATAATTGGTCATTTTAGTATTTTTTTAGTGTGACTTTGATAACTTTACTTGAATTTGCATTGAATTTTTCATATTTTTTACCTGTTAGTAGGTGTATTAGTCACTTATTGTTACTTTTATCTAGTGATGTTGAGATTTTCTGGAAATATGCGATCAGCTGTTTTCAGCTGTTTAGGTTCAGCATTGAATCCTATATTAGGTATTGCTGTTTTATTTGTTCCTTATAGTTCATTGTTTTAAACAATGTGTAGAGTCATGTTTCATATGTGCTAGTTTTTTTTTTCACTATGGTGAATTGCTTAATCAAATCATTTGAGTCAATTTATGGTTTTTCAGTAAGGGATACTTCCCTAATTTTTGTTTAAACAGTTCTGGACCTCAATTTTGATACATCATTTTTCCTTTATAGCAAATAACGAAAATCAAAATTTGGAAATTGTACCTTGAGATCTTTATATTGGAAATGATGACTGAGCAAAGAGATGGCAGTTACAGAGATGAGGGATATGATCCTAGCAGGTTGCTAATGTTGCGGTGGATTTTGAGGTTCGCATTTATGACTGTCAGTTTGGGGAGTCTAGAGCCCTTAAGTGCCACAGTAGATGAATACTGTTAAGGAAGCTGCTATTATTGGTGATCTGCGGGGGATCCTCTGTTGCTCTGATCTGCATCGGTCTCTCTCCTGTTCGGATATCGTTAAGTATCATTATTTATATTTTTTAAATTTACATTTTGATTTGTCGTGCTATTTTACATTTGAATTTTCATCGTATAGGTATCAAAAATTTTTTTCCATTTCAGTAACTGTTGTTTAGATTCTTTATATTTTGTTGTTCAGTAACACTCATTTTAGGGTTGATCACCCTTAAAATGTAGTTCAATTTGGAAGTTTGACGAGTTCACTCTTCAAAACCTTATAGTTTATCTTTTGTATAGTTCAAGCTATAGTTTTTTTTTGGATTACCCATTTATAGGTTTTGAATTTAGAAGTGTTACTTCTAAATTGGGTATGCTATTTTTGGTAGGTCTATCTTCTTAGTGTTGCGACACTCAGAAGTAGGCTGATTTATAGGGAGTTATTGTCTGGGAAACGTATAATTTCAGAAATAAGCTCCAAATTATAGAGTCAATCCTAGAGTAGGCAATTTTTAATTTGGGATCATAGGGTCCAGTTGTTGCTGAAATTGGGGGTGACTATGAGTTTTTTGTGAAAGTAGGGAATATAAATTGGATTTAAGATCCCCTTCCCTAGAGTTTTCATGATTTAAACTCGTTATAATAACGAGTTGAATTTTTCCAGTGTTACAACTTTAATTTGGGGTCTGATGGCTCATTAGTTGTAAAAAGTGAAAAAACTCGGTTATTTTTATAGATTATAGGTAATAGCATATCTTTGGGGTACATCAACTATAGCTGATTCAATTTTTAGTTTTTTTTCAATTATTACCTTAACTTTTTGATTACCAAATGATTATGATGATTCTCATCTATATTTTTATAGTTTAGCACATATGAGCATATTTTTTTTTCTGTGATCTTTGTGTCAGTGCCTACATTTTAAAATGATAGGTTTTGTAAGATTTCTGGTTAAACCAGTTTTCTTTGAATTTTTTTAGGATCTTTTGAAAAATTATGAAGCTTCTCTTCAAATTTTTAGTAAATTCTTATTCAGTGTTGTATTCCATTCACTTTAGGTCCGGAGTGTAGGGGACTTTAAATTGGACCTACACTTATGCTTGGGATAGCTTTGTGAAAACTTCCATTCACTAGTAGTCCGGAAAGTAGGGGACTTTTAATTGGACCTATTTTGTTGCGTGGGATAATTTAAGTGAAAACATCTATTCACTTTTGTGAACTAAGTTCACTTATGTGCCAGTCTCTTAATTATTTTCTTTCTAGAATCTGTAGAAGGCTAATGTTTGTGTCCCGAATTTCAAATTTGGATTATAGATATAGCTTTGTAATTTAAGTGAAATTACAAATATTTCATTAGTTCCTTCTTTCTGAGATTTTTTTTTGAGCTGGTACATTATATTTTTTTATTTTTTTTTGTCAATTTTTGTTCCTATGGATTAAATCTTTATAGTATGTCTATCTAGAATTTGTGGATTAATCCATTTGGGATAGTTTACCGTATATTTTTTTTAATTTTTTCCTGCAGAGGATATATAGAATCACTTTTAGGGCTGTTAGCCACTACAGTGCATTATATTACATTTTGTTGTTGATTTTATTTAGTTTTTCTTTTGGTGATGTTCACTAAAGTGTGAACATTTCATTATTATAAAATGTGTAGGACATTTTAATTTTCATTCAAAATTTTTTAGAACTCCTTTTGAGTATCGTAATATTGGAACTGGTCAACCAATATTTATGTGAAGACCACAAAACTCCTTTTGAGTATCGTAATATTGGAACTGGTCAACCAATATTTATGTGAAGACCACAAAACTCCTGTTGAGTATCGTGATTCTGGAGTTGGTCAACCAGTCTCTACGTCATGACCGATTCTTTAGTATTCTCTTAAAAATTTTTGAAGCTTCACTTCAAAATTTTTCTCGTGGTAGAGGGGGAATGTAACGTGCCGCGTTACGTGATTATATAGAACTATTAAATAAACGGATTAGATTTCTTTTCGTTAGTAATCATGCAACTGATTAATTAAAGACATCTGCTAGTCAATGATATCGATTTCTGAAACTACCGCTCATGTCATGAGATGTCACTAAATATCGCGAGTGGGGACATACCTCGGCGGAAATCGAAAAGACGGCATTGTGATTTGTGCCCTGATCCCGGTGAGTCGAGAAAATTTGTTTCATTAAACTTTATATATCTTTTCTTAATTTTTCTTCCGAACTATTATCCACAACAGGCTATTTAATTTGATTTAGATTTGTAATTAGCGTCTGGATGTTTTGAGCCTGATTGTGATAATAGTTCAGTAGATTTAGCTCGACTTGCTTGGGTGCGTGCAAATCCAATCCTTTGCGGATAGCATATTTTAGAATATCTTTTCCATCGTAACATCGATTGTTGTTATCTCTCGTGGTAGGATAATCTAACGTAACGTATGCAGGTTCCTTGATAATATTTCTGAACTCCTTGTAAATTTAATTCCGTATTGACACATGCTAATTTTTTTGGGACTCGTCCGAGTCACCATTTTGTAACTCTGATACGTAGTATTCAGAGTCGTCTTCGACTGCATCGTGCTATAATTAGATTTGGAATTTTTACAAGGTATTATTCAATTCTTGCTTATTGAATTAAAATTATCAGGATTGCTACGTTAGCGTGATAGCGAAATAGAGTGAAACATCAATCTGTTGCCAAATTAATTCAAGTTCTACTTATGTGCTAACCGGCAAATTCAACTTATTATTTACTTCCTTTCATTCACAATTTGATTAAATTACTTTATATTTTCTTTGTAGCATTCATTCAATTACCTATTATTTATTGCTTAATTTTAAGTAATTATTGTAACCTTATAATTCCTTCAGAAATTATTGTATTCAATATAAATTGATATCTCTTCAAGATATCTATTTGTAATAGTGTTTTACATTTTTGGGAAGATAACCTTATCGGAGGTGGAATCATTTGGTTGTTCCGGCCGATGGTGTTACCTGTCCTTGTTCTCAAGTCAGGTACTGTTCGTTTTTTTGACATTACAGGGATTTGAACGCTTGAGGGTCCTCACCCATTCACTCCTAGACGGTTTAGTGACTTTCCTGACAGGACCAGCTTCCAGTTCCTACGAGATCCAAGGAGGGTAACATTTTTTAGTCGATAGACCATTATTTCATGATCTGATTTTGTTGTTTACCAATATTGTATTCACTAATTTCACTGAGCCATTCGTGGACTCCTTATTACTTTCATATTCATTCTATCAAGTAATTAATTGTCTTAATTTTATCAAGTAATACATGTTATGAACTGTAAATTCATTTTCTGGTTAAATACCAAATTGTAATTCTTTACTTCGAATTTCACCTTTATTTATAAATTTATACTTTATATAAACTGTAAACTTGTTTCCTGGTTAATACCAAATTCTAACAGGAATAAATCAATTTGTTAAGTTGAATTTATATTGTTTTTCTAATTTCCATCGACTAATAAACCATCTCGTGGTGCTTGTATTCTAGGCTGTGAATTCATTTATTTTTATAGTTGTTCAGTAAGCAAGTGGCGCTCAAACAATTCACCAGTCTAGAATTACAAGGCACGTTTCACTACGAGCCCTGAGATTGACTATTTTAAATTGAGCTAGTGGGGTCAATTTAAACCGGCCTAAGCGGGTCCGTTTCACTGGCGCCCAGCATAGATGGGCTGCCGTTTCACACTCGTTTCAGATATCGACTTGCGGTTAGTACCAATCGCATCAGAATCATCAAGTAGGTTGGAAATATATGTTTTCCATAGAAAACAATTCAAAGACGGGAAATAAAACTTTCGGAATTATTGAATTGCGTAACTTCCAGACGGGAAGAGATATCTACTTGCGATAGGTGACAATCGCATCAAAATCATCAAATTGGTTGGAAATATATGTTTTCCATAGAAAACAATTCAAAGACGGGAAATAAAACTTTCGGAATTATTGAATTGCGTAACTTCCAAACGGGAAGAGATATCGACTTGCGGTTAGTGCGAATCGCATCAGAATGATCAAATTGGTTGGAAATATATGTTTTTCATAGAAAACAATTCAAAGACGGGAAATAAAACTTTTGGAATTATTGAATTGCGTAACTTCCAAACGGGAAGAGATATCGACTTGCGGTTAGTGCGAATCGCATCAGAATGATCAAATTGGTTGGAAATATATGTTTTCCATAAAAAAAAATTCAAAGACGGGAAATAAAACGTTCGGAATTATTGAATTGCGTAACTTTCACACGGAAAGAGATATCGACTTGCGGTTAGTGTCAATCGCATCAGAACCATCGAGTTAGTTGGAAATAAATGTTTTTCATAGAAAACAATTCAAAGACGGGAAGTAAAACGTTCGGAATTATTGAATTACGTAACTTCCAGACGGGAAGAGATATCGACTTGCGGTTAGTGCCAATCGCATCAGAATAATCGAGTTGGTTGGAAATATATGTTTTTCATAGAAAACAATTCAAAGACGGGAAATAAAACGTTCGGAATTATTGAATTGCATAACTTCCAAACGGGCAGAGATATCGACTTGCGGTTAGTGCGAATCGCATCAGAATGATCAAATTGGTTGGAAATATATGTTTTTCATAGAAAACAATTCAAAGACGGGAAATAAAACTTTCGGAATTATTGAATTTTGTAACTTCCAAACGGCAAGAGATATCAATTTGCTGTTAGTGCCAATCGCATCAGAATCATCAAATTGGTTGGAAATATAAGTTTACCATAGAAAACAATTCAAAAACGGAAATAAAGCGTTCGGAATTATTGAGTTGCGTAACTTCCAAACGGGAAGAGATATCGACTTGCGGTTAGAGCCAATCGCACCAGAATCATCAAGTTAGTTGGAAATATATGTTTTTCATGGAAAACAATTCAAAAACAGAAATAAAACGTTCGGAATTATTGAATTGTGTAACTTCCAGAGGGGAAGAGATATCGACTTGCGGTTAGTGCGAATCGCATCAGAATGATCAAATTGGTTGGAAATATATGTTTTCCATAGAAAACAATTCAAAGACGGGAAATAAAACGTTAGGAATTATTGAGTAGCGTAACTTCCAAACGTGAAGAGATATCGACTTGCGGTTAGTGTCAATCGCATCAGAATCATCGAGTTAGTAGGAAATAAATGTTTTTCATAGAAAACAATTCAAAGACGGGAACTAAAACGTTCGGAATTATTGAATTACGTAACTTCCAGACGGGAAGAGATATCGACTTGCGGTTAGTGCCAATCGCATCAGAATAATCGACTTGGTTGGAAATATATGTTTTTCATAGAAAACAATTCAAAGACGGGAAATAAAACGTTCGGAATTATTGAATTTCATAACTTCCAAACGGGCAGAGATATCGACTTGCGGTTAGTGCGAATCGCATCAGAATGATCAAATTGGTTGGAAATATATGTTTTTCATAGAAAACATTTCAAAGACGGGGAATAAAACTTTCGGAATTATTGAATTGCGTAACTTCCAAACGGGAAGAGATATCGATTTGCTGTTAGTGCGAATCGCATCAGAATCATCAAATTGGTTGGAAATATAAGTTTTCCATTGAAAACAATTCAAAAACGGAAATAAAGCGTTCGGAATTATTGATTTGCGTAACTTCCAAACGGGAAGAGATATCGACTTGCGGTTAGAGCCAATCGCACCAGAATCATCGAGTTAGTTGGAAATATATGTTTTTCATGGAAAACAATTCAAAAACGGGAAATAAAACGTTCGGAATTATTGAATTGTGTAACTTCCAGAGGGGAAGAGATATCGACTTGCGGTTAGTGCCAATCGCATCAGAATCATCAAGTTGGTTGGAAATATATGTTTTCCATAGAAAACAATTCAAAGACGAGAAATAAAACGTTCGTAATTATTGAATTGCGTAACTTCCAAACGGGAAGAGATATCGACTTGCGGTTAGTGCGAATCGCATCAGAATGATCAAATTGGTTGGAAATATAAGTTTTCCATAGAAAACAATTCAAAAACGGAAATAAAGCGTTCGGAATTATTGAATTGCGTAACTTCCAAACGGGAAGAGATATCGACTTGCGGTTAGAGCCAATCGCACCAGAATCATCGAGTTAGTTGGAAATATATGTTTTTCATGGAAAACAATTCAAAAACGGGAAATAAAACGTTCGGAATTATTGAATTGTGTAACTTCCAGAGGGGAAGAGATATCGACTTGCGGTTAGTGCCAATCGCATCAGAATCATCAAGTTGGTTGGAAATATATGTTTTCCATAGAAAACAATTCAAAGAGGGGAAATAAAACGTTCGGAATTATTGAATTTCATATTTTCCAAACGGGCAGAGATATCGACTTGCGGTTAGTGCGAATCGCATCAGAATCATCAAATTGGTTGGAAATATAAGTTTTCCATAGAAAACAATTCAAAAACGGAAATAAAGCGATCGGAATTATTGAATTGCGTAACTTCCAAACGGGAAGAGATATCGACTTGCGGTTAGAGCCAATCGCACCAGAATCATCGAGTTAGTTGGAAATATATGTTTTTCATGGAAAACAATTCAAAAACGGGAAATAAAACGTTCGGAATTATTGAATTGTGTAACTTCCAGAGGGGAAGAGATATCGACTTGCGGTTAGTGCCAATCGCATCAGAATCATCAAGTTGGTTGGAAATATATGTTTTCCATAGAAAACAATTCAAAGACGAGAAATAAAACGTTCGTAATTATTGAATTGCGTAACTTCCAAACGGGAAGAGATATCGACTTGCGGTTAGTGCGAATCGCATCAGAATGATCAAATTGGTTGGAAATATATGTTTTCCATAGAAAACAATTCAAAGACGGGAAATAAAACGTTCGGAATTATTGAATTGCGTAACTTTCAGACGGAAAGAGATATCGACTTGCGGTTAGTGTCAATCGCATCAGAATCATCGAGTTAATTGGAAATAAATGTTTTTCATAGAAAACAATTCAAAGACGGGAAGTAAAACGTTCGGAATTATTGAATTACGTAACTTCCAGACGGGAAGAGATATCGACTTGCGGTTAGTGCCAATCGCATCAGAATAATCGAGTTGGTTGGAAATATATGTTTTTCATAGAAAACAATTCAAAGACGGGAAATAAAACGTTCGGAATTATTGAATTGCATAACTTCCAAACGGGCAGAGATATCGACTTGCGGTTAGTGCGAATCGCATCAGAATGATCAAATTGGTTGGAAATATATGTTTTTCATAGAAAACAATTCAAAGACGGGAAATAAACCTTTCGGAATTATTGAATTGCGTAACTTCCAAACGGCAAGAGATATCAATTTGCTGTTAGTGCCAATCGCATCAGAATCATCAAATTGGTTGGAAATATAAGTTTACCATAGAAAACAATTCAAAAACGGAAATAAAGCGTTCGGAATTATTGAATTGCGTAACTTCCAAACGGGAAGAGATATCGACTTGCGGTTAGAGCCAATCGCACCAGAATCATCAAACTAGTTGAAAATATATGTTTTTCATGGAAAACAATTCAAAAACAAGAAATAAAACGTTCGGAATTATTGAATTGTGTAACTTCCAGAGGGGAAGAGATATCGACTTGCGGTTAGTGCCAATCGCATCAGAATCATCAAGTTGGTTGGAAATATATGTTTTCCATAGAAAACAATTCAAAGACGGAAAATAAAACGTTCGGAATTATTGAAATGCGTAACTTCCAAACGGGAAGAGATATCGACTTGCGGTTAGTGCGAATCGCATCAGAATGATCAAATTGGTTGGAAATATATGTTTTCCATAGAAAACAATTCAAAGACGGGAAATAAAACATTCGGAATTATTGAGTAGCGTAACTTCCAAACGTGAAGAGATATCGACTTGCGGTTAGTGTCAATCGCATCAGAATCATCGAGTTAGTAGGAAATAAATGTTTTTCATAGAAAACAATTCAAAGACGGGAACTGAAACGTTCGGAATTATTGAATTACGTAACTTCCAGACGGGAAGAGATATCGACTTGCGGTTAGTGCCAATCCCATCAGAATGATCGAGTTGGTTGGAAATATATGTTTTTCATAGAGAACAATTCAAAGACGGGAAATAAAACGTTCGGAATTATTGAATTGCATAACTTCCAAACGGGCAGAGATATCGACTTGCGGTTAGTGCGAATCGCATCAGAATGATCAAATTGGTTGGAAATATATGTTTTTCATAGAAAACATTTCAAAGACGGGAAATAAAACGTTCGGAATTATTGAATTGAGTAACTTCCAGATGGGAAGAGATATCGATTTGCTGTTAGTGCCAATCGCATCAGAATCATCAGATTGGTTGGAAATATAAGTTTTCCATAGAAAACAATCCAAAAACGGAAATAAAGCGTTCGGAATTATTGAATTGTGTATCTTCCAGAGGGGAAGAGATATCGACTTGCGGTTAGTGTGAATCGCATCAGAATGATCAAATTGGTTGGAAACATATGTTTTTCATACAAAACAATTCAAAGACGGAAAATAAAACTTTCAGAATTATTGAATTGCGTAACTTCCTAACGGGAAGAGATATCGACTTGCGGTTAGTGCCAATCGCATCAGAATCATCAAGTAGGTTGGAAATATATGTTTTCCATAGAAAACAATTCAAAGACGGAAAATAAAACTTTCGGAATTATTGAATTGCGTAACTTCCTAACGGGAAGAGATATCGACTTGCGGTTAGTGCCAATCGCATCAGAATCATCAAGTAGGTTGGAAATATATGTTTTCCATAGAAAACAATTCAAAGACGGGAAATAAAACTTTCGGAATTATTGAATTTCGTAACTTCCAGACGGGAAGAGATATCTACTTGCGATTGGTGCCAATCGCATCAGAATCATCAAATTGGTTGGAAATATATGTTTTCCATAGAAAACAATTCAAAGACGGGAAATAAAACTTTCGGAATTATTGAATTGCGTTACTTCCAGACGGGAAGAGATATCTACTTGCGATTGGTGCCAATCGCATCAGGATCATCAAATTGGTTGGAAATATATGTTTTCCATATAAAACAATTCGAAGACGGAAAATGAAACGTTCGGAAATATTGAATTGCGTAACTTCCAAACGGGAAGAGATGTCGACTTGCGTTTAGTGCCAATCGCATCAGAATCATCGCGTTGGTTGGAAATATATGTTTTTCATGGAAAACAATTCAAAGACGTTCGGAATTATTGAATTGCGTAACTTCCAGACAGGAAGAGATATCGATTTGCTGTTAGTGCCAATCGCATCAGAATCATCAAATTGGTTGGAAATATAAGTTTTCCATAGAAAACAATTCAAAAACGGAAATAAAGCGTTCGGAATTATTGAATTGCGTTACTTCCAAACGGGAAGAGATATCGACTTGCGGTTAGAGCCAATCGCATCAGAATCATCGAGTTGGTTGGAAATATATGTTTTTCATGGAAATATATGTTTTTCATGGAAAACAATTCAAAAACTGGAAATAAAACGTTCGGAATTATTGAATTGTGTAACTTCCAGAGGGGAAGAGATATCGACTTGCGGTTAGTGCCAATCGCATCAGAATCATGGCGTTGGTTGGAAATATATGTTTTTCATGGAAAACAATTCAAAGACGGGAAATGAAACGTTCGGAATTATTGGAGTGCGTAACTTCCAAACGTAAAGAGATATCGACTTGCGGTTAGTGCCAATCGCATCAGAATCATCAAGTTGGTTGGAAATATATGTTTTCCATAGAAAACAATTCGAAGACTGGAAATAAAACGTTCGGAATTATTGAATTGCGTAACTTCCAAACGGGAAGAGATATCGACTTGCGGTTAGTGCGAATCGCATCAGAATGATCAAATTGGGTGGAAATATATGTTTTCCATAGAAAACAATTCAAAGACGGGAAATAAAACGTTCGGAATTATTGAATAGCGTAACTTCCGAACGTGAATAAATATCGACTTGCGGTTAGTGCCAATCGCATCAGAATAATCGAGTTGGTTGGAAATATATGTTTTTCATAGAAAACAATTCAAAGACGGCAAATAGAACGTTCGGAATTATTGAATTGCATAACTTCCAAACGGGAAGAGATATCGACTAGCGGTTAGTGCGAATCGCATCAGAGTATTCAAGTTGGTTGGAAATATATGTTTTTCATAGAAGACAATTCAAAGACGGGAAATGAACCTTTCGGAATTATTGAATTGCATAACTTCCAAACGGCAAGAGATATCGACTTGCGGTTAGTGCCAATCGCATCAGAATCATCAAGTAGGTTGGAAATATATGTTTTCCATAGAAAACAATTCGAAGACGGGAAATAAAACTTTGGGAATTATTGTATTGCGTAACTTCCAGACGGGAAGAGATATCTACTTGCGGTTGGTGTCAATCGCATCAGAATCATCGAGTTGGTTGGAAATATATGTTTTTCATGGAAAACAATTCAAAGACGTTCGGAATTATTGAATTGCGTAATTTCCAGACGGGAAGAGGTATCGACTTGCGGCTAGTGCCAATCGCATCAGAATCATCGAGTTGGTTATATATATATGTTTTTCATCGAAAACAATTCAAAGACGGGAAATAAAACGTTCGGAATTATTGAATTGAGTAACTTCCAGACGGGAAGAGATATCGATTTGCTGTTAGTGCCAATCGCATCAGAATCATCAAATTGGTTGGAAATATAAGTTTTCCATAGAAAACAATCCAAAAACGGAAATAAAGCGTTCGGAATTATTGAATTGTGTATCTTCCAGAGGGGAAGAGATATCGACTTGCGGTTAGTGCGAATCGCATCAGAATGATCAAATTGGTTGGAAATATATGTTTTTCATAGAAAACAATTCAAAGACGAGAAATAAAACTTTCGGAATTATTGAATTGCGTAACTTCCAAACGGGAAGAGATATCGACTTGCGGTTAGTACCAATCGCATCAGAATCATCAAGTAGGTTGGAAATATATGTTTTCCATAGAAAACAATTCAAAGACGGGAAATAAAACTTTGGGAATCATTGTATTGCGTAACTTCCAGACGGGAAGAGATATCTACTTGCGATTGGTGACAATCGCATCAGAATCATCAAATTGGTTGGAAATATATGTTTTCCATAGAAAACAATTCAAAGACGGGAAATAAAACTTTGGGAATTATTGTATTGCGTAACTTCCAGACGGGAAGAGTATCTTCTTGCGGTTGGTGTCAATCGCATCAGAATCATCAAATTGGTTGGAAATATATGTTTTCCATATGAAACAATTCAAAGACGGGAAATAAAACGTTCGGAATTATTGAATTGCGTAACTTCCAGAGGGGAAGAGTTATCGACCTGCGGTTAGTGCCAATCGCATCAGAATCATCGAGTTGGTTGGAAATATATATTTTTCATGGAAAACAATTCAAAGACGTTCGGAATTATTGAATTGCGTGATTTCCAGACGGGAAGAGGTATCGACTTGGGGCTAGTGCCAATCGCATCAGAATCATCGAGTTGGTTGGAAATATATGTTTTTCATCGAAAACAATTCAAAGACGGGAAATAAAACGTTCGGAATTATTGAATTGAGTAACTTCCAGACGGGAAGAGATATCGATTTGCTGATAGTGCCAATCGCATCAGAATCATCAAATTGGTTGGAAATATAAGTTTTCCATAGAAAACAATCCAAAAACGGAAATAAAGCGTTCGGAATTATTGAATTGTGTATCTTCCAGAGGGGAAGAGATATCGACTTGCGGTTAGTGCGAATCGCATCAGAATGATCGAATTGGTTGGAAATATATGTTTTTCATAGAAAACAATTCAAAGACGGGAAATAAAACTTTCGGAATTATTGAATTGCGTAACTTCCAAACGGGAAGAGATATCGACTTGCGGTTAGTATCAATCGCATCAGAATCATCAAGTAGGTTGGAAATATATGTTTTCCATAGAAAACAATTCAAAGACGGGAAATAAAACTTTCGGAATTATTGAATTTCGTAACTTCCAGACGGGAAGAGATATCTACTAGCGATTGGTGCCAATCGCATCAGAATCATCAAATTGGTTGGAAATATATGTTTTCCATAGAAAACAATTCAAAGACGGGAAATGAAACGTTCGGAAATATTGAGTTGCGTAACTTCCAAACGGGAAGAGATGTCGACTTGCGTTTAGTGCCAATCGCATCAGAATCATCGCGTTGGTTGGAAATATATGTTTTCCATGGAAAACAATTCAAAGACGTTCGGAATTATTGAATTGCGTAACTTCCAGACGGGAAGAGATATCGATTTGCTGTTAGTGCCAATCGCATCAGAATCATCAAATTGGTTGGAAATATAAGTTTTCCATAGAAAACAATTCAAAAACGGAAATAAAGCGTTCGGAATTATTGAATTGCGTAACATCCAAACGGGAAGAGATATCGACTTGCGGTTAGAGCCAATCGCATCAGAATCATCGAGTTGGTTGGAAATATATGTTTTTCATGGAAAACAATTCAAAAACTGGAAATAAAACGTTCGGAATTATTGAATTGTGTAACTTCCAGAGAAGAAGAGATATCGACTTGCGGTTAGTGCCAATCGCATCAGAATCATGGAGTTGGTTGGAAATATATGTTTTTCATGGAAAACAATTCAAAGACGGGAAATAAAACGTTCGAAATTATAGGAGTGCATAACTTCCAAACGTGAAGAGATATCGACTTGCGGTTAGTGCCAATCGCATCAGAATCATCAAGTTGGTTGGAAATATATGTTTTCCATAGAAAACAATTCGAAGACGGGAAATAAAACGTTCGGAATTATTGAATTGCGTATTTTCCAAACGGGAAGAGATATCGACTTGCGGTTAGTGCGAATCGCATCAGAATGATCAAATTGGGTGGAAATATATGTTTTCCATAGAAAACAATTCAAAGACGGGAAATAAAACGTTCGGAATTATTGAATAGCGTAACTTCCGAACGTGAATAGATATCGACTTGCGGTTAGTGCCAATCGCATCAGAATAATCGAGTTGGTTGGAAATATATGTTTTTTATAGAAAACAATCCAAAGACGGGAAATAAAACGTTCGGAATTATTGAATTGCATAACTTCCAAACGGGAAGAGATATCGACTTGCGGTTAGTGCGAATCGCATCAGAGTGATCAAGTTGGTTGGAAATATATGTTTTTCATAGAAAACAATTCAAAGACGGGGAATAAACCTTTCGGAATTATTGAATTGCGTAACTTCCAAACGGCAAGAGATATCGACTTGCGGTTAGTGCCAATCGCATCAGAATCATCAAGTAGGTTGGAAATATATGTTTTCCATTGAAAACAATTCAAAGACGGGAAATAAAACTTTCGGAATTATTGAATTGCGTAACTTCCAGACGGGAAGAGTATCTACTTGCGGTTGGTGTCAATCGCATCAGAATCATCAAATTGGTTGGAAATATATGTTTTCCATATGAAACAATTCGAAGACGGGAAATAAAACGTTCGGAATTATTGAATTGCGTAACTTCCAGAGGGGAAGAGTTATCGACCTGCGGTTAGTGCCAATCGCATCAGAATCATCGAGTTGGTTGGAAATATATGTTTTTCATGGAAAACAATTCAAAGACGTTCGGAATTATTGAATTGCGTAATTTCCAGACGGGAAGAGGTATCGACTTGCGGCTAGTGCCAATCGCATCAGAATCATCGAGTTGGTTATATATATGTTTCTCATCGAAAACAATTCAAAGACGGGAAATAAAACGTTCGGAATTATTGAATTGAGTAACTTCCAGACGGGAGGAGATATCGATTTGCTGTTAGTGCCAATCGCATCAGAATCATCAAATTGGTTGGAAATATAAGTTTTCCATAGAAAACAATCCAAAAACGGAAATAAAGCGTTCGGAATTATTGAATTGTGTATCTTCCAGAGGGGAAGAGATATCGACTTGCGGTTAGTGCGAATCGCATCAGAATGATCAAATTGGTTGGAAATATATGTTTTCCATAGAAAACAATTCAAAGACGGGAAACAAAACTTTCGGAATTATTGAATTGCGTAACTTCCAAACGGGAAGAGATATCGACTTGCGGTTAGTATCAATCGCATCAGAATCATCAAGTAGGTTGGAAATATATGTTTTCCATTGAAAACAATTCAAAGACGGGAAATAAAACTTTGGGAATTATTGTATTGCGTAACTTCCAGACGGGAAGAGATATCTACTTGCGATTGGTGACAATCGCATCAGAATCATCAAATTGGTTGGAAATATATGTTTTCCATAGAAAACAATTCAAAGACGGGAAATAAAACTTTCGGAATTATTGAATTGCGTTACTTCCAGACGGGAAGAGATATCTACTTGCGATTGGTGCCAATCGCATCAGGATCATCAAATTGGTTGGAAATATATGTTTTCCATATAAAACAATTCAAAGACGGGAAATGAAACGTTCGGAAATATTGAATTGCGTAACTTCCAAACAGGAAGAGATGTCGACTTGCGTTTAGTGCCAATCGCATCAGAATCATCGCGTTGGTTGGAAATATATGTTTTTCATGGAAAACAATTCAAAGACGTTCGGAATTATTGAATTGCGTAACTTCCAGAAGGGAAGAGATATCGATTTGCCGTTAGTGCCAATCGCATCATTATCATCAAATTGGTTGGAAATATAAGTTTTCCATAGAAAACAATTCAAAAACGGAAATAAAGCGTTCGGAATTATTGAATTGCGTAACTTCCAAACGGGAAGAGATATCGACTTGCGGTTAGAGATAATCGCATCAGAATCATCGAGTTGGTTGGAAATATATGTTTTTCATGGAAAACAATTCAAAAACTGGAAATAAAACGTTCGAAATTATTGAATTGTGTAACTTCCAGAGGGGAAGAGATATCGACTTGCGGTTAGTGCCAATCGCATCAGAATCATGGAGTTGGTTGGAAATATATGTTTTTCATGGAAAACAATTCAAAGACGTTCGGAATTATTGAATTGCGTAATTTCCAGACGGGAAGAGGTATCGACTTGCGGCTAGTGCCAATCGCATCAGAATCATCGAGTTGGTTATATATATGTTTCTCATCGAAAACAATTCAAAGACGGGAAATAAAACGTTCGGAATTATTGAATTGAGTAACTTCCAGACGGGAGGAGATATCGATTTGCTGTTAGTGCCAATCGCATCATTATCATCAAATTGGTTGGAAATATAAGTTTTCCATAGAAAACAATCCAAAAACGGAAATAAAGCGTTCGGAATTATTGAATTGTGTATCTTCCAGAGGGGAAGAGATATCGACTTGCGGTTAGTGCGAATCGCATCAGAATGATCAAATTGGTTGGAAATATATGTTTTCCATAGAAAACAATTCAAAGACGGGAAACAAAACTTTCGGAATTATTGAATTGCGTAACTTCCAAACGGGAAGAGATATCGACTTGCGGTTAGTACCAATCGCATCAGAATCATCAAGTAGGTTGGAAATATATGTTTTCCATTGAAAACAATTCAAAGACGGGAAATAAAACTTTGGGAATTATTGTATTGCGTAACTTCCAGACGGGAAGAGATATCTACTTGCGATTGGTGACAATCGCATCAGAATCATCAAATTGGTTGGAAATATATGTTTTCCATAGAAAACAAATCAAAGACGGGAAATAAAACGTTCGGAATTATTGAATAGCGTAACTTCCGGACGTGAATAGATATCGACTTGCGGTTAGTGCCAATCGCATCAGAATAATCGAGTTGGTTGGAAATATATGTTTTTCATAGAAAACAATCCAAAGACGGGAAATAAAACGTTCGGAATTATTGAATTGCATAACTTCCAAACGGGAAGAGATATCGACTTGCGGTTAGTGCGAATCGCATCAGAGTGATCAAATTGGTTGGAAATATATGTTTTTCATAGAAAACAATCCAAAGACGGGAAATAAACCTTTCGGAATTATTGAATTGCGTAACTTCCAAACGGCAAGAGATATCGACTTGCGGTTAGTGCCAATCGCATCAGAATCATCAAGTAGGTTGGAAATATATGTTTTACATAGAAAACAATTCAAAGACGGGAAATAAAACTTTCGGAATTATTGAATTACGTAACTTCCAGACGGGAAGAGATATCTACTTGCGGTTGGTGCCAATCGCATCAGAATCATCGAATTGGTTGGAAATATATGTTTTCCATATAAAACAATTCAAAGACGGGAAATAAAACGTTCGGAATTATTGAATTGCGTAACTTCCAGAGGGGAAGAGTTATCGACTTGCGGTTAGTGCCAATCGCATCAGAATCATGGAGTTGGTTGGAAATATATGTTTTTCATAGAAAACAATCCAACGACGGGAAATAAAACGTTCGGAATTATTGAATGGCGTAACTTCCAGACGGGAAGAGATATCGACTTGCGTTTAAAGCCAATCGCATCAGAATCATCGAGTTGGTTGGAAATATATGTTTTTCATGGAAAACAATTCAAAGACGTTCGGAATTATCGAATTGGGTAACTTCCAGACGGGAAGAGGTATCGACTTGCGGCTAGTGCCAATCGCATCAGAATCATCAAATTGGTTGGAAATATATGTTTTCCATAGAAAACAATTCAAAGACGGAAATAAAACTTTCGGAATTATTGAATTGCGTTACTTCCAGACGGGAAGAGATATCTACTTGCGATTGGTGCCAATCACATCAGGATCATCAAATTGGTTGGAAATATATGTTTTCATATAAAACAATTCAAAGACGGGAAATGAAACGTTCGGAAATATTGAATTGCGTAACTTCCAAACAGGAAGAGATGTCGACTTGCGTTTAGTGCCAATCGCATCAGAATCATCGCGTTGGTTGGAAATATATGTTTTTCATGGAAAACAATTCAAAGACGTTCGGAATTATTGAATTGCCTAACTTCCAGAAGGGAAGAGATATCGATTTGCCGTTAGTGCCAATCGCATCAGAATCATCAAATTGGTTTGAAATATAACTTTTCCATAGAAAACAATTCAAAAACGGAAATAAAGCGTTCGGAATTATTGAATTGCGTAACTTCCAAACGGGAAGAGATATCGACTTGCGGTTAGAGCCAATCGCATCAGAATCATCGAGTTGGTTGGAAATATATGTTTTTCATGGAAAACAATTCAAAAACTGGAAATAAAACGTTCGGAATTATTGAATTGTGTAACTTCCAGAGGGGAAGAGATATCGACTTGCGGTTAGTGCCAATCGCATCAGAATCATGGAGTAGGTTGGAAATATATGTTTTCCATAGAAAACAAATCAAAGACGGGAAACAAAAAGGTTCGGAATTATTGAATAGCGTAACTTCCGAACGTGGAAAGATATCGACTTGCGGTTAGTGCCAATCGCATCAGAATAATCGAGTTGGTGGGAAATATATGTTTTTCATAGAAAACGATCCAAAGACGGGAAATAAAACGTTCGGAATTATTGAATTGCATAACTTCCAAACGGGAAGAGATATCGACTTGCGGTTAGTGCGAATCGCATCAGAGTGATCAAATTGGTTGGAAATATATGTTTTTCATAGAAAACAATCCAAAGACGGGAAATAAACCTTTCGAAATTATTGAATTGCGTAACTTCCAAACGGCAAGAGATATCGACTTGCGGTTAGTGCCAATCGCATCAGAATCATCAAGTAGGTTGGAAATATATGTTTTACATAGAAAACAATTCAAAGACGGGAAATAAAACTTTCGGAATTATTGAATTACGTAACTTCCAGACGGGAAGGGATATCTACTTGCGGTTGGTGCCAATCGCATCAGAATCATCGAATTGGTTGGGAATATATGTTTTCCATATAAAACAATTCAAAGACGAGAAATAAAACGTTCGGAATTATTGAATTGCGTAACTTCCAGAGGGGAAGAGTTATCGACTTGCGGTTAGTGCCAATCGCATCAGAATCATGGAGTTGGTTGGAAATATATGGTTTTCATAGAAAACAATCCAAAGACGGGAAATAAAACGTTCGGAATTATTGAATGGCGTAACTTCCAGACGGGAAGAGATATCGACTTGCGTTTAAAGCCAATCGCATCAGAATCATCGAGTTGGTTGGAAATATATGTTTTTCATGGAAAACAATTCAAAGACGTTCGGAATTATTGAATTGGGTAACTTCCAGACGGGAAGAGGTATCGACTTGCGGCTAGTGCCAATCGCATCAGAATCATCAAATTGGTTGGAAATATATGTTTTCCATAGAAAACAATTCAAAGACGGGAAATAAAACTTTCGGAATTATTGAATTGCGTTACTTCCAGACGGGAAGAGATATCTACTTGCGATTGGTGCCAATCACATCAGGATCATCAAATTGGTTGGAAATATATGTTTTCCATATAAAACAATTCAAAGACGGGAAATGAAACGTTCGGAAATATTGAATTGCGTAACTTCCAAACAGGAAGAGATGTCGACTTGCGTTTAGTGCCAATCGCATCAGAATCATCGCGTTGGTTGGAAATATATGTTTTTCATGGAAAACAATTCAAAGACGTTCGGAATTATTGAATTGCGTAACTTCCAGAAGGGAAGAGATATCGATTTGCCGTTAGTGCCAATCGCATCAGAATCATCAAATTGTTTGGAAATATAAGTTTTCCATAGAAAACAATTCAAAAACGGAAATAAAGCGTTCGGAATTATTGAATTGCGTAACTTCCAAACGGGAAGAGATATCGACTTGCGGTTAGAGCCAATCGCATCAGAATCATCGAGTTGGTTGGAAATATATGTTTTTCATAGAAAACAATTCAAAAACTGGAAATAAAACGTTCAGAATTATTGAATTGTGTAACTTCCAGAGGAGAAGAGATACCGACTTGCGGTTAGTGCCAATCGCATCAGAATCATGGAGTTGGTTGGAAATATATGTTTTCCATAGAAAACAAATCAAAGACGGGAAATAAAACGTTCGGAATTATTGAATAGCGTAACTTCCGAACGTGAATAGATATCGACTTGCGGTTAGTGCCAATCTCATCAGAATAATCGAGTTGGTTGGAAATATATGTTTTTCATAGAAAACGATCCAAAGACGGGAAATAAAACTTTCGGAATTACTGAATTGCATAACTTCCAAACGGGAAGAGATATCGACTTGCGGTTAGTGCGAATCGCATCAGAGTGATCAAATTGGTTGGTAATATAAGTTTTTCGTAGAAAACAATCCGAAGACGGGAAATAAACCTTTCGGAATTATTGAATTGCATAACTTACAAACGGCAAGAGATATCGACTTGCGGTTAGTGCCAATCGCATCAGAATCATCAAGTAGGTTGGAAATATATGTTTTACATAGAAAACAATTCAAAGACGGGAAATGAAACTTTCGGAATTATTGAATTATGTAACTTCCAGACGGGAAGAGATATCTACTTGCGGTTGGTGCCATTCGCATCAGAATCATCGAATTGGTTGGAAATATATGTTTTCCATATAAAACAATTCAAAGACGGGAAATAAAACGTTCGGAATTATTGAATTGCGTAACTTCCAGACGGGAAGAGATATCGATTTGCTGTTAGTGCCAATCGCATATGAATCATCAAATTGGTTGGAAATATAAGTTTTCCATAGAGAATAATTCAAAAACGGAAATAAAACGTTCGGAATTATTGAATTGCGTAACTTCCAAACGGGAAGAGATATCGACTTGCGGTTAGAGCCAATCGCATCAGAATCATCGAGTTGGTTGGAAATATATGTTTTTCATGGAAATCAATTCAAAAACGGGAAATAAAACTTTCGGAATTATTGAATTGTGTAATTTCCAGAGAGGAAGAGATATCGACTTGCGGTTAGTGCCAATCGCATCAGAATCATGGAGTTGGTTGGAAATATATGTTTTTCATGGGAAACAATTCAAAGACGGGAAATGAAACGTTCGGAATTATTGAATTGCGTAACTTCCAAACGTAAAGAGATATCGACTTGCGGTTAGTGCCAATCGCATCAGAATCATCAAGTTGGTTGGGAATATATGTTTTCCATAGAAAACAATTCAAAAACGGGAAATAAAACGTTCGGAATTATTGAATTGCATAACTTCCAAACGGGAAGAGATATCGACTTGCGGTTAGTGCGAATCGCAACAGAATGATCAAATTGGTTGGAAATATATGTTTTTCATAGAAAACAATTCAAAGACGGAAAATAAAACTTTCGGAATTATTGAATTGCGTAACTTCCTAACGGGAAGAGATATCGACTTGCGGTTAGTGCCAATCGCATCAGAATCATCAAGTAGGTTTGAAATATATGTTTTCCATAGAAAACAATTCAAAGACGAGAAATAAAACTTTCGGAATTATTGAATTGCGTAACTTCCAGACGGGAAGAGTATCTACTTGCGGTTTGTGTCAATCGCATCAGAATCATCAAATTGGTTGGAAATATATGTTTTCCATATGAAACAATTCAAAGACGGGAAATAAAACGTTCGGAATTATTGAATTGCGTAACTTCCAGAGGGGAAGAGTTATCGACCTGCGGTTAGTGCCAATCGCATCAGAATCGTCGAGTTGGTTGGAAATATATGTTTTTCATGGAAAACAATTCAAAGACGTTCGGAATTATTGAATTGCGTAATTTCCAGACGGGAAGAAGTATCGACTTGCGGCTAGTGCCAATCGCATCAGAATCATCAAGTTGGTTGGAAATATATGTTTTCCATAGAAAACAATTCAAAAACGGGAAATAAAACGTTCGGAATTATTGAATTGCATAACTTCCAAACGGGAAGAGATATCGACTTGCGGTTAGTGCGAATCGCATCAGAATGATCAAATTGGTTGGAAATATATGTTTTTCATAGAAAACAATTCAAAGACGGGAAATAAAACTTTCGGAATTATTGAATTGCGTAACTTCCAAACAGGAAGAGATATCGACTTGCGGTTAGTACCAATCGCATCAGAATCATCAAGTAGGTTGGAAATATATGTTTTCCATAGAGAACAATTAAAAGACGGGAAATAAAACTTTGGGAATTATTGTATTGCGTAACTTCCAGACGGGAAGAGATATCTACTTGCGATTGGTGACAATCGCATCAGAATCATCAAATTGGTTGGAAATATATGTTTTCCATAGAAAACAATTCAAAGACGGGAAATAAAACTTTCGGAATTATTGAATTGCGTTACTTCCAGACGGGAAGAGATATCTACTTGCGATTGGTGCCAATCGCATCAGGATCATCAAATTGGTTGGAAATATATGTTTTCCATATAAAACAATTCAAAGACGGGAAATGAAACGTTCGGAAATATTGAATTGCGTAACTTCCAAACGGGAAGAGATGTCGACTTGCGTTTAGTGCCAATCGCATCAGAATCATCGCGTTGGTTGGAAATATATGTTTTTCATGGAAAACAATTCAAAGACGTTCGGAATTATTGAATTGCGTAACTTCCAGAAGGGAAGAGATATCGATTTGCCGTTAGTGCCAATCGCATCAGAATCATCAAATTGGTTGGAAATATAAGTTTTCCATAGAAAACAATTCAAAAACGGAAATAAAGCGTTCGGAATTATTGAATTGCGTAACTTCCAAACGGGAAGAGATATCGACTTGCGGTTAGAGCCAATCGCATCAGAATCATCGAGTTGGTTGGAAATATATGTTTTTCATGGAAAACAATTCAAAAACTGGAAATAAAACGTTCGGAATTATTGAATTGTGTAACTTCCAGAGGGGAAGAGATATCGACTTGGGGTTAGTGCCAATCGCATCAGAATCATGGAGTTGGTTGGAAATATATGTTTTCCATAGAAAACAAATCAAAGACGGAAAATAAAACGTTCGGAATTATTGAATAGCGTAACTTCCGAACGTGAATAGATATCGACTTGCGGTTAGTGCCAATCGCATCAGAATGATCGAGTTGGTTGGAAATATATGTTTTTCATAGAAAACAATCCAAAGACTGGAAATAAAACGTTCGGAATTATTGAATTGCATAACTTCCAAACGGGAAGAGATATCGACTTGCGGTTAGTGCGAATCGCATCAGAGTGATCAAATTTGTTGGAAATATATGTTTTTCATAGAAAACAATCCAAAGACGGGAAATAAACCTTTCGGAATTATTGAATTGCGTAACTTCCAAACGGCAAGAGATATCGACTTGCGGTTAGTGCCAATCGCATCAGAATCATCAAGTAGGTTGGAAATATATGTTTTACATAGAAAACATTCCAAAGACGGGAAATAAAACTTTCGGAATTATTGAATTACGTAACTTCCAGACGGGAAGAGGTATCTACTTGCGGATGGTGCCAATTGCATCAGAATCATCGAATTGGTTGGAAATATATGTTTACCCATATAAAACAATTCAAAGACGGGGAATAAAACGTTCGGAATTATTGAATTGCGTAACTTCCAGAGGATAAGAGTTATCGACTTGCGGTTATTGCCAATCGCATCAGAATCATGGAGTTGGTTGGAAATATATGTTTTTCATAGAAAACAATCCAAAGACGGGAAATAAAATGTTCGGAATTATTGAATGGCGTAACTTCCAGACGGGAAGAGATATCGACTTGCGTTTAAAGCCAATCGCATCAGAATCATCGAGTTGGTTGGAAATATATGTTTTTCATGGAAAACAATTCAAAGACGTTCGGAATTATTGAATTGGGTAACTTCCAGATGGGAACAGGTATCGACTTGCGGCTAGTGCCAATCGCATCAGAATCATCGAGTTGGTTGGAAATATATGTTTTTCATAGAGAACAATTCAAAGACGGGAAATAAAACGTTCGGAATTATTGAATTGCGTAACTTCCAGACGGGAAGAGATATCGATTTGCTGTTAGTGCCAATCGCATAAGAATCATCAAATTGGTTGGAAATATAAGTTTTCCATAGAAAATAATTCAAAAACGGAAACAAAACGTTCGGAAATATTGAATTGCGTAACTTCCAAACGGGAAGGGATATCGACTTGCGGTTAGAGCCAATCGCATCAGAATCATCGAGTTGGTTGGAAATATATGTTTTTCATGGAAATCAATTCAAAACCGTTAAATAAAAAGTTCGGAATTATTGAATTGTGTAACTTCCAGAAAGGAAGAGATATCGACTTGCGGTTGGTGCCAATCGCATCAGAATCATGGAGTTGGTTGGAAATATATGTCTTTCATGGAAAACAATTCAAAGACGGGAAATGAAACGTTCGGAATTATTGAATTGCGTAACTTCCAAACGTAAAGAGATATCGACTTGCGGTTAGTGCCAATCGCATCAGAATCATCAAAATGGTTGGAAATATATGTTTTCCATAGAAAACAATTCAAAGACGGGAAATAAAACGTTCGGAATTATTGAATAGCGTAACTTCCAAACGTGAAGAGATATCGACTTGCGGTTAGTGCCAATCGCATCAGAATAATCGAGTTGGTTGGAAATATATGTTTTTCATAGAAAACAATTCAAAGACGGGAAGTAAAACGTTCGGAATTATTGAATTGCGTAACTTCCAACCGGGAAGAGATATCGACTTGTGGTCAGTGCGAATCGCATCAGAATGATCAAATTGGTTGGAAATATATGTTTTCCATAGAAAACAATTCAAAGACGGGAAATAAAACGTTCGGAATTATTGGATAGCGTAACTTCCAAACGTGAAGAGATATCGACTTGCGGTTAGTGCCAATCGCATCAGAATAATCGAGTTGGTTGGAAATATATGTTTTTCATAGAAAACAATTCAAAGACGGGAAGTAAAACGTTCGGAATTATTGAATTGCGTAACTTCCAACCGGGAAGAGATATCGACTTGTGGTCAGTGCGAATCGCATCAGAATGATCAAATTGGTTGGAAATATACGTTTTCCATAGAAAACAATTCAAAGACGGGAAATGAAACGTTCGGAATTATTGAATTGCGTAACTTTCAGACGGGAAGAGATATCGACTTGCGGTTAGTGTCAATCGCATCAGAATCATCGAGTTAGTTGGAAATAGATGTTTTTCATAGGAAACAATTCAAAGACGGGAACTAAAACGTTCGGAATTATTGAATTACGTAACTTCCAGACGGGAAGAGATATAGACTTGCGGTTAGTGCCAATCGCATCAGAATAATCGAGTTGGTTGGAAATATATGTTTTTCATAGAAATCAATCCGAAGACGGGAAATAAAACGTTCGGAATTATTGAATTGCATAACTTCCAAACGGGAAGAGATATCGACTTGCGGTTAGTGCGAATCGCAACAGAATGATCAAATTGGTTGGAAATATATGTTTTTCATAGAAAACAATTCAGAGACGGGAAATAAAACTTTCGGAATTATTGAATTGCGTAACTTCCAAACGGGAAGAGATATCGACTTGCGGTTAGTGCCAATCGCATCAGAATCATCAAGTAGGTTGGAAATATATGTTTTCCATAGAAAACAATTAAAAGACGGGAAATAAAACTTTCGGAATTATTGAATTGCGTAACTTCCAAACGTAGAGAGATATCGACTTGCGGTTAGTGCCAATCGCATCAGAATCATCAAGTTGGTTGGAAATATATGTTTTCCATAGAAAACAATTCGAAGACGGCAAATAAAACGTTCGGAATTATTGAATTGCGTAACTTCCAAACGGGAGGAGATATCGACTTGCGGTTAGTGCGAATCGCATCAGAATGATCAAATTGGTTGGAAATATATGTTTTCCATAGAAAATAATTCAAAGACGGGAAATAAAACGTTCGGAATTATTGAATAGCGTATCTTCCAAACGTGAAGAGATATCGACTTGCGGTTAGTGCCAATCGCATCAGAATAATCGAGTTGGTTGGAAATATATGTTTTTCATGGAAAACAATTCAAAGACGGGAAGTAAAACGTTCGGAATTGTTGAATTGCGTAACTTCCAAACGAGAAGAGATATCAACTTGCGGTTAGTGCGAATCGCATCAGAATGATCTAATTGGTTGGAAATATATGTTTTCCATAGAAAACAATCCAAAGACGGGAAATAAAACGTTCGGAATTATTGAATAGCGTAACTTCCGAACGTGAAGAGATATCGACTTGCGGTTAGTGCCAATCCCATCAGAATAATCGAGTTGGTTGGAAATATATGTTTTTCATAGAAAATCATTCAAAGACGGGAAATAAAACGTTCGGAATTATTGAATTGCATAACTTCCAAACGGGAAGAGATATCGACTTGCGGTTAGTGCCAATCGCAGCAGAATCATCAAGTAGGTTGGAAATATATGTTTTCCATAGAAAACAATTCAAAGACGGGAAATAAAACTTCCGGAATTATTGAATTACGTAACTTCCAGATGGGAAGAGATATCTACTTGCGGTTGGTGCCGATCGCATAAGAATCATCAATTTGGTTGGAAATATATGTTTTCCATATAGTACAATTCGAAAACGGGAAATAAAACGTTCGGAATTATTGAATTGCGTAACTTCCAAACGTGAAGAGATATCGACTTGCGGTTAGTGCCAATCGCATCAGAATCATCGAGTAGGTTGGAAATATATGTTTTCCATAGAAAACAATTCAAAGACGGAAAATAAAACGTTCGGAATTATTGAATTGCGTAACTTCCAAACGGGAAGAGATATCGACTTGCCGTTAGTGCCAATCGCATCAGAATCATCAAGTTGGTTGGAAATATATGTTTTTCATAGAAAACAATTCAAAGACGGGAAGTAAAACGTTCGGAATTGTTGAATTGCGTAACTTCCAAACGAGAAGAGATATAAACTTGCGGTTTGTGCCAATCGCATCAGAATCATCGAGTTGGTTGGGAATATATGTTTTTCATGGAAAACAATTCAAAGACGGGAAATAAAACGTTCGGAATTATTGAATTGCGTAACTTCCAAACGTGAAGAGATATCGACTTGCGGTTAGTGCGAATCGCAACAGAATGACCAAATTGGTTGGAAATATATGTTTTCCATAGAAAACAATTCAAAGACGGGAAATAAAACGTTCGGAATTATTGAATTGCGTAACTTTCAGACGGGAAGAGATATCGACTTGCGGTTAGTGTCAATCGCATCAGAATCATCGAGTTAGTTGGAAATAGATGTTTTTCATAGAAAACAATTCAAAGACGGGAACTAAAACGTTCGGAATTATTGAATTACGTAACTTCCAGACGGGAAGAGATATAGACTTGCGGTTAGTGCCAATCGCATCAGAATAATCGAGTTGGTTGGAAATATATGTTTTTCATAGAAATCAATCCGAAGACGGGAAATAAAACGTTCGGAATTATTGAATTGCATAACTTCCAAACGGGAAGAGATATCGACTTGCGGTTAGTGCGAATCGCAACAGAATGATCAAATTGGTTGGAAATATATGTTTTTCATAGAAAACAATTCAAAGACGGGAAATAAAACTTTCGGAATTATTGAATTGCGTAACTCCCAAACGGGAAGAGATATCGACTTGCGGTTAGTGCCAATCGCATCAGAATCATCAAGAAGGTTGGAAATATATGTTTTCCATAGAAAACAATTGAAAGACGGGAACTAAAACTTTCGGAATTATTGAATTGCGTAACTTCCAAATGTAAAGAGATATCGACTTGCGGTTAGTGCCAATCGCATCAGAATCATCAAGTTGGTAGGAAATATATGTTTTCCATAGAAAACAATTCAAAGACGGCAAATAAAACGTTCGGAATTATTGAATTGCGTAACTTCCAAACGGGAGGAGATATCGACTTGCGGTTAGTGCGAATCGCATCAGAATGATCAAATTGGTTGGAAATATATGTTTTCCAAAGAAAATAATTCAAAGACGGGAAATAAAACGTTCGGAATTATTGAATAGCGTATCTTCCAAACGTGAAGAGATATCGACTCGCGGTTAGTGCCAATCGCATCAGAATAATCGAGTTGGTTGGAAATATATGTTTTTCATAGAAAACAATTCAAAGACGGGAAGTAAAACGTTCGGAATTGTTGAATTGCGTAACTTCCAAACGAGAAGAGATATCAACTTGCGGTTAGTGCGAATCGCATCAGAATGATCAAATTAGTTGAAAATATATGTTTTCCATAGAAAACAATTCAAAGACGGGAAATAAAACGTTCGGAATTATTGAATAGCGTAACTTCCAAACGTGAAGAGATATCGACTTGCGGTTAGTGCCAATCGCATCAGAATAATCGAGTTGGTAAATATATGTTTTTCATAGAAAACCATTCAAAGACGGGAAATAAAACGTTCGGAATTATTGAATTGCGTAACTTCCAAACGGGAAGAGATATCGACTTGCGGTTAGTGCCAATCGCAGCAGAATCATCAAGTAGGTTGGAAATATATGTTTTGCATAGAAAACAATTCAAAGACGGGAAATAAAACTTTCGGAATTATTGAATTGCGTAACTTCCAGATGGGAAGAGATATTTACTTGCGGTTGGTGCCGATCGCATAAGAATCATCAATTTGCTTGGAAATATATGTTTTCCATATAAAACAATTCGAAAACGGGAAATAAAACGTTCGGAATTATTGAATTGCGTAACTTCCAAATGTAAAGAGATATCGACTTGCGGTTAGTGCCAATCGCATCAGAATCATCAAGTTGGTAGGAAATATATGTTTTCCATAGAAAACAATTCAAAGACGGCAAATAAAACGTTCGGAATTATTGAATTGCGTAACTTCCAAACGGGAGGAGATATCGACTTGCGGTTAGTGCGAATCGCATCAGAATGATCAAATTGGTTGGAAATATATGTTTTCCATAGAAAATAATTCAAAGACGGGAAATAAAACGTTCGGAATTATTGAATAGCGTATCTTCCAAACGTGAAGAGATATCGACTCGCGGTTAGTGCCAATCGCATCAGAATAATCGAGTTGGTTGGAAATATATGTTTTTCATAGAAAACAATTCAAAGACGGGAAGTAAAACGTTCGGAATTGTTGAATTGCGTAACTTCCAAACGAGAAGAGATATCAACTTGCGGTTAGTGCGAATCGCATCAGAATGATCAAATTAGTTGAAAATATATGTTTTCCATAGAAAACAATTCAAAGACGGGAAATAAAACGTTCGGAATTATTGAATAGCGTAACTTCCAAACGTGAAGAGATATCGACTTGCGGTTAGTGCCAATCGCATCAGAATAATCGAGTTGGTAAATATATGTTTTTCATAGAAAACCATTCAAAGACGGGAAATAAAACGTTCGGAATTATTGAATTGCGTAACTTCCAAACGGGAAGAGATATCGACTTGCGGTTAGTGCCAATCGCAGCAGAATCATCAAGTAGGTTGGAAATATATGTTTTGCATAGAAAACAATTCAAAGACGGGAAATAAAACTTTCGGAATTATTGAATTGCGTACCTTCCAGATGGGAAGAGATATTTACTTGCGGTTGGTGCCGATCGCATAAGAATCATCAATTTGCTTGGAAATATATGTTTTCCATATAAAACAATTCGAAAACGGCAAATAAAACGTTCGGAATTATTGAATTGCGTAACTTCCAAACGTGAAGAGATATCGACTTGCGGTTAGTGCCAATCGCATCAGAATCATCGAGTAGGTTGGAAATATATGTTTTCCATAGAAAACAATTCAAAGACGAAAATAAAACGTTCGGAATTGTTGAATTGCTTAACTTCCAAACGGGAAGAGATATCGACTTGCGGTTAGTGCCAATCGCATCAGAATCATCGAGTTGGTTGGAAATATATGTTTTTCATGGAAAACAATTCAAAGATGGGAAATAAAACGTTCGGAATTATTGAATTGCGTAACTTCCAAACGTGAAGAGATATCGACTTTCCGTTAGTGCCAATCGCATCAGAATCATCAAGTTGGTTGGAAATATATGTTTTTCATAGAAAACAATTCAAAGGCGGGAAGTAAAACGTTCGGAATTGTTGAATTGCGTAAATTCCAAACGAGAAGAGATATCGACTTGCGGTTAGTGCGAATCGCATCAGAATGATCAAATTGGTTGAAAAAATATGTTTACCATAGAAAACAGGTCAAACACGGGAAATAAAACGATCGGAATTATTGAATAGCGTAACTTCCAAACGTGAAGAGATATCGACTTGCGGTTAGTGCCAATCGCATCAGAATAATCGAGTTGGTTGGAAATATATGTTTTTCATAGAAAACAATTAAAAGACGGGAAATAAAACGTTCGGAATTATTGAATTGCGTAACTTCCAAACGGGAAGAGATATCGACTTGCGGTTAGTGCCAATCGCATCAGAATCATAATGTAGGTTGGAAATGTATGTTTTCCATAGAAAACAATTCAAAGACGGGAAGTAAAACTTTCGGAACTATTGAATAGCGTAACTTCCAAACGTGAAGAGATATCGACTTGCGGTTAGTGCCAATCGCATCAGAATAATCGAGTTGGTTGGAAATATATGTTTTTCATAGAAAACAATTCAAAGACGGGAAATAAAACGTTCGGAATTATTGAATTGCGTAACTTCCAAACGGGAAGAGATATCGACTTGCGGTTAGTGCCAATCGCATCAGAATCATCGAGTTGGTTGGAAATATATGTTCTTCATGGAAAACAATTCAAAGACGGGAAATAAAACGTTCGGAATTATTGAATTGCGTAACTTCCAGATGGGAAGAGATATCTACTTGCGGTTGGTGCCGATCGCATAAGAATCATCAAGTAGGTTGGAAATATATGTTTTCCATAGAAAACAGTTCAAAGACGGGAAAAAAAACGTTCGGAATTATTGAATTGCGTAACTTCCAAACGGGAAGAGATATCGACTTGCGGTTAGTGCCAATCGCATCAGAATCATCGAGTTGGTTGGAAATATATGTTCTTCATGGAAAACAATTCAAAGACGGGCAATAAAACGTTCGGAATTATTGAATTGCGTAACTTCCAAACGGGAAGAGATATCGACTTGCGGTTACTGCCAATCGCATCAGAATCATCAAGTAGGTTGGAAATATATGTTTTCCATAGAAAACAATTCAAAGACGGGAAATAAAACTTTCGGAATTATTGAATTGCGTAACTTCCAAACGGGAAGAGATATCTACTTGCGGTTGGTGCCGATCGCATAAGAATCATCAATTTGGTTGGAAATATATGTTTTCCATATAAAACAATTCGAAAACGGGAAACAAAACGTTCGGAATTATTGAATTGCGTAACTACCAAACGTGAAGAGATATCGACTTGCGGTTAGTGCCAATCGCATCAGAATCATCAAGTAGGTTGGAAATATATGTTTTCCATAGAAAACAGTTCAAAGACGGGAAATAAAATGTTCGGAATCATTGAATTGCGTAACTTCCAAACGGGAAGAGATATCGACTTGCGGTTAGTGCCAATCGCATCAGAATCATCGAGTTGGTTGGAAATATATGTTCTTCATGGAAAACAATCCAAAGACGGGAAATAAAACGTTCGGAATTATTGAATTGCGTAACTTTCAAACGTGAAGAGATATCGACTTGCCGTTAGTGCCAATCGCATCAGAATCATCAAGTAGGTTGGAAATATATATTTCTCATAGAAAACGATACAAAGATGGGAAATAAAACGTTCCGAATTATTGAATTGCGTAACTTCCAGAGGGGAAGAGAAATCGACTTGCAGTTTCTGCCAATCTCATCAGAATGATCAAATTGGTTGGAAATATAAGTTTTCCATAGAAAACAATTCAAAAACGTTAAATAAAACGATTAAATAAAGCGACATCGACTTGCGGTTAGTGCCAATCGCGTCAGAATCAGAGTTGGTTGGAAATATATGTTTTTCATAGAAAACTATTCAAAGACGGGAAATAAAACGTTCGGAATTATTGAATTGCGTAACTTCCAAACGGGAAGAGATATCGACTTGCGGTTAGTGCCAATCGCATCAGAATCATCGAGTTGGTTGGAAATATATGTTCTTCATGGAAAACAATTCAAAGACGGGAAATAAAACGTTCGGAATTATTGAATTGCGTAACTTCCAGATGGGAAGAGATATCTACTTGCGGTTGGTGCCGATCGCATAAGAATCATCAAGTAGGTTGGAAATATATGTTTTTCATAGAAAACAATTCAAAGACGAGAAATAAAACGTTCGGAATTATTGAATTGCATAACTTCCAAACGGGAAGAGATATCGACTTGCGGTTAGTGCGAATCGCATCAGAATGATCAAATTGGTTGGAAATATATGTTTTTCATAGAAAACAATTCAAAGACGGGAAATAAAACGTTCGGAATTATTGAACTGCGTAACTTCCAAACTGGAAGAGATATCGACTTGCGGTTAGTGCCAATCGCATCAGAATTATCGAGTTGGTTGGAAATATATGTTTTTCATAGAAAAGAATTCAAAGACGGGAAATAAAACGTTCGGAATTATTGAATTGCGTAACTTCCAAACGGGAAGAGATATCGACTTGCGGTTAGTGCGAATCGCATCAGAATGATCGAATTGGTTGGAAATATATGTTTTTCATAGAAAACAATTCAAAGACGGGAAATAAAACGTAGGGAATTATTGAATAGCATAACTTCCAAACAGGATTAGATATCGACTTGCGATTAGTGCGAATCGCATCAGAATGAGCAAATTGGTTGGAAATATATGTTCTTCATAGAAAACAATTCAAAGACGGGAAATAAAACGTTCGGAATTACTGAATTGCGTAACTTCCAAACGGGAGGAGATATCGACTTGCGGTTAGTGCCAATCGCATCAGAATAATCGAGTTGGTTGGAAATATATGTTTTTCATAGAAAACAATTCAAAGACGGGAAATAAAACGTTCGGAATTATTGAATAGCATAACTTCCAAACGCGAATAGATATCGACTTGCGGTTAGTGCGAATCTCATCAGAATGATCAAATTGGTTGGAAATATATGTTTTTCATTGAAAACAATTCAAAGACGGGAAATAAAACGTTCGGAATTATTGAATAGCGTAACTTCCAAACGCGAATAGATATCGACTTGCGGTTAGTGCGAATCTCATCAGAATGATCAAATTGGTTGGAAATATATGTTTTTCATTGAAAACAATTCAAAGACGGGAAATAAAACTTTCGGAATTTTTGAATTGCGTAACTTCCAAACGGGAAGAGATATCGACTTCCGGTTAGTGCCAATCGCATCAGAATCATCAAGTAGGTTGGAAATATATGTTTTCCATAGAAAACAATTCAAAGACGAGAGACAAAACTTTCGGAATTATTGAATTGCGTAACTTCCAGACGGGAAGAGTACTTGCGGTTTGTGCCAATCCCATCAGAATCATCAAATTGGTTGGAAATATATGTTTTCCATATAAAACAATTCAAAGACGGGAAATAAAACGTTCGGAATTATTGAATTGCGTAACTTCCAAACGGGAAGAGATATCGACTTGCGGTTAGTGCGAATCGCATCAGAATGATCAAATTGGTTGGAAATATATGTTTTCCATAGAAAACAATTCAAAGACGGGAAATAAAACGTTCGGAATTATTGAGTAGCGTAACTTCCAAACGTGAAGAGATATAGACTTGCGGTTAGTGCCAATTGCATCAGAATTATCGAGTTGGTTGGAAATATATGTTTTTCATAGAAAACAATTCAAAGACGAGAAATAAAACGTTCGGAATTTTTGAATTGCGTAACTTCCAAACGGGAGGATATATCGACTTGCGGTTAGTGCCAATCATATCAGAATAATCGAGTTGGTTGGAAATATATGTTTTTCATAGGAAACAATTCAAAGACGGGAAATAAAACGTTCGGAATTATTGAATTGCATAACTTCCAAACGGGAAGAGATATCGATTTGCGGTTAGTGCAAATCGCATCAGAATGATCAAATTGGTTGGAAATATATGTTTTTCATAGAAAACAATTCAAAGACGGGAAATAAAACGTTCGGAATTATTGAATTGCGTAACTTCCAAACGGGAGGAGATATCGACTTGCGGTTAGTGCCAATCGCATCAGAATCATCGAGTTGGTTGGAAATATATGTTCTTCATGGAAAACAATTCAAAGACGGGCAATAAAACGTTCGGAATTATTGAATTGCGTAACTTCCAAACGGGAAGAGATATCGACTTGCGGTTACTGCCAATCGCATCAGAATCATCAAGTAGGTTGGAAATATATGTTTTCCATAGAAAACAATTCAAAGACGGGAAATAAAACTTTCGGAATTATTGAATTGCGTAACTTCCAGATAAGAAGAGATATCTACTTGCGGTTGGTGCCGATCGCATAAGAATCATCAATTTGGTTGGAAATATATGTTTTCCATATAAAACAATTCGAAAACGGGAAACAAAACGTTCGGAATTATTGAATTGCGTAACTTCCAAACGTGAAGAGATATCGACTTGCGGTTAGTGCCAATCGCATCAGAATCATCAAGTAGGTTGGAAATATATGTTTTCCATAGAAAACAGTTCAAAGACGGGAAATAAAACGTTCGGAATTATTGAATTGCGTAACTTCCAAACGGGAAGAGATATCGACTTGCGGTTAGTGCCAATCGCATCAGAATCATCGAGTTGGTTGGAAATATATGCTCTTCATGGAAAACAATCCAAAGACGGGAAATAAAACGTTCGGAATTATTGAATTGCGTAACTTTCAAACGTGAAGAGATATCGACTTGCCGTTAGTGCCAATCGCATCAGAATCATCAAGTAGGTTGGAAATATATATTTCTCATAGAAAACGATACAAAGATGGGAAATAAAACGTTCGGAATTATTGAATTGCGTAACTTCCAGAGGGGAAGAGAAATCGACTTGCAGTTTCTGCCAATCTCATCAGAATGATCAAATTGGTTGGAAATATAAGTTTTCCATAGAAAACAATTCAAAAACGTTAAATAAAACGATTAAATAAAGAGACATCGACTTGCGGTTAGTGCCAATCGCGTCAGAATCAGAGTTGGTTGGAAATATATGTTTCTCATAGAAAACAATACAAAGACTGGAAATAAAACGTTCGGAATTATTGAATTGCGTAACTTTCAGACGGGAAGAGATATCGACTTGCGGTTAGTGTCAATCGCATCAGAATCATCGAGTTAGTTGGAAATAAATGTTTTTCATAGAAAACAATTCAAAGACGGGATTCTAAAACTAAATTATTGAATTACGTAACTTCCAGACGGGAAGAGATATCGACTTGCGGTTAGTGCCAATTGCATCAGAATCATCGAGTTGGTTGGAAATATATGTTTCTCAAAGAAAACAATACAAAGACGGGAAATAAAACGTTCGGAATTATTGAATTGCGTAACTTCCAGACGGGAAGAGATATCGACTTGCGTTTAGTGCCAATCGCATCAGAATCATCAAATTGGTTGGAAATATATGTTTTCCATAGAGAACAATTCAAAGACGGGAAATAAAACGTTCGGAATTATTGAATAGCGTCACTTCCAAACGTGAAGAGATATCGACTTGCGGTTAGTGCCAATCGCATCAGAATAATCGAGTTGGTTGGAAATATATGTTTTTCATAGAAAACAATTCGAAGACCGGAAATAAAACGTTCGGAATTATTGAATTGCGTAACTTCCGGACGGGAAGAGATATCGACTTGCGGTTAGTGCCAATTGCATCAGAATCATGGATTTGGTTGGAAATATATGTTTCTCATAGGAAACAATTCAAAGACGGGAAATGAATGTTCGGAAATATTGAATTGCGTAACTTCCAAACGGGAAGAGATATCGACTTGCGTTTAGTGCCAATCGCATCAGAATCATCGAGTTGGTTGGAAATATATGTTCTTCATGGAAAACAATTCAAAGACGGGAAATAAAACTTTCGGAATTATTGAATTGCGTAACATCCAAACGGGAAGAGCGGTTAATGCGAATCGCAGCAGAATGATCAAATTGGTTGGAAATATATGTTTTCCATAGAAAACAATTCAAAGACGGAAATAAAGCGTCCGGAATTATTGAATTGCGTAACTTCCAAACAGGAAGAGATATCGACTTGCGGTTAGAGCCAATCGCATCAGAATCATCGAGTTGGTTGGAAATATATGTTTTTCATAGAAAACAATTCAAAGACGGGAAATAAAACGTTCGGAATTATTGAATTGCGTAACTTCCAGACAGGAAGAGATATCGATTTGCTGTTAGTGCCAATCGCATCAGAATCATCAAATTGGTTGGAAATATAAGTTTTCCATAGAAAACAATTCAAAGACGGAAATAAAGCAATCGGAATTATTGAATTGCGTAACTTCCAAACAGGAAGAGATATCGACTTGCGGTTAAAGCCAATCGCATCAGAATCATCGAGTTGGTTGGAAATATATGTTTCTCATAGAAAACAGTTCAAAGACGGGAAATAACACGTTCGCAATTATTGAATTGCGTAACTTCCAGACAGGAAGAGATATCGACTTGCGGTTAGAGCCAATCGCATCAGAATCATCGAGTTGGTTGGAAATATATGTTTTTCATAAAAAACAATTCAAAGACGGGAAATAAAACGTTCGGAATTATTGAATTGAGTAAATTCCAAACGGGAAGAGATATCGACTTGCGGTTAGAGCCAATCGCATCAGAATCATCGAGTTGGTTGGAAATATATGTTTTTCATGGAAAACAATTCAAAAACGTGAATTAAAACGTTCGGAACTATTGAATTATGTAACTCCAGAGGGGAAGAGATATCGAATTGCGGTTAGTGCCAATCTCATCAGAATCATGGAGTTGGTTGGAAATATATGTTTTTCATGGAAAACAATTCAAAGACGGGAAATAAAACGTTCTGAATTATTGAATTGCGCAACTTCCAAACGGGAGGAGATATCGACTTGCGGTTAGTGCCAATCGCATCAGAATAATCGAGTTGGTTGGAAATATATGTTTTTCATAGAAAACAATTCAAAGACGGGAAATAAAACGTTCGGAATTATTGAATTGCGTAACTTCCAAACGGGAAGAGATATCGACTTGCGGTTAGAGCCAATCGCATCAGTATCATCGAGTTGGTTGGAAATATATGTTCTTCATGGAAAACAATTCAAAGACGGGAAATAAAACGTTCGGAATTATTGAATTGCGTAACTCCCAGATGGGAAGAGATATCTACTTGCGGTTGGTGCCGATCGCATAAGAATCATCAAGTAGGTTGGAAATATATGTTTTTCATAGAAAACAATTCAAAGACGGGAAATAAAACGTTCGGAATTATTGAATTGCATAACTTCCAAACGGGAAGAGATATCGACTTGCGGTTAGTGCGAATCGCATCAGAATGATCAAATTGGTTGGAAATATATGTTTTTCATAGAAAACAATTCAAAGACGGGAAATAAAACGTTCGGAATTATTGAATTGCGTAACTTCCAAACTGGAAGAGATATCGACTTGCGGTTAGTGCCAATCGCATCAGAATTATCGAGTTGGTTGGAAATATATGTTTTTCATAGAAAAGAATTCAAAGACGGGAAATAAAACGTTCGGAATTATTGAATTGCGTAACTTCCAAACGGGAAGAGATATCGACTTGCGGTTAGTGCGAATCGCATCAGAATGATCGAATTGGTTGGAAATATATGTGTTTCCATAGAAAACAATTCAAAGACGGGAAATAAAACGTTCGGAATTATTGAGTAGCGTAACTTCCAAACGTGAAGAGATATCGACTTGCGGATAGTGCCAATCGCATCAGAATAATCGAGTTGGTTGGAAATATATGATTTTCATAGAAAACAATTCAAAGACTGGAAATAAAACGTTCTGAATTATTGAATTGCGCAACTTCCAAACGGGAGGAGATATCGACTTGCGGTTAGTGCCAATCGCATCAGAATAATCGAGTTGGTTGGAAATATATGTTTTTCATAGAAAACAATTCAAAGACGGGAAATAAAACGTTGGGAATTATTGAATAGCATAACTTCCAAACAGGATTAGATATCGACTTGCGATTAGTGCGAATCGCATCAGAATGAGCAAATTGGTTGGAAATATATGTTCTTCATAGAAAACAATTCAAAGACGGGAAATAAAACGTTCGGAATTATTGAATTGCGTAACTTCCAAACGGGAGGAGATATCGACTTGCGGTTAGTGCCAATCGCATCAGAATAATCGAGTTGGTTGGAAATATATGTTTTTCATAGAAAACAATTCAAAGACGGGAAATAAAACGTTCGGAATTTTTGAATAGCATAACTTCCAAACAGGAAGAGATATCGACTTGCGATTAGTGCGAATCGCATCAGAATGAGCAAATTGGTTGGAAATATATGTTTTCCATAGAAAACAATTCAAAGACGGGAAATAAAACGTTCGGAATTATTGAATAGCGTAACTTCCAAACGCGAATAAATATCGACTTGCGGTTAGTGCCAATCGCATCAGAATCATCGAGTTGGTAGGAAATATATGTTTTTCATAGAAAACAATTCAAAGACGGGAAATAAAACGTTCGGAATTATTGAATTGCATAACTTCCAAACGGGAAGAGACATCGACTTGCGGTTAGTGCGAATCTCATCAGAATGATCAAATTGGTTGGAAATATATGTTTTTCATTGAAAACAATTCAAAGACGGGAAATAAAACTTTCGGAATTTTTGAATTGCGTAACTTCCAAACGGGAAGAGATATCGACTTCCGGTTAGTGCCAATCGCATCAGAATCATCAAGTAGGTTGGAAATATATGTTTTCCATAGAAAACAATTCAAAGACGAGAGACAAAACTTTCGGAATTATTGAATTGCGTAACTTCCAGACGGGAAGAGTACTTGCGGTTTGTGCCAATCCCATCAGAATCATCAAATTGGTTGGAAATATATGTTTTCCATATAAAACAATTCAAAGACGGGAAATAAAACGTTCGGAATTATTGAATTGCGTAACTTCCAAACGGGAAGAGATATCGACTTGCGGTTAGTGCGAATCGCATCAGAATGATCAAATTGGTTGGAAATATATGTTTTCCATAGAAAACAATTCAAAGACGGGAAATAAAACGTTCGGAATTATTGAGTAGCGCAACTTCCAAACGTGAAGAGATATAGACTTGCGGTTAGTGCCAATTGCATCAGAATTATCGAGTTGGTTGGAAATATATGTTTTTCATAGAAAACAATTCAAAGACGAGAAATAAAACGTTCGGAATTATTGAATTGCGTAACTTAAAACGGGAGGATATATCGACTTGCGTTTAGTGCCAATCGCATCAGAATCATCGAGTTGGTTGGAAATATATGTTCTTCATGGAAAACAATTCAAAGACGGGAAATAAAACTTTCGGAATTATTGAATTGCGTAACATCCAAACGGGAAGAGCGGTTAATGCGAATCGCAGCAGAATGATCAAATTGGTTGGAAATATATGTTTTCCATAGAAAACAATTCAAAGACGGAAATAAAGCGTCCGGAATTATTGAATTGCGTAACTTCCAAACAGGAAGAGATATCGACTTGCGGTTAGAGCCAATCGCATCAGAATCATCGAGTTGGTTGGAAATATATGTTTTTCATAGAAAACAATTCAAAGACGGGAAATAAAACGTTCGGAATTATTGAATTGCGTAACTTCCAGACAGGAAGAGATATCGATTTGCTGTTAGTGCCAATCGCATCAGAATCATCAAATTGGTTGGAAATATAAGTTTTCCATAGAAAACAATTCAAAGACGGAAATAAAGCGTTCGGAATTATTGAATTGCGTAACTTCCAAACAGGAAGAGATATCGACTTGCGGTTAAAGCCAATCGCATCAGAATCATCGAGTTGGTTGGAAATATATGTTTCTCATAGAAAACAGTTCAAAGACGGGAAATAACACGTTCGCAATTATTGAATTGCGTAACTTCCAGACAGGAAGAGATATCGACTTGCGGTTAGAGCCAATCGCATCAGAATCATCGAGTTGGTTGGAAATATATGTTTTTCATAAAAAACAATTCAAAGACGGGAAATAAAACGTTCGGAATTATTGAATTGAGTAAATTCCAAACGGGAAGAGATATCGACTTGCGGTTAGAGCCAATCGCATCAGAATCATCGAGTTGGTTGGAAATATATGTTTTTCATGGAAAACAATTCAAAAACGTGAATTAAAACGTTCGGAACTATTGAATTATGTAACTCCAGAGGGGAAGAGATATCGAATTGCGGTTAGTGCCAATCTCATCAGAATCATGGAGTTGGTTGGAAATATATGTTTTTCATGGAAAACAATTCAAAGACGGGAAATAAAACGTTCTGAATTATTGAATTGCGCAACTTCCAAACGGGAGGAGATATCGACTTGCGGTTAGTGCCAATCGCATCAGAATAATCGAGTTGGTTGGAAATATATGTTTTTCATAGAAAACAATTCAAAGACGGGAAATAAAACGTTCGGAATTATTGAATTGCGTAACTTCCAAACGGGAAGAGATATCGACTTGCGGTTAGAGCCAATCGCATCAGAATCATCGAGTTGGTTGGAAATATATGTTCTTCATGGAAAACAATTCAAAGACGGGAAATAAAACGTTCGGAATTATTGAATTGCGTAACTTCCAGATGGGAAGAGATATCTACTTGCGGTTGGTGCCGATCGCATAAGAATCATCAAGTAGGTTGGAAATATATGTTTTTCATAGAAAACCATTCAAAGACGGGAAATAAAACGTTCGGAATTATTGAATTGCATAACTTCCAAACGGGAAGAGATATCGACTTGCGGTTAGTGCGAATCGCATCAGAATGATCAAATTGGTTGGAAATATATGTTTTTCATAGAAAACAATTCAAAGACGGGAAATAAAACGTTCGGAATTATTGAATTGCGTAACTTCCAAACTGGAAGAGATATCGACTTGCGGTTAGTGCCAATCGCATCAGAATTATCGAGTTGGTTGGAAATATATGTTTTTCATAGAAAAGAATTCAAAGACGGGAAATAAAACGTTCGGAATTATTGAATTGCGTAACTTCCAAACGGGAAGAGATATCGACTTGCGGTTAGTGCGAATCGCATCAGAATGATCGAATTGGTTGGAAATATATGTGTTTCCATAGAAAACAATTCAAAGACGGGAAATAAAACGTTCGGAATTATTGAGTAGCGTAACTTCCAAACGTGAAGAGATATCGACTTGCGGATAGTGCCAATCGCATCAGAATAATCGAGTTGGTTGGAAATATATGATTTTCATAGAAAACAATTCAAAGACTGGAAATAAAACGTTCTGAATTATTGAATTGCGCAACTTCCAAACGGGAGGAGATATCGACTTGCGGTTAGTGCCAATCGCATCAGAATAATCGAGTTGGTTGGAAATATATGTTTTTCATAGAAAACAATTCAAAGACGGGAAATAAAACGTTGGGAATTATTGAATAGCATAACTTCCAAACAGGATTAGATATCGACTTGCGATTAGTGCGAATCGCATCAGAATGAGCAAATTGGTTGGAAATATATGTTCTTCATAGAAAACAATTCAAAGACGGGAAATAAAACGTTCGGAATTATTGAATTGCGTAACTTCCAAACGGGAGGAGATATCGACTTGCGGTTAGTGCCAATCGCATCAGAATAATCGAGTTGGTTGGAAATATATGTTTTTCATAGAAAACAATTCAAAGACGGGAAATAAAACCTTCGGAATTTTTGAATAGCATAACTTCCAAACAGGAAGAGATATCGACTTGCGATTAGTGCGAATCGCATCAGAATGAGCAAATTGGTTGGAAATATATGTTTTCCATAGAAAACAATTCAAAGACGGGAAATAAAACGTTCGGAATTATTGAATAGCGTAACTTCCAAACGCGAATAAATATCGACTTGCGGTTAGTGCCAATCGCATCAGAATCATCGAGTTGGTAGGAAATATATGTTTTTCATAGAAAACAATTCAAAGACGGGAAATAAAACGTTCGGAATTATTGAATTGCATAACTTCCAAACGGGAAGAGACATCGACTTGCGGTTAGTGCGAATCTCATCAGAATGATCAAATTGGTTGGAAATATATGTTTTTCATTGAAAACAATTCAAAGACGGGAAATAAAACTTTCGGAATTTTTGAATTGCGTAACTTCCAAACGGGAAGAGATATCGACTTCCGGTTAGTGCCAATCGCATCAGAATCATCAAGTAGGTTGGAAATATATGTTTTCCATAGAAAACAATTCAAAGACGAGAGACAAAACTTTCGGAATTATTGAATTGCGTAACTTCCAGACGGGAAGAGTACTTGCGGTTTGTGCCAATCCCATCAGAATCATCAAATTGGTTGGAAATATATGTTTTCCATATAAAACAATTCAAAGACGGGAAATAAAACGTTCGGAATTATTGAATTGCGTAACTTCCAAACGGGAAGAGATATCGACTCGCGGTTAGTGCGAATCGCATCAGAATGATCAAATTGGTTGGAAATATATGTTTTCCATAGAAAACAATTCAAAGACGGGAAATAAAACGTTCGGAATTATTGAGTAGCGCAACTTCCAAACGTGAAGAGATATAGACTTGCGGTTAGTGCCAATTGCATCAGAATTATCGAGTTGGTTGGAAATATATGTTTTTCATAGAAAACAATTCAAAGACGAGAAATAAAACGTTCGGAATTATTGAATTGCGTAACTTAAAACGGGAGGATATATCGACTTGCGGTTAGTGCCAATCATATCAGAATAATCGAGTTGGTTGGAAATATATGTTTTTCATAGGAAACAATTCAAAGACGGGAAATAAAACGTTCGGAATTATTGAATTGCATAACTTCCAAACGGGAAGAGATATCGATTTGCGGTTAGTGCAAATCGCATCAGAATGATCAAATTGGTTGGAAATATATGTTTTTCATAGAAAACAATTCAAAGACGGGAAATAAAACGTTCGGAATTATTGAATTGCGTAACTTCCAAACGGGAAGAGATATCGACTTGCGGTTAGTGCCAATCGCATCAGAATCATCGAGTTGGTTGGAAATATATGTTCTTCATGGAAAACAATTCAAAGACGGGCAATAAAACGTTCGGAATTATTGAATGGCGTAACTTCCAAACGGGAAGAGATATCGACTTGCGGTTACTGCCAATCGCATCAGAATCATCAAGTAGGTTGGAAATATATGTTTTCCATAGAAAACAATTCAAAGACGGGAAATAAAACTTTCGGAATTATTGAATTGCGTAACTTCCAGATGGGAAGAGATATATACTTGCGGTTGGTGCCGATCGCATAAGAATCATCAATTTGGTTGGAAATATATGTTTTCCATATAAAACAATTCGAAAACGGGAAACAAAACGTTCGGAATTATTGAATTGCGTAACTTCCAAACGTGAAGAGATATCGACTTGCGGTTAGTGCCAATCGCATCAGAATCATCAAGTAGGTTGGAAATATATGTTTTCCATAGAAAACAGTTCAAAGACGGGAAATAAAACGTTCGGAATTATTGAATTGCGTAACTTCCAAACGGGAAGAGATATCGACTTGCGGTTAGTGCCAATCGCATCAGAATCATCGAGTTGGTTGGAAATATATGTTCTTCATGGAAAACAATCCAAAGACGGGAAATAAAACGTTCGGAATTATTGAATTGCGTAACTTTCAAACGTGAAGAGATATCGACTTGCCGTTAGTGCCAATCGCATCAGAATCATCAAGTAGGTTGGAAATATATATTTCTCATAGAAAACGATACAAAGATGGGAAATAAAACGTTCGGAATTATTGAATTGCGTAACTTCCAGAGGGGAAAAGAAATCGACTTGCAGTTTCTGCCAATCTCATCAGAATGATCAAATTGGTTGGAAATATAAGTTTTCCATAGAAAACAATTCAAAAACGTTAAATAAAACGATTAAATAAAGAGACATCGACTTGCGGTTAGTGCCAATCGCGTCAGAATCAGAGTTGGTTGGAAATATATGTTTCTCATAGAAAACAATACAAAGACTGGAAATAAAACGTTCGGAATTATTGAATTGCGTAACTTTCAGACGGGAAGAGATATCAACTTGCGGTTAGTGTCAATCGCATCAGAATCATCGAGTTAGTTGGAAATAAATGTTTTTCATAGAAAACAATTCAAAGACGGGATTCTAAAACTAAATTATTGAATTACGTAACTTCCAGACGGGAAGAGATATCGACTTGCGGTTAGTGCCAATTGCATCAGAATCATCGAGTTGGTTGGAAATATATGTTTCTCAAAGAAAACAATACAAAGACGGCAAATAAAACGTTCGGAATTATTGAATTGCGTAACTTCCAGACGGGAAGAGATATCGACTTGCGTTTAGTGCCAATCGCATCAGAATCATCAAATTGGTTGGAAATATATGTTTTCCATAGAAAACAATTCAAAGACGGGAAATAAAACGTTCGGAATTATTGAATAGCGTCACTTCCAAACGTGAAGAGATATCGACTTGCGGTTAGTGCCAATCGCATCAGAATAATCGAGTTGGTTGGAAATATATGTTTTTCATAGAAAACAATTCGAAGACCGGAAATAAAACGTTCGGAATTATTGAATTGCGTAACTTCCGGACGGGAAGAGATATCGACTTGCGGTTAGTGCCAATCGCATCAGAATCATGGATTTGGTTGGAAATATATGTTTCTCATAGGAAACAATTCAAAGACGGGAAATGAATGTTCGGAAATATTGAATTGCGTAACTTCCAAACGGGAAGAGATATCGACTTGCGTTTAGTGCCAATCGCATCAGAATCATCGAGTTGGTTGGAAATATATGTTCTTCATGGAAAACAATTCAAAGACGGGAAATAAAACTTTCGGAATTATTGAATTGCGTAACATCCAAACGGGAAGAGCGGTTAATGCGAATCGCAGCAGAATGATCAAATTGGTTGGAAATATATGTTTTCCATAGAAAACAATTCAAAGACGGAAATAAAGCGTCCGGAATTATTGAATTGCGTAACTTCCAAACAGGAAGAGATATCGACTTGCGGTTAGAGCCAATCGCATCAGAATCATCGAGTTGGTTGAAAATATATGTTTTTCATAGAAAACAATTCAAAGACGGGAAATAAAACGTTCGGAATTATTGAATTGCGTTACTTCCAGACAGGAAGAGATATCGATTTGCTGTTAGTGCCAATCGCATCAGAATCATCAAATTGGTTGGAAATATAAGTTTTCCAAAGAAAACAATTCAAAGACGGAAAATAAAACGTTCAGAATTATTGAATAGCATAACTTCCAAACGGGAAGAGATATCGACTTGCGATTAGTGCGAATCGCATCAGAATGAGCAAATTGGTTGGAAATATATGTTTTCCATAGAAATCAATTCAAAGACGGGAATTAAAACGTTCGGAATCATTGAGTAGCACAACTTCCAAACGTGAAGAGATATCGACTTGCGGTTAGTGCCAATCGCATCAGAATAATCGAGTTGGTTGGAAATATATGTTTTTCATAGAAAACAATTCAAAGACGGGAAATAAAACGTTCGGAATTATTGAATTGCATAACTTCCAAACGGGAAGAGATATCGACTTGCGGTTAGTGCGAATCGCATCAGAATGATCAAATTGGTTGGAAATATATGTTTTTCATAGAAAACAATTCAAAGACGGGAAATAAAACGTTCGGAATTATTGAATTGCGTAACTTCCAAACGGGAAGAGATATCGACTTGCGGTTTGTAAAGAAAACTATAATTTTCTTCATTTTAAATATTCCCGCGTATCAAATGTCATCGTGACAGAACGCGACTTACACACCATATCTTATCTATTTCATAACCCATAAGCTGGGCTGTCAATGTCGTAAATGAGAAAGCAATTTATTGAAGATTAATATTTGTTCATGGAATAATAAGCTAATTGTGATTTAGGAATCGACATTGTGATTAAGAACATTAAATGTCGTTTCTTTTCTTACAGGTGAAGTTTGTTGTTGTTACTACTTAATGCATATTGTTTATTTCGAATCATACATGTAAAGTAATAGAATGAAACTTTTCTTACAGAGAAACTCAGTTGTGTTTTGATAAACTGTGTCGTCTAAATCATTGCGAGTAGAAAACCATCTTATAAAACGACATTTATTGTCACAAAATGGAAAAGTTGAAATTTACGTTTCAAGTAAAATCAACACCAGACGGAAAGTCAAACTATATTGCTATAACCTCACTTGCCACACAAGATGACAAGGTTTTCCTGATTCCGGAGGAATATCAAGCAGCATCACAGTATCACAAACATGTCTCCAGCTCTAAGGATTTCGGTACAGTGAAGAGTACATTGAAGAAAAGACATCAAAGCAGAAGCGTGTGGATAACAATGACCGATGCTCTTTTAGCAACATACTGTGATGAGGATGGAAACATGATTTTCCTGGATCAATTCCTCGAGGAAATTACCCGAGAACAGTCAGCTATTGTTAGTAAAGAAAGTTCAGAAGAACCTTTAGTGAAAATTTTGGAAAAATTAATTGAAAGTCAACAAAATAAAGAAAAACAAAGTATGAAGAAGTTAGCAGAAAGATTTGTGATTGAAAAATTTGATGGAAAAAATATAAGTGCATATAACTGGATGGGAACATTTGAAAAAGAGTGTGCAAGGTTTGATGTAGTGAAAGATGAAGAAAAAATTGAAATATTCAGATTGTTTCTTGAAAAATCCTGTGCTGATTGGTACTCTTCCATGATGATAAAGCATAGTTTACAATCGGAGTGGTCAGAGTGGAAATCACATTTTTTGCAAACCTATGCTAATAAAGGTTGGACTACAAGCAAATATGCTTTATTCTTCAAATATCAAACAGGATCTTTATTAGAATATGCCATTAAAAAAGAAAAACTTCTACTGGAAGTGAGAAAAACCATCGATCAAGGCACCTTAATTGATATAATTGCTGCCGGCTTACCAGATTTTATAACGGATAGAATCAACAAAGAGGAAATTATACAAACAAAAGACTTATTTAACGAACTCGGCAAGTTAGAACATTTGGTTGTAAAGAAGAAATTTATAAAAAAGAAAGAAGATACTAAGCAAATAAGAGAGAAATGTGGTATTTGTGAAAGTCTGCAAAAAGGTGTGCGCTATCACCCAGAAGATTCCTGTTGGTTCAAGACAAAAATAAATAGTGGAAAAGAAAGAAATAATAAACAAATAAAGCACATTAACAATTCGAAACTGGAATGTCAACTACAGTGTGAAGACCAAAAAAACTAATAGTGCCGCCATTAATTAAAGTGAAATTAATATTGAATAAAATTGTTCAAGTGTTTGGAATCTATGACTCTGGTTCCAACGTGTCATTGATAAATTCAAAGTAACTAAAGACAGACAACAAAGAATCAAATTACTCTAGCAATACCAATTTAAAAACAATTAATGGCGTTAAAAAGGCAAATGGCATAATAACACTCGATATAACCATCTTCAATGTGAAGAAAAAAATGAATGTTTTTGTAATTGACAAAGAAAATTTCGATTACGATTTTTTGATCGGATTGGATTGTATAAAAGAGTTTTTCTTAGTTCAAGATGAAAACTTACAAATCTCTCAGAAAGTTCCTATACAAAGAAGTGAGATAGTTTCTAAGGAAACAAATAAGTCAGATATTAACATTTCTAAGGAAATACAATCTGATAACTTAATAAACTTCAATGAGAACTTCAGCGAAGGAAACTTCAAAATTTCGATAAATCATCTAGACTATCAGCAACAGGCAGTGATTGGTGATTTAATATCGAACAATAGATCTGTATTTGCAAAGGACAAATATGACATAGGAACGGTAAAGGATTATGAAGCACACATTGACCTTTCAGTAGAGAAATATTGCAGTAAAAGGCCATATCGTTGCACAATTGAAGACAAAAAAGAAATTGAATTGCAAATTGGAAAATTACTGGAAAAAAAGATTATAGAAGAATCATATAGTCCGTTTGCAGCACCAGTTACCTTGGCTTATAAAAGAGATGAGAATAAAAAGTCAAGATTGTGCATTGATTTTCGAGACCTAAATAAAATCGTTGTGCCTCAATCACAACCATTCCCACTTATTGAGGACCTAATAGTGAAAACAAGAGATTGCAAGTTTTTCTCAACACTGGACCTGAACTCTGCATTTTGGTCAATACCTCTGCGGGTCAGAGACAGACACAAGACTGCATTCGTCACGCAAGAGGGCCATTTTCAATGGACTTGCTTGCCATTCGGATTAAAGACCTCCCCGGCAATATTTCAGAGAATCATGTGTAATATAATACGGAAACACAAGCTTGGAGATTTCACAGTATGTTACATCGATGACATCTTGTTATTCTCAAAATCTTTCTCGGAACATGTCAGACATCTGGAACAGCTATTTCAAGCAATTAAAAGTGAAGGTTTAAGACTCAAATTCTCTAAATGTATGTTTGCAGCCGACTCAGTTAAGTACTTGGGTCACATTATACAGAATAATTCAGTGAGACCTCTGAAAGACAACTTAATATCAATAAAAAACTTCCCAATTCCAAAAACGAGGAAAAATGTGAGACAATTTTTGGGAAAAATAAATTTTTATCATAAATATGTGCCTAAAATAGCAATGAAATTGGAACCATTACATAATCTTTTAAGAAAAGCACAAACCTTTAACTGGACTAAGGCATGCCAAGAGTCATTTGACGAAATGAAACAAACATTATGTTCTCATCCAATATTGACCATTTTTGATCCGAACTTGCCCATCCACATATACACAGATGCCAGTATTCTAGGAGTATGAGCAGTTCTAAAACAGCCACAAGAAAACAATGAAGAGAAACCAGTGGCATACTTCTCAAAAAAATTAAATGATGTTCAAAAAAGGAAGAAAGCTGTATATCTAGAATGCCTTGCAATTAAAGAATGTGTGAAGTATTGGCAGCACCTGTTGATAGGTAGAAAATTTACTGTCTTTTCAGATCACAAGCCCTTGGAGAATATGAATATAAAGTCAAGAACGGATGAAGAACTGGGAGATCTAACGTACTACCTATCACAGTATGATTTCCAAATTAAATATTCTCCAGGAAAATACAACATCGAAGCGGATTGCCTGAGCAGGAACCCAGTCCTGGAAGCAAATGAAAACCTGGATGAACAACTAAAAATAGTCAATATTATAACACTAGAAGATATCTAAGAAGATCAAGTTAAAAATGAAAAGATACAAAGTAAAAAAGACAAGCTGATAACAAAAAACAACATTTATTACAAGAAAGTTAAGGAAAAAGAAAAAATAATACTATCAGAGCAATTCAGTATACAATTCATCAAAAATGTACATGCAAACCTAGGTCACATAGGAATAAAACAAATGCAAAGAATGATCAGTTCATGGTACACAGCAGAAAACATGACAAAAAACATAAAAAGAACCTGTGAAAGTTGTATAGTGTGTATAAAGAACAAATCAAGAGGACAGAATAAATATGGATTGATGTCCCACTTGGGTCCGGCCACAAAACCTTTTGAGATATGTTCCATTGATACAATTGGAGGATTTGGGGGTTCGAGGTCAACCAAGAGATACTTAGACTTGCTATCCGATCACTTCACAAGGTATGCGTACATTTTGACGTCAAGTACACAAAATACAAGTGATTTCATTAAACTAGTCAAAAACTGTGCAGAAACTAATGACATTGGCATGATACTCTCAGACCAATACCCCGGTATCAATTCTAGAGACTTTAAAAATTTTTTGGATGAAAAGAATATTCCAATCATCTTTACTGCTGTGGACTCGCCCTTCTCAAATGGACTAAATGAGAGGCTAAATCAAACATTAGTCAACAAAATCAGATGCAAAATAAACGAAAATAAAACTAAACTAGCCTGGACAACAATAGCACAAAACTGTGTAAAAAACTATAATGAGACGGAGCACACTGTCACTGGATATGCTCCAATGTATCTTCTCAACGGCACAGATGTTACCATTTTGCCAAATGAGCTGAAACTTAAGAAGACCGAGTATGATTTGATCCAAGACAGGAAAATAGCCTTGGAAAATACAATCAAATCACATAATTACAACAAGACAATTTATGATAATAATCGGACACACATAGACTTCAAAGTTGGTGATACCGTCTTTGAGGATAATGGAAACTAAATGAATAGGAAAAAGCTCGACGAATTAAGAATCGGACCTTACAAAATCATTGAGAAAATATCAAATACAATTTACAAGATAAACACCAACCATAGGAAATCAGAGTCAAATTTTTTCCACACCTCGAAACTAACTCCGGCTCCTGCGCTTGAAGACTATGAGGAGGAAGAGTGAATGGATATTGTTATATCTTCTCTGGGAGGGGGAGATGTAAAGAAAACTATAATTTTCTTCATTTTAAATATTCCCGCGTATCAAATGTCATCGTGACAGAACGCGACTTACACACCATATCTTATCTATTTCATAACCCATAAGCTGGGCTGTCAATGTCGTAAATGAGAAAGCAATTTATTGAAGATTAATATTTGTTCGTGGAATAATAAGCTAATTGTGATTTAGGAATCGACATTGTGATTAAGAACATTAAATGTCGTTTCTTTTCTTACAGGTAAAGTTTGTTGTAGACTTCAAAGTTGGTGATACCGTCTTTGTGGATAATGGAAACAAAATGAATAGGAAAAAGCTCGACGAATTAAGAATCGGACCTTACAAAATCATTGAGAAAATATCAAATACAATTTACAAGATAAACACCAACCATAGGAAATCAGAGTCAAATTTTTTCCACACCTCGGAACTAACTCCGGCTCCTGCGCTTGAAGACTATGAGGAGGAAGAGTGAATGGATATTGTTATATCTTCTCTGGGAGGGGGAGATGTAAAGAAAACTATAAATTTCTTCATTTTAAATATTCCCGCGTATCAAATGTCATCGTGACAGAACGCGACTTACACACCATATCTTATCTATTTCATAACCCATAAGCTGGGCTGTCAATGTCGTAAATGAGAAAGCAATTTATTGAAGATTAATATTTGTTCATGGAATAATAAGCTAATTGTGATTAAGAACATTAAATTTCGTTTCTTTTCTTACAGGTAAAGTTTGTTGTTGTTATTACTTAATGCATATTGTTTATTTCGAATCATACATGTAAAGTAATAGAATAAAACTTTTCTTACAGAGAAATTCAGTTGTGTTTTGATAAACTGTGTCGTCTAAATCATTGCGAGTAGAAAACCATCTTATATGTTTTTCATAGAAAACAATTCAAAGACGGGAAATAAAACGTTCGGAATTATTGAATAGCATAACTTCCAAACAGGATTAGATATCGACTTGCGATTAGTGCGAATCGCATCAGAATGAGCAAATTGGTTGGAAATATATGTTCTTCATAGAAAACAATCCAAAGACGGGAAATAAAACGTTCGGAATTATTGAATTGCGTAACTTCCAAACGGGAGGAGATATCGACTTGCGGTTAGTGCCAATCGCATCAGAATAATCGAGTTGGTTGGAAATATATGTTTTTCATAGAAAACAATTCAAAGACGGGAAATAAAACGTTCGGAATTATTGAATAGCATAACTTCCAAACAGGAAGAGATATCGACTTGCGATTAGTGCGAATCGCATCAGAATGAGCAAATTGGTTGGAAATATATGTTTTCCATAGAAAACAATTCAAAGACGGGAAATAAAACGTTCGGAATTATTGAATAGCGTGACTTCCAAACGTGAATAGATATCGACTTGCGGTTAGTGCCAATCGCATCAGAATAATCGAGTTGGTAGAAAATATATGTTTTTCATAGAAAACAATTCAAAGACGGGAAATAAAACGTTCGGAATTATTGAATTGCATAACTTCCAAACAAGAAAAGATATCGACTTGCGGTTAGTGCGAATCGCATCAGAATGATCAAATTGGTTGGAAATATATGTTTTTCATAGAAAAAAATTCAAAGACGGGAAATAAAACGTTCGGAATTATTGAATAGCATAACTTCCAAACAGGATTAGATATCGACTTGCGATTAGTGCGAATCGCATCAGAATGAGCAAATTGGTTGGAAATATATGTTCTTCATAGAAAACAATTCAAAGACGGGAAATAAAACGTTCGGAATTATTGAATAGCGTAACTTCCAAACGTGAATAGATATCGACTTGCGGTTAGTGCCAATCGCATCAGAATAATCGAGTTTGTAGGAAATATACGTTTTTCATAGAAAACAATTCAAAGACGGGAAATAAAATGTTCGGAATTATTGAATTGCATAACTTCCAATTGGGAAAAGATATCGACTTGCGGTTAGTGCGAATCGCATCAGAATGATCAAATTGGTTGGAAATTTATGTTTTTCATTGAAAACAATTCAAAGACGGGAAATAAAACTTTCGGAATTTTTGAATTGCGTAACTTCCAAACGGGAAGAGATATCGACTTGCGGTTAGTGCCAATCGCATCAGAATCATCAAGTAGGTTGGAAATATATGTTTTCCATAGAAAACAATTCAAAGACGGGAGATAAAACTTTAGGAATTATTGAATTGCGTAACTTCCAGACGGGAAGAGTATCTACTTGCGGTTTGTGACAATCGCATCAGAATCATCAAATTGGTTGGAAATATATGTTTTCCATATAAAACAATTCAAAGACGGGAAATAAAACGTTCGGAATTATTGAATTGCGTAACTTCCAAACGGGAAGAGATATCGACTTGCGGTTAGTGCGAATCGCATCAGAATGATCAAATTGGTTGGAAATATATGTTTTCCATAGAAAACAATTCAAAGACGGGAAATAAAACGTTCGGAATTATTGAGTAGCGTAACTTCCAAACGTGAAGAGATATAGACTTGCGGTTAGTGCCAATTGCATCAGAATTATCGAGTTGGTTGGAAATATATGTTTTTCATAGAAAACAATTCAAAGACGGGAAATAAAACGTTCGGAATTATTGAATTGCGTAACTTTCAAACGGAAGGATATATCGACTTGCTGTTAGTGCCAATCGCATCAGAATAATCGAGTTGGTTGGAAATATATGTTTTTCATAGAAAACAATTCAAAGACGGGAAATAAAACGTTCGGAATTATTGAATAGCATAACTTCCAAACAGGAAGAGATATCGACTTGCGATTAGTGCGAATCGCATCAGAATGAGCAAATTGGTTGGAAATATGTGTTTTCCATAGAAATCAATTCAAAGACGGGAATTAAAACGTTCGGAATCATTGAGTAGCACAACTTCCAAACGTGTAGAGATATCGACTTGCGGTTAGTGCCAATCGCATCAGAATAATCAAGTTGGTTGGAAATATATGTTTTTCATAGAAAACAATTCAAAGACGGGAAATAAAACGTTCGGAATTATTGAATTGCATAACTTCCAAACGGGAAGAGATATCGACTTGCGGTTAGTGCGAATCGCATCAGAATGATCAAATTGGTTGGAAATATATGTTTTTCATAGAAAACAATTCAAAGACGGGAAATAAAACGTTCGGAATTATTGAATTGCGTAACTTCCAAACTGGAAGAGATATCGACTTGCGGTTAGTGCCAATCGCATCAGAATTATCGAGTTGGTTGGAAATATTTGTTTTTCATAGTAAACAATTCAAAGACGGGAAATAAAACGTTCGGAATTATTGAATTGCGTAACTTCCAAACGGGAAGAGATATCGACTTGCGGTTAGTGCGAATCGCATCAGAATGATCGAATTGGTTGGAAATATATGTGTTTCCATAGAAAACAATTCAAAGACGGGAAATAAAACGTTCGGAATTATTGAGTAGCGTAAGTTCCAAACGTGAAGAGATATCGACTTGCGGATAGTGCCAATCGCATCAGAATAATCGAGTTGGTTGAAAATATATGATTTTCATAGAAAACAATTCAAAGACTGGAAATAAAACGTTCGGAATTATTGAATTGCGCAACTTCCAAACGGGAGGAGATATCGACTTGCGGTTAGTGCGAATCGCATCAGAATGATCGAATTGGTTGGAAATATATGTGTTTCCATAGAAAACAATTCAAAGACGGGAAATAAAACGTTCGGAATTATTGAGTAGCGTAACTTCCAAACGTGAAGAGATATCGACTTGCGGATAGTGCCAATCGCATCAGAATAATCGAGTTGGTTGGAAATATATGATTTTCATAGAAAACAATTCAAAGACTGGAAATAAAACGTTCGGAATTATTGAATTGCGTAACTTCCAAACTGGAAGAGATATCGACTTGCGGTTAGTGCCAATCGCATCAGAATTATCGAGTTGGTTGGAAATATATGTTTTTCATAGAAAACAATTCAAAGACGGGAAATAAAACGTTCGGAATTATTGAGTAGCGTAACTTCCAAACGTGAAAAGATATCGACTTGCGGATAGTGCCAATCGCATCAGAATCATCAAGTTGGTTGGAAATATATGTTTTCCATAGAAAACAATTTAAAGACAGGAAATAAAACGTTCGGAATTATTGAATTGCGTAACTTCCAAACGGGAAGAGATATCGACTTGCGGTTAGTGCCAATCGCATCAGAATAATCGAGTTGGTTGGAAATATATGTTTTTCATAGAAAACAATTCAAAGACGGAAAATAAAACGTTCGGAATTATTGAATTGCGTAACCTCCAAACGGGAAGAGATATCGACTTGCGGTTAGTGCCAATCGCATCAGAATTATCGAGTTGGTTGGAAATATATGTTTTTCATAGAAAACAATTCAAAGACGGGAAATAAAACGTTCGGAATTATTGAGTAGCGTAACTTCCAAACGTGGAAAGATATCGACTTGCGGATAGTGCCAATCGCATCAGAATCATCAAGTTGGTTGGAAATATATGTTTTCCATAGAAAACAATTTAAAGACAGGAAATAAAACGTTCGGAATTATTGAATTGCGCAACTTCCAAACGGGAGGAGATATCGACTTGCGGTTAGTACGAATCGCATCAGAATGATCGAATTGGTTGGAAATATATGTGTTTCCATAGAAAACAATTCAAAGACGGGAAATAAAACGTTCGGAATTATTGAGTAGCGTAACTTCCAAACGTGAAGAGATATCGACTTGCGGATAGTGCCAATCGCATCAGAATAATCGAGTTGGTTGGAAATATATGATTTTCATAGAAAACAATTCAAAGACTGGAAATAAAACGTTCGGAATTATTGAATTGCGTAACTTCCAAACTGGAAGAGATGTCGACTTGCGGTTAGTGCCAATCGCATCAGAATTATCGAGTTGGTTGGAAATATATGTTTTTCGTGGAAAACAATTCAAAGACGGGAAATAAAACGTTCGGAATTATTGAGTAGCGTAACTTCCAAACGTGAAAAGATATCGACTTGCGGATAGTGCCAATCGCATCAGAATCATCAAGTTGGTTGGAAATATATGTTTTCCATAGAAAACAATTTAAAGACAGGAAATAAAACGTTCGGAATTATTGAATTGCGTAACTTCCAAACGGGAAGAGATATCGACTTGCGGTTAGTGCCAATCGCATCAGAATAATCGAGTTGGTTGGAAATATATGTTTTTCATAGAAAACAATTCAAAGACGGAAAATAAAACGTTCGGAATTATTGAATTGCGTAACCTCCAAACGGGAAGAGATATCGACTTGCGGTTAGTGCCAATCGCATCAGAATAATCGAGTTGGTTGGAAATATATGTTTTTCATAGAAAACAATTCAAAGACGGGAAATAAAACGTTCGGAATTATTGAATTGCGTAACTTCCAAACGGGAAGAGATATCGACTTGCGGTTAGTGCGAATCGCATCAGAATGATCAAATTGGTTGGAAATATATGTTTTCCATAGAAAACAATTCAAAGACAGGGAATAAAACGTTCGGAATTATTGAATAGCGTAACTTCCAAACGTGAAGAGATATCGACTTGCGGTTAGTGCATATCGCATCAGAATAATCGAGTTGGTTGGAAATATATGTTTTTCATGGAAAACAATTCAAAGACGGGAAATAAAACGTTCGGAATTATTGAATTGCGTAACTTCCAGACGGGAAGAGATATCGATTTGCTGTTAGTGCCGATCGCATCAGAATCATCAAATTGGTTGGAAATATAAGTTTTCCATAGTAAACAATTCCAAAACGGAGATAAAGCGTTCGGAATTATTGAATTGCGTCACTCCCAAACGGGAAGAGATATCGACTTGCGTTTAGAGCCAATCGCATCAGAATCATCGAGTTGGTTGGAAATATATGTTTTTCATGGAAAACAATTCAAAGACGGGAAATAAAACGTTCGGAATTATTGAATTGCGTAACTTCCAAACGGGAAGAGATATCGACTTGCGGTTAGTGCGAATCGCATCAGAATGATCAAATTGGTTGGAAATATATGTTTTTCATAGAAAACAATTCAAAGACGGGAAATAAAACTTTCGGAATTATTGAATAGCGTAACTTCCAAACGGGAAGAGATATCGACTTGCGGTTAGTGCCAATCGCATCAGAATAATCGAATTGGTTGGAAATATATGTTTTTCATAGAAAACAATTCAAAGACGGGAAATAAAACGTTCGTAATTATTGAATTGGGTAACTTCCAAACGTAAAGAGATATCGACTTGCGGTTAGTGCCAATCGCATCAGAATCATGAGGTTGGTGGGAAGTATATGTTTTTCATAAGAGACAATTTAAAGACGGGAAATAAAACGTTCGGAATTATTGAATTGCATAACTTCCAAACGGGAAGAGATATCGACTTGCGGTTAGTGCGAATCGCATCAGAATGATCAAATTGGTTGGAAATATATGTTTTCCATAGAAATCAATTCAAAGACGGGAATTAAAACGTTCAGAATCATTGAGTAGCACAACTTCCAAACGTGAAGAGATATCGACTTGCGGTTAGTGCCAATCGCATCAGAATAATCGAGTTGGTTGGAAATATATGTTTTTCATAGAAAACAATTCAAAGACGGGAAATAAAACGTTCGGAATTATTGAATTGCATAACTTCCAAACGGGAAGAGATATCGACTTGCGGTTAGTGCGAATCGCATCAGAATGATCGAATTGGTTGGAAATATATGTGTTTCCATAGAAAACAATTCAAAGACGGGAAATAAAACGTTCGGAATTATTGAGTAGCACAACTTCCAAACGTGAAGAGATATCGACTTGCGGTTAGTGCCAATCGCATCAGAATAATCGAGTTGGTTGGAAATATATGTTTTTCATAGAGAACAATTCAAAGACGGGAAATAAAACGTTCGGAATTATTGAATTGCATAACTTCCAAACGTGAAGAGATATCGACTTGCGGATAGTGCCAATCGCATCAGAATAATCGAGTTGGTTGGAAATATATGATTTTCATAGAAAACAATTCAAAGACTGGAAATAAAACGTTCGGATTTATTGAATTGCGCAACTTCCAAACGGGAGGAGATATCGACTTGCGGTTAGTGCCAATCGCATCAGAATAATCGAGTTGGTTGGAAATATATGTTTTTCATAGAAAACAATTCAAAGACGGGAAATAAAACGTTCGGAATTATTGAATTGCATAACTTCCAAACGGGAAGAGATATCGACTTGCGGTTAGTGCGAATCGCATCAGAATGATCAAGTTGGTTGGAAATATATGTTTTTCATAGAAAACAATTCAAAGACGGGAAATAAACGTTCGGAATTATTGAATTTCGTAACTTCCAAACGGGAAGAGATATCGACTTGCGGTTAGTGCCAATCGCATCAGAATTATCGAGTTGGTTGGAAATATATGTTTTTCATAGAAAACAATTCGAAGACGGGAAATAAAACGTTCGGAATTATTGAATTGCGTAACTTCCAAACGGGAAGAGATATCGACTTGCGGTTAGTGCGAATCGCATCAGAATTATCGAATTGGATGGAAATATATGTGTTTCCATAGAAAACAATTCAAAGACGGGAAATAAAACGTTCGGAATTATTGAGTAGCGTCACTTCCAAACGTGAAGAGATATCGACTTGCGGATAGTGCCAATCGCATCAGAATAATCGAGTTGGTTGGAAATATATGATTTTCATAGAAAACAATTCAAAGACTGGAAATAAAACGTTCGGAATTATTGAATTGCGCAACTTCCAAACGGGAGGAGATATCGACTTGCGGTTAGTGCCAATCGCATCAGAATAATCGAGTTGGTTGGAAATATATGTTTTTCATAGAAAACAATTCAAAGACGGGAAATAAAACGTTCGGAATTATTGAATAGCATAACTTCCAAACAGGATTAGATATCGACTTGCGATTAGTGCGAATCGCATCAGAATGAGCAAATTGGTTGGAAATATATGTTCTTCATAGAAAACAATTCAAAGACGGGAAATAAAACGTTCGGAATTATTGAATTGCGTAACTTCCAAACGGGAGGAGATATCGACTTGCGGTTAGTGCCAATCGCATCAGAATAATCGAGTTGGTTGGAAATATATGTTTTTCATAGAAAACAATTCAAAGACGGGAAATAAAACGTTCGGAATTATTGAATAGCATAACTTCCAAACAGGAAGAGATATCGACTTGCGATTAGTGCGAATCGCATCAGAATGAGCAAATTGGTTGGAAATATATGTTTTCCATAGAAAACAATCCAAAGACGGGAAATAAAACGTTCGGAATTATTGAATAGCGTAACTTCCAAACGTGAATAGATATCGACTTGCGGTTAGTGCCAATCGCATCAGAATAATCGAGTTGGTAGGAAATATATGTTTTTCATAGAAAACAATTCAAAGACGGGAAACAAAACGTTCGGAATTATTGAATTGCATAACTTCCAAACGGGAAAAGATATCGACTTGCGGTTAGTGCGAATCGCATCAGAATGATCAAATTGGTTGGAAATATATGTTTTTCATTGAAAACAATTCAAAGACGGGAGATAAAACTTTCGGAATTTTTGAATTGCGTAACTTCCAAACGGGAAGAGATATCGACTTGCGGTTAGTGCCAATCGCATCAGAATAATCGAGTTGGTAGGAAATATATGTTTTTCATAGAAAACAATTCAAAGACGGGAAATAAAACGTTCGGAATTATTGAATTGCATAACTTCCAAACGGGAAAAGATATCGACTTGCGGTTAGTGCGAATCGCATCAGAATGATCAAATTGGTTGGAAATATATGTTTTTCATAGAAAACAATTCAAAGACGGGAAATAAAACGTTCGGAATTATTGAATAGCATAACTTCCAAACAGGATTAGATATCGACTTGCGATTAGTGCGAATCGCATCAGAATGAGCAAATTGGTTGGAAATATATGTTTTCCATAGAAAACAATTCAAAGACGGGAAATAAAACGTTCGGAATTATTGAATAGCGTGACTTCCAAACGTGAATAGATATCGACTTGCGGTTAGTGCCAATCGCATCAGAATAATCGAGTTGGTAGAAAATATATGTTTTTCATAGAAAACAATTCAAAGACGGGAAATGAAACGTTCGGAATTATTGAATTGCATATTTTCCAAACGGGAAAAGATATCGACTTGCGGTTAGTGCGAATCGCATCAGAATGATCAAATTGGTTGGAAATATATGTTTTTCATTGAAAACAATTCAAAGACGGGAAATAAAACTTTCGGAATTTTTGAATTGCGTAACTTCCAAACGGGAAGAGATATCGACTTGCGGTTAGTGCCAATCGCATCAGAATAATCGAGTTGGTAGGAAATATATGTTTTTCATAGAAAACAATTCAAAGACGGGAAATAAAACGTTTGGAATTATTGAATTGCATAACTTCCAAACGGGAAAAGATATCGACTTGCGGTTAGTGCAAATCGCATCAGAATGATCAAATTGGTTGGAAATATATGTTTTTCATAGAAAAAAATTCAAAGACGGGAAATAAAACGTTCGGAATTATTGAATAGCATAACTTCCAAACAGGATTAGATATCGACTTGCGATTAGTGCGAATCGCATCAGAATGAGCAAATTGGTTGGAAATATATGTTCTTCATAGAAAACAATTCGAAGACGGGAAATAAAACGTTCGGAATTATTGAATAGCGTAACTTCCAAACGTGAATAGATATCGACTTGCGGTTAGTGCCAATCGCATCAGAATAATCGAGTTTGTAGGAAATATACGTTTTTCATAGAAAACAATTCAAAGACGGGAAATAAAATGTTCGGAATTATTGAATTGCATAACTTCCAATTGGGAAAAGATATCGACTTGCGGTTAGTGCGAATCGCATCAGAATGATCAAATTGGTTGGAAATTTATGTTTTTCATTGAAAACAATTCAAAGACGGGAAATAAAACTTTCGGAATTTTTGAATTGCGTAACTTCCAAACGGGAAGAGATATCGACTTGCGGTTAGTGCCAATCGCATCAGAATCATCAAGCAGGTTGGAAATATATGTTTTCCATGAAAAACAATTCAAAGACGGGAGATAAAACTTTCGGAATTATTGAATTGCGTAACTTCCAGACGGGAAGAGTATCTACTTGCGGTTTGTGACAATCGCATCAGAATCATCAAATTGGTTGGAAATATATGTTTTCCATATAAAACAATTCAAAGACGGGAAATAAAACGTTCGGAATTATTGAATTGCGTAACTTCCAAACGGGAAGAGATATCGACTTGCGGTTAGTGCGAATCGCATCAGAATGATCAAATTGGTTGGAAATATATGTTTTCCATAGAAAACAATTCAAAGACGGGAAATAAAACGTTCGGAATTATTGAGTAGCGTAACTTCCAAACGTGAAGAGATATAGACTTGCGGTTAGTGCCAATTGCATCAGAATTATCGAGTTGGTTGGAAATATATGTTTTTCATAGAAAACAATTCAAAGACGGGAAATAAAACGTTCGGAATTATTGAATTGCGTAACTTTCAAACGGAAGGATATATCGACTTGCTGTTAGTGCCAATCGCATCAGAATAATCGAGTTGGTTGGAAATATATGTTTTTCATAGAAAACAATTCAAAGACGGGAAATAAAACGTTCGGAATTATTGAATAGCATAACTTCCAAACAGGAAGAGATATCGACTTGCGATTAGTGCGAATCGCATCAGAATGAGCAAATTGGTTGGAAATATATGTTTTCCATAGAAATCAATTCAAAGACGGGAATTAAAACGTTCGGAATCATTGAGTAGCACAACTTCCAAACGTGTAGAGATATCGACTTGCGGTTAGTGCCAATCGCATCAGAATAATCGAGTTGGTTGGAAATATATGTTTTTCATAGAAAACAATTCAAAGACGGGAAATAAAACGTTCGGAATTATTGAATTGCATAACTTCCAAACGGGAAGAGATATCGACTTGCGGTTAGTGCGAATCGCATCAGAATGATCAAATTGGTTGGAAATATATGTTTTTCATAGAAAACAATTCAAAGACGGGAAATAAAACGTTCGGAATTATTGAATTGCGTAACTTCCAAACTGGAAGAGATATCGACTTGCGGTTAGTGCCAATCGCATCAGAATTATCGAGTTGGTTGGAAATATTTGTTTTTCATAGTAAACAATTCAAAGACGGGAAATAAAACGTTCGGAATTATTGAATTGCGTAACTTCCAAACGGGAAGAGATATCGACTTGCGGTTAGTGCGAATCGCATCAGAATGATCGAATTGGTTGGAAATATATGTGTTTCCATAGAAAACAATTCAAAGACGGGAAATAAAACGTTCGGAATTATTGAGTAGCGTAACTTCCAAACGTGAAGAGATATCGACTTGCGGATAGTGCCAATCGCATCAGAATAATCGAGTTGGTTGAAAATATATGATTTTCATAGAAAACAATTCAAAGACTGGAAATAAAACGTTCGGAATTATTGAATTGCGCAACTTCCAAACGGGAGGAGATATCGACTTGCGGTTAGTGCGAATCGCATCAGAATGATCGAATTGGTTGGAAATATATGTGTTTCCATAGAAAACAATTCAAAGACGGGAAATAAAACGTTCGGAATTATTGAGTAGCGTAACTTCCAAACGTGAAGAGATATCGACTTGCGGATAGTGCCAATCGCATCAGAATAATCGAGTTGGTTGGAAATATATGATTTTCATAGAAAACAATTCAAAGACTGGAAATAAAACGTTCGGAATTATTGAATTGCGTAACTTCCAAACTGGAAGAGATATCGACTTGCGGTTAGTGCCAATCGCATCAGAATTATCGAGTTGGTTGGAAATATATGTTTTTCATAGAAAACAATTCAAAGACGGGAAATAAAACGTTCGGAATTATTGAATTGCGTAACTTCCAAACTGGAAGAGATATCGACTTGCGGTTAGTGCCAATCGCATCAGAATTATCGAGTTGGTTGGAAATATATGTTTTTCATAGAAAACAATTCAAAGACGGGAAATAAAACGTTCGGAATTATTGAGTAGCGTAACTTCCAAACGTGAAAAGATATCGACTTGCGGATAGTGCCAATCGCATCAGAATCATCAAGTTGGTTGGAAATATATGTTTTCCATAGAAAACAATTTAAAGACAGGAAATAAAACGTTCGGAATTATTGAATTGCGTAACTTCCAAACGGGAAGAGATATCGACTTGCGGTTAGTGCCAATCGCATCAGAATAATCGAGTTGGTTGGAAATATATGTTTTTCATAGAAAACAATTCAAAGACGGAAAATAAAACGTTCGGAATTATTGAATTGCGTAACCTCCAAACGGGAAGAGATATCGACTTGCGGTTAGTGCCAATCGCATCAGAATAATCGAGTTGGTTGGAAATATATGTTTTTCATAGAAAACAATTCAAAGACGGGAAATAAAACGTTCGGAATTATTGAATTGCGTAACTTCCAAACGGGAAGAGATATCGACTTGCGGTTAGTGCGAATCGCATCAGAATGATCAAATTGGTTGGAAATATATGTTTTCCATAGAAAACAATTCAAAGACAGGGAATAAAACGTTCGGAATTATTGAATAGCGTAACTTCCAAACGTGAAGAGATATCGACTTGCGGTTAGTGCATATCGCATCAGAATAATCGAGTTGGTTGGAAATATATGTTTTTCATGGAAAACAATTCAAAGACGGGAAATAAAACGTTCGGAATTATTGAATTGCGTAACTTCCAGACGGGAAGAGATATCGATTTGCTGTTAGTGCCGATCGCATCAGAATCATCAAATTGGTTGGAAATATAAGTTTTCCATAGTAAACAATTCCAAAACGGAGATAAAGCGTTCGGAATTATTGAATTGCGTCACTCCCAAACGGGAAGAGATATCGACTTGCGTTTAGAGCCAATCGCATCAGAATCATCGAGTTGGTTGGAAATATATGTTTTTCATGGAAAACAATTCAAAGACGGGAAATAAAACGTTCGGAATTATTGAATTGCGTAACTTCCAAACGGGAAGAGATATCGACTTGCGGTTAGTGCGAATCGCATCAGAATGATCAAATTGGTTGGAAATATATGTTTTTCATAGAAAACAATTCAAAGACGGGAAATAAAACTTTCGGAATTATTGAATAGCGTAACTTCCAAACGGGAAGAGATATCGACTTGCGGTTAGTGCCAATCGCATCAGAATAATCGAATTGGTTGGAAATATATGTTTTTCATAGAAAACAATTCAAAGACGGGAAATAAAACGTTCGTAATTATTGAATTGCGTAACTTCCAAACGTAAAGAGATATCGACTTGCGGTTAGTGCCAATCGCATCAGAATCATGAGGTTGGTGGGAAGTATATGTTTTTCATAAGAGACAATTTAAAGACGGGAAATAAAACGTTCGGAATTATTGAATTGCGTAACTTCCAAACGGGAAGAGATATCGACTTGCGGTTAGTGCGAATCGCATCAGAATGATCAAATTGGTTGGAAATATATGTTTTCCATAGAAATCAATTCAAAGACGGGGATTAAAACGTTCAGAATCATTGAGTAGCACAACTTCCAAACGTGAAGAGATATCGACTTGCGGTTAGTGCCAATCGCATCAGAATAATCGAGTTGGTTGGAAATATATGTTTTTCATAGAAAACAATTCAAAGACGGGAAATAAAACGTTCGGAATTATTGAATTGCATAACTTCCAAACGGGAAGAGATATCGACTTGCGGTTAGTGCGAATCGCATCAGAATGATCGAATTGGTTGGAAATATATGTGTTTCCATAGAAAACAATTCAAAGACGGGAAATAAAACGTTCGGAATTATTGAGTAGCACAACTTCCAAACGTGAAGAGATATCGACTTGCGGTTAGTGCCAATCGCATCAGAATAATCGAGTTGGTTGGAAATATATGTTTTTCATAGAAAACAATTCAAAGACGGGAAATAAAACGTTCGGAATTATTGAATTGCATAACTTCCAAACGTGAAGAGATATCGACTTGCGGATAGTGCCAATCGCATCAGAATAATCGAGTTGGTTGGAAATATATGATTTTCATAGAAAACAATTCAAAGACTGGAAATAAAACGTTCGGATTTATTGAATTGCGCAACTTCCAAACGGGAGGAGATATCGACTTGCGGTTAGTGCCAATCGCATCAGAATAATCGAGTTGGTTGGAAATATATGTTTTTCATAGAAAACAATTCAAAGACGGGAAATAAAACGTTCGGAATTATTGAATTGCATAACTTCCAAACGGGAAGAGATATCGACTTGCGGTTAGTGCGAATCGCATCAGAATGATCAAGTTGGTTGGAAATATATGTTTTTCATAGAAAACAATTCAAAGACGGGAAATAAACGTTCGGAATTATTGAATTGCGTAACTTCCAAACGGGAAGAGATATCGACTTGCGGTTAGTGCCAATCGCATCAGAATAATCGAGTTGGTAGGAAATATATGTTTTTCATAGAAAACAATTCGAAGACGGGAAATAAAACGTTCGGAATTATTGAATTGCGTAACTTCCAAACGGGAAGAGATATCGACTTGCGGTTAGAGCGAATCGCATCAAAATTATCGAATTGGATGGAAATATATGTGCTTCCATAGAAAACAATTCAAAGACGGGAAATAAAACGTTCGGAATTATTGAGTAGCGTAACTTCCAAACGTGAAGAGATATCGACTTGCGGATAGTGCCAATCGCATCAGAATAATCGAGTTGGTTGGAAATATATGATTTTCATAGAAAACAATTCAAAGACTGGAAATAAAACGTTCGGAATTATTGAATTGCGCAACTTCCAAACGGGAGGAGATATCGACTTGCGGTTAGTGCCAATCGCATCAGAATAATCGAGTTGGTTGGAAATATTTGTTTTTCATAGAAAACAATTCAAAGACGGGAAATAAAACGTTCGGAATTATTGAATAGCATAACTTCCAAACAGGATTAGATATCGACTTGCGATTAGTGCGAATCGCATCAGAATGAGCAAATTGGTTGGAAATATATGTTCTTCATAGAAAACAATTCAAAGACGGGAAATAAAACGTTCGGAATCATTGAATTGCGTAACTTCCAAACGGGAGGAGATATCGACTTGCGGTTAGTGCCAATCGCATCAGAATAATCGAGTTGGTTGGAAATATATGTTTTTCATAGAAAACAATTCAAAGACGGGAAATAAAACGTTCGGAATTATTGAATAGCATAACTTCCAAACAGGAAGAGATATCGACTTGCGATTAGTGCGAATCGCATCAGAATGAGCAAATTGGTTGGAAATATATGTTTTCCATAGAAAACAATTCAAAGACGGGAAATAAAACGTTCGGAATTATTGAATAGCGTAACTTCCAAACGTGAATAGATATCGACTTGCGGTTAGTGCCAATCGCATCAGAATAATCGAGTTGGTAGGAAATATATGTTTTTCATAGAAAACAATTCAAAGACGGGAAATAAAACGTTCGGAATTATTGAATTGCATAACTTCCAAACGGGAAAAGATATCGACTTGCGGTTAGTGCGAATCGCATCAGAATGATCAAATTGGTTGGAAATATATGTTTTTCATTGAAAACAATTCAAAGACGGGAAATAAAACTTTCGGAATTTTTGAATTGCGTAACTTCCAAACGGGAAGAGATATCGACTTGCGGTTAGTGCCAATCGCATCAGAATAATCGAGTTGGTAGGAAATATATGTTTTTCATAGAAAACAATTCAAAGACGGGAAATAAAACGTTCGGAATTATTGAATTGCATAACTTCCAAACGGGAAAAGATATCGACTTGCGGGTAGTGCGAATCGCATCAGAATGATCAAATTGGTTGGAAATATATGTTTTTCATAGAAAACAATTCAAAGACGGGAAATAAAACGTTCGGAATTATTGAATAGCATAACTTCCAAACAGGATTAGATATCGACTTGCGATTAGTGCGAATCGCATCAGAATGAGCAAATTGGTTGGAAATATATGTTCTTCATAGAAAACAATTCAAAGACGGGAAATAAAACGTTCGGAATTATTGAATTGCGTAACTTCCAAACGGGAGGAGATATCGACTTGCGGTTAGTGCCAATCGAATCAGAATAATCGAGTTGGTTGGAAATATATGTTTTTCATAGAAAACAATTCAAAGACGGGAAATAAAACGTTCGGAATTATTGAATAGCATAACTTCCAAACAGAAAGAGATATCGACTTGCGATTAGTGCGAATCGCATCAGAATGAGCAAATTGGTAGGAAATATATGTTTTCCATAGAAAACAATTCAAAGACGGGAAATAAAACGTTCGGAATTATTGAATAGCGTAACTTCCAAACGTGAATAGATATCGACTTGCGGTTAGTGCCAATCGCATCAGAATAATCGAGTTGGTAGGAAATATATGTTTTTCATAGAAAACAATTCAAAGACGGGAAATAAAACGTTCGGAATTATTGAATTGCATAACTTCCAAACGGGAAATGATATCGACTTGCAGTTAGTGCGAATCGCAGCAGAATGATCAAATTGGTTGGAAATATATGTTTTTCATTGAAAACAATTCGAAGACGGGAAATAAAACTTTCGGAATTTTTGAATTGCGTAACTTCCAAACGGGAAGAGATATCGACTTGCGGTTAGTGCCAATCGCATCAGAATCATCAAGTAGGTTGGAAATATATGTTTTCCATAGAAAACAATTCAAAGACGGGAGATAAAACTTTCGGAATTATTGAATTGCGTAACTTCCAGACGGAAAGAGTATCTACTTGCGGTTTGTGCCAATCGCATCAGAATCATCAAATTGGTTGGAAATATATGTTTTCCATATAAAACAATTCAAAGACGGGAAATAAAACGTTCGGAATTATTGAATTGCGTAACTTCCAAACGGGAAGAGATATCGACTTGCGGTTAGTGCGAATCGCATCAGAATGATCAAATTGGTTGGAAATATATGTTTTCCATAGGAAACAATTCAAAGACGGGAAATGAAACGTTCGGAATTATTGAGTAGCGTAACTTCCAAACGTGAAGAGATATAGACTTGCGGTTAGTGCCAATTGCATTAGAATTATCGAGTTGGTTGGAAATATATGTTTTTCATAGAAAACAATTCAAAGACGGGAAATAAAACGTTCGGAATTATTGAATTGCGTAACTTCCAAACGGGAGGATATATCGACTTGCTGTTAGTGCCAATCGCATCAGAATAATCGAGTAGGTTGGAAATATATGTTTTTCATAGAAAACAATTCAAAGACGGGAAATAAAACGTTCGGAATTATTGAGAAGCATAACTTCCAAACAGGAAGAGATATCGACTTGCGATTAGTGCGAATCGCATCAGAATGAGCAAATTGGTTGGAAATATATGTTTTCCATAGAAATCAATTCAAAGACGGGAATTAAAACGTTCGGAATCATTGAGTAGCACAACTTCCAAACGTGAAGAGATATCGACTTGCGGTTAGTGCCAATCGCATCAGAATAATCGAGTTGGTTGGAAATATATGTTTTTCATAGAAAACAAATCAAAGACGGGAAATAAAACGTTCGGAATTATTGAATTGCATAACTTCCAAACGGAAAGAGATATCGACTTGCGGTTAGTGCGAATCGCATCAGAATGATCAAATTGGTTGGAAATATATGTTTTTCATAGAAAACAATTCAAAGACGGGAAATAAAACGTTCGGAATTATTGAATTGCGTAACTTCCAAACTGGAAGAGATATCGACTTGCGGTTAGTGCCAATCGCATCAGAATTATCGAGTTGGTTGGAAATATATGTTTTTCATAGAAAACAATCCATAGACGGGAAATAAAACGTTCGGAATTATTGAATTGCGTAACTTCCAAACGGGAAGAGATATCGACTTGCGGTTAGTGCGAATCGCATCAGAATGATCGAATTGGTTGGAAATATATGTGTTTCCTTAGAAAACAATCCAAAGACGGGAAATAAAACGTTCGGAATTATTGAGTAGCGTAACTTCCAAACGTGAAGAGATATCGACTTGCGGATAGTGCCAATCGCATCAGAATAATCGAGTTGGTTGGAAATATATGATTTTCATAGAAAACAATTCAAAGACTGGAAATAAAACGTTCTGAATTATTGAATTGCGCAACTTCCAAACGGGAGGGGATATCGACTTGCGGTTAGTGCCAATCGCATCAGAATAATCGAGTTGGTTGGAAATATATGTTTTTCATAGAAAACAATTCAAAGACGGGAAATAAAACGTTGGGAATTATTGAATAGCATAACTTCCAAACAGGATTAGATATCGACTTGCGATTAGTGCGAATCGCATCAGAATGAGCAAATTGGTTGGAAATATATGTTCTTCATAGAAAACAATTCAAAGACGGGAAATAAAACGGTCGGAATTATTGAATTGCGTAACTTCCAAACGGGAGGAGATATCGACTTGCGGTTAGTGCCAATCGCATCAGAATAATCGAGTTGGTTGGAAATATATGTTTTTCATAGAAAACAATTCAAAGACGGGAAATAAAACGTTCGGAATTATTGAATAGCATAACTTCCAAACAGGAAGAGATATCGACTTGCGATTAGTGCGAATCGCATCAGAATGAGCAAATTGGTTGGAAATATATGTTTTCCATAGAAAACAATTCAAAGACGGGAAATAAAACGTTCGGAATTATTGAATAGCGTAACTTCCAAACGCGAATAGATATCGACTTGCGGTTAGTGCCAATCGCATCAGAATCATCGAGTTGGTAGGAAATATATGTTTTTCATAGAAAACAATTCAAAGACGGGAAATAAAACGTTCGGAATTATCGAATTGCATAACTTCCAAACGGGAAGAGATATCGACTTGCGGTTAGTGCGAATCTCATCAGAATGATCAAATTGGTTGGAAATATATGTTTTTCATTGAAAACAATTCAAAGACGGGAAATAAAACTTTCGGAATTTTTGAATTGCGTAACTTCCAAACGGGAAGAGATATCGACTTCCGGTTAGTGCCAATCGCATCAGAATCATCAAGTAGGTTGGAAATATAGGTTTTCCATAGAAAACAATTCAAAGACGAGAGACAAAACTTTCGGAATTATTGAATTGCGTAACTTCCAGACGGGAAGAGTACTTGCGGTTTGTGCCAATCGCATCAGAATCATCAAATTGGTTGGAAATATATGTTTTCCATATAAAACAATTCAAAGACGGGAAATAAAATGTTCGGAATTATTGAATTGCGTAACTTCCAAACGGGAAGAGATATCGACTTGCGGTTAGTGCGAATCGCATCAGAATGATCAAATTGGTTGGAAATATATGTTTTCCATAGAAAACACTTCAAAGACGGGAAATAAAACGTTCGGAATTATTGAGTAGCGTAACTTCCAAACGTGAAGAGATATAGACTTGCGGTTAGTGCCAATTGCATCAGAATTATCGAGTTGGTTGGAAATATATGTTTTTCATAGAAAACAATTCAAAGACGAGAAATAAAACGTTCGGAATTATTGAATTGCGTAACTTCCAAACGGGAGGATATATCGGCTTGCGGTTAGTGCCAATCGCATCAGAATAATCGAGTTGGTTGGAAATATATGTTTTTCATAGGAAACAATTCGAAGACGGGAAATAAAACGTTCGGAATTATTGAATTGCCTAACTTCCAAACGGGCAGAGATATCGATTTGCGGTTAGTGCAAATCGCATCAGAATGATCAAATTGGTTGGAAATATATGTTTTTCATAGAAAACAATTCAAAGACGGGAAATAAAACGTTCGGAATTATTGAATTGTGTAACTTCCAAACAGGAAGAGATATCGACTTGCGGTTAGTGCGAATCGCATCAGAATGATCGAATTGGTTGGAAATATATGTTTTCCATAGAAAACAATTCGAAGAAGGGAAATAAAACGTTCGGAATTATTGAGTAGCGTAACTTCCTAACGTGAAGAGATATCGACTTGCGGTTAGTGCCAATTGCATCAGAATAATCGAGTTGGTTGGAAATATATGTTTTTCATAGAAAACAATTCAAAGACGGGAAATGAAACGTTCGGAATTATTGAATTGCGTAACTTCCAAACGGGAGGATATATCGACTTGCTGTTAGTGCCAATCGCATCAGAATAATCGAGTTGGTTGGAAATATATGTTTTTCATGGAAAACAATTCAAAGACGGGAAATAAAACGTTCGGAATTATTGAATAGCAAAACTTCCAAACAGGAAGAGATATCGACTTGCGATTAGTGCGAATCGCATCAGAATGAGCAAATTGGTTGGAAATATATGTTTTCCATAGAAATCAATTCAAAGACGGGAATTAAAACTTTCGGAATCATTGAGTAGCACAACTTCCAAACGTGAAGAGATATCGACTTGCGGTTAGTGCCAATCGCATCAGAATAATCGAGTTGGTTGGAAATATATGTTTTTCATAGAAAACAATTCAAAGACGGGAAATAAAACGTTCGGAATTATTGAATTGCATAACTTCCAAACGGGAAGAGATATCGACTTGCGGTTAGTGCCAATCGCATCAGAATAATCGAGTTGGTAGAAAATATATGTTTTTCATAGAAAACAATTCAAAGACGGGAAATAAAACGTTCGGAATTATTGAATAGCGTGACTTCCAAACGTGAATAGATATCGACTTGCGGTTAGTGCCAATCGCATCAGAATAATCGAGTTGGTAGAAAATATATGTTTTTCATAGAAAACAATTCAAAGACGGGAAATAAAACGTTCGGAATTATTGAATTGCATAACTTCCAAACGGGAAAAGATATCGACTTGCGGTTAGTGCGAATCGCATCAGAATGATCAAATTGGTTGGAAATATATGTTTTTCATTGAAAACAATTCAAAGACGGGAAATAAAACTTTCGGAATTTTTGAATTGCGTAACTTCCAAACGGGAAGAGATATCGACTTGCGGTTAGTGCCAATCGCATCAGAATAATCGAGTTGGTAGGAAATATATGTTTTTCATAGAAAACAATTCAAAGACGGGAAATAAAACTTTTGGAATTATTGAATTGCATAACTTCCAAACGGGAAAAGATATCGACTTGCGGTTAGTGCGAATCGCATCAGAATGATCAAATTGGTTGGAAATATATGTTTTTCATAGAAAAAAATTCAAAGACGGGAAATAAAACGTTCGGAATTATTGAATAGCATAACTTCCAAACAGGATTAGATATCGACTTGCGATTAGTGCGAATCGCATCAGAATGAGCAAATTGGTTGGAAATATATGTTCTTCATAGAAAACAATTCAAAGACGGGAAATAAAACGTTCGGAATTATTGAATAGCGTAACTTCCAAACGTGAATAGATATCGACTTGCGGTTAGTGCCAATCGCATCAGAATAATCGAGTTTGTAGGAAATATACGTTTTTCATAGAAAACAATTCAAAGACGGGAAATAAAATGTTCGGAATTATTGAATTGCATAACTTCCAATTGGGAAAAGATATCGACTTGCGGTTAGTGCGAATCGCATCAGAATGATCAAATTGGTTGGAAATTTATGTTTTTCATTGAAAACAATTCAAAGACGGGAAATAAAACTTTCGGAATTTTTGAATTGCGTAACTTCCAAACGGGAAGAGATATCGACTTGCGGTTAGTGCCAATCGCATCAGAATCATCAAGTAGGTTGGAAATATATGTTTTCCATAGAAAACAATTCAAAGACGGGAGATAAAACTTTCGGAATTATTGAATTGCGTAACTTCCAGACGGGAAGAGTATCTACTTGCGGTTTGTGACAATCGCATCAGAATCATCAAATTGGTTGGAAATATATGTTTTCCATATAAAACAATTCAAAGACGGGAAATAAAACGTTCGGAATTATTGAATTGCGTAACTTCCAAACGGGAAGAGATATCGACTTGCGGTTAGTGCGAATCGCATCAGAATGATCAAATTGGTTGGAAATATATGTTTTCCATAGAAAACAATTCAAAGACGGGAAATAAAACGTTCGGAATTATTGAGTAGCGTAACTTCCAAACGTGAAGAGATATAGACTTGCGGTTAGTGCCAATTGCATCAGAATTATCGAGTTGGTTGGAAATATATGTTTTTCATAGAAAACAATTCAAAGACGGGAAATAAAACGTTCGGAATTATTGAATTGCGTAACTTTCAAACGGAAGGATATATCGACTTGCTGTTAGTGCCAATCGCATCAGAATAATCGAGTTGGTTGGAAATATATGTTTTTCATAGAAAACAATTCAAAGACGGGAAATAAAACGTTCGGAATTATTGAATAGCATAACTTCCAAACAGGAAGAGATATCGACTTGCGATTAGTGCGAATCGCATCAGAATGAGCAAATTGGTTGGAAATATGTGTTTTCCATAGAAATCAATTCAAAGACGGGAATTAAAACGTTCGGAATCATTGAGTAGCACAACTTCCAAACGTGTAGAGATATCGACTTGCGGTTAGTGCCAATCGCATCAGAATAATCAAGTTGGTTGGAAATATATGTTTTTCATAGAAAACAATTCAAAGACGGGAAATAAAACGTTCGGAATTATTGAATTGCATAACTTCCAAACGGGAAGAGATATCGACTTGCGGTTAGTGCGAATCGCATCAGAATGATCAAATTGGTTGGAAATATATGTTTTTCATAGAAAACAATTCAAAGACGGGAAATAAAACGTTCGGAATTATTGAATTGCGTAACTTCCAAACTGGAAGAGATATCGACTTGCGGTTAGTGCCAATCGCATCAGAATTATCGAGTTGGTTGGAAATATTTGTTTTTCATAGTAAACAATTCAAAGACGGGAAATAAAACGTTCGGAATTATTGAATTGCGTAACTTCCAAACGGGAAGAGATATCGACTTGCGGTTAGTGCGAATCGCATCAGAATGATCGAATTGGTTGGAAATATATGTGTTTCCATAGAAAACAATTCAAAGACGGGAAATAAAACGTTCGGAATTATTGAGTAGCGTAAGTTCCAAACGTGAAGAGATATCGACTTGCGGATAGTGCCAATCGCATCAGAATAATCGAGTTGGTTGAAAATATATGATTTTCATAGAAAACAATTCAAAGACTGGAAATAAAACGTTCGGAATTATTGAATTGCGCAACTTCCAAACGGGAGGAGATATCGACTTGCGGTTAGTGCGAATCGCATCAGAATGATCGAATTGGTTGGAAATATATGTGTTTCCATAGAAAACAATTCAAAGACGGGAAATAAAACGTTCGGAATTATTGAGTAGCGTAACTTCCAAACGTGAAGAGATATCGACTTGCGGATAGTGCCAATCGCATCAGAATAATCGAGTTGGTTGGAAATATATGATTTTCATAGAAAACAATTCAAAGACTGGAAATAAAACGTTCGGAATTATTGAATTGCGTAACTTCCAAACTGGAAGAGATATCGACTTGCGGTTAGTGCCAATCGCATCAGAATTATCGAGTTGGTTGGAAATATATGTTTTTCATAGAAAACAATTCAAAGACGGGAAATAAAACGTTCGGAATTATTGAGTAGCGTAACTTCCAAACGTGAAAAGATATCGACTTGCGGATAGTGCCAATCGCATCAGAATCATCAAGTTGGTTGGAAATATATGTTTTCCATAGAAAACAATTTAAAGACAGGAAATAAAACGTTCGGAATTATTGAATTGCGTAACTTCCAAACGGGAAGAGATATCGACTTGCGGTTAGTGCCAATCGCATCAGAATAATCGAGTTGGTTGGAAATATATGTTTTTCATAGAAAACAATTCAAAGACGGAAAATAAAACGTTCGGAATTATTGAATTGCGTAACCTCCAAACGGGAAGAGATATCGACTTGCGGTTAGTGCCAATCGCATCAGAATTATCGAGTTGGTTGGAAATATATGTTTTTCATAGAAAACAATTCAAAGACGGGAAATAAAACGTTCGGAATTATTGAGTAGCGTAACTTCCAAACGTGGAAAGATATCGACTTGCGGATAGTGCCAATCGCATCAGAATCATCAAGTTGGTTGGAAATATATGTTTTCCATAGAAAACAATTTAAAGACAGGAAATAAAACGTTCGGAATTATTGAATTGCGCAACTTCCAAACGGGAGGAGATATCGACTTGCGGTTAGTGCGAATCGCATCAGAATGATCGAATTGGTTGGAAATATATGTGTTTCCATAGAAAACAATTCAAAGACGGGAAATAAAACGTTCGGAATTATTGAGTAGCGTAACTTCCAAACGTGAAGAGATATCGACTTGCGGATAGTGCCAATCGCATCAGAATAATCGAGTTGGTTGGAAATATATGATTTTCATAGAAAACAATTCAAAGACTGGAAATAAAACGTTCGGAATTATTGAATTGCGTAACTTCCAAACTGGAAGAGATGTCGACTTGCGGTTAGTGCCAATCGCATCAGAATTATCGAGTTGGTTGGAAATATATGTTTTTCGTGGAAAACAATTCAAAGACGGGAAATAAAACGTTCGGAATTATTGAGTAGCGTAACTTCCAAACGTGAGAAGATATCGACTTGCGGATAGTGCCAATCGCATCAGAATCATCAAGTTGGTTGGAAATATATGTTTTCCATAGAAAACAATTTAAAGACAGGAAATAAAACGTTCGGAATTATTGAATTGCGTAACTTCCAAACGGGAAGAGATATCGACTTGCGGTTAGTGCCAATCGCATCAGAATAATCGAGTTGGTTGGAAATATATGTTTTTCATAGAAAACAATTCAAAGACGGAAAATAAAACGTTCGGAATTATTGAATTGCGTAACCTCCAAACGGGAAGAGATATCGACTTGCGGTTAGTGCCAATCGCATCAGAATAATCGAGTTGGTTGGAAATATATGTTTTTCATAGAAAACAATTCAAAGACGGGAAATAAAACGTTCGGAATTATTGAATTGCGTAACTTTCAAACGGGAAGAGATATCGACTTGCGGTTAGTGCGAATCGCATCAGAATGATCAAATTGGTTGGAAATATATGTTTTCCATAGAAAACAATTCAAAGACAGGGAATAAAACGTTCGGAATTATTGAATAGCGTAACTTCCAAACGTGAAGAGATATCGACTTGCGGTTAGTGCATATCGCATCAGAATAATCGAGTTGGTTGGAAATATATGTTTTTCAAGGAAAACAATTCAAAGACGGGAAATAAAACGTTCGGAATTATTGAATTGCGTAACTTCCAGACGGGAAGAGATATCGATTTGCTGTTAGTGCCGATCGCATCAGAATCATCAAATTGGTTGGAAATATAAGTTTTCCATAGTAAACAATTCCAAAACGGAGATAAAGCGTTCGGAATTATTGAATTGCGTCACTCCCAAACGGGAAGAGATATCGACTTGCGTTTAGAGCCAATCGCATCAGAATCATCGAGTTGGTTGGAAATATATGTTTTTCATGGAAAACAATTCAAAGACGGGAAATAAAACGTTCGGAATTATTGAATTGCGTAACTTCCAAACGGGAAGAGATATCGACTTGCGGTTAGTGCGAATCGCATCAGAATGATCAAATTGGTTGGAAATATATGTTTTTCATAGAAAACAATTCAAAGACGGGAAATAAAACTTTCGGAATTATTGAATAGCGTAACTTCCAAACGGGAAGAGATATCGACTTGCGGTTAGTGCCAATCGCATCAGAATAATCGAATTGGTTGGAAATATATGTTTTTCATAGAAAACAATTCAAAGACGGGAAATAAAACGTTCGTAATTATTGAATTGGGTAACTTCCAAACGTAAAGAGATATCGACTTGCGGTTAGTGCCAATCGCATCAGAATCATGAGGTTGGTGGGAAGTATATGTTTTTCATAAGAGACAATTTAAAGACGGGAAATAAAACGTTCGGAATTATTGAATTGCATAACTTCCAAACGGGAAGAGATATCGACTTGCGGTTAGTGCGAATCGCATCAGAATGATCAAATTGGTTGGAAATATATGTTTTCCATAGAAATCAATTCAAAGACGGGAATTAAAACGTTCAGAATCATTGAGTAGCACAACTTCCAAACGTGAAGAGATATCGACTTGCGGTTAGTGCCAATCGCATCAGAATAATCGAGTTGGTTGGAAATATATGTTTTTCATAGAAAACAATTCAAAGACGGGAAATAAAACGTTCGGAATTATTGAATTGCATAACTTCCAAACGGGAAGAGATATCGACTTGCGGTTAGTGCGAATCGCATCAGAATGATCGAATTGGTTGGAAATATATGTGTTTCCATAGAAAACAATTCAAAGACGGGAAATAAAACGTTCGGAATTATTGAGTAGCACAACTTCCAAACGTGAAGAGATATCGACTTGCGGTTAGTGCCAATCGCATCAGAATAATCGAGTTGGTTGGAAATATATGTTTTTCATAGAGAACAATTCAAAGACGGGAAATAAAACGTTCGGAATTATTGAATTGCATAACTTCCAAACGTGAAGAGATATCGACTTGCGGATAGTGCCAATCGCATCAGAATAATCGAGTTGGTTGGAAATATATGATTTTCATAGAAAACAATTCAAAGACTGGAAATAAAACGTTCGGATTTATTGAATTGCGCAACTTCCAAACGGGAGGAGATATCGACTTGCGGTTAGTGCCAATCGCATCAGAATAATCGAGTTGGTTGGAAATATATGTTTTTCATAGAAAACAATTCAAAGACGGGAAATAAAACGTTCGGAATTATTGAATTGCATAACTTCCAAACGGGAAGAGATATCGACTTGCGGTTAGTGCGAATCGCATCAGAATGATCAAGTTGGTTGGAAATATATGTTTTTCATAGAAAACAATTCAAAGACGGGAAATAAACGTTCGGAATTATTGAATTTCGTAACTTCCAAACGGGAAGAGATATCGACTTGCGGTTAGTGCCAATCGCATCAGAATTATCGAGTTGGTTGGAAATATATGTTTTTCATAGAAAACAATTCGAAGACGGGAAATAAAACGTTCGGAATTATTGAATAGCATAACTTCCAAACAGGAAGAGATATCGACTTGCGATTAGTGCGAATCGCATCAGAATGAGCAAATTGGTTGGAAATATATGTTTTCCATAGAAAACAATCCAAAGACGGGAAATAAAACGTTCGGAATTATTGAATAGCGTAACTTCCAAACGTGAATAGATATCGACTTGCGGTTAGTGCCAATCGCATCAGAATAATCGAGTTGGATGGAAATATATGTGTTTCCATAGAAAACAATTCAAAGACGGGAAATAAAACGTTCGGAATTATTGAGTAGCGTCACTTCCAAACGTGAAGAGATATCGACTTGCGGATAGTGCCAATCGCATCAGAATAATCGAGTTGGTTGGAAATATATGATTTTCATAGAAAACAATTCAAAGACTGGAAATAAAACGTTCGGAATTATTGAATTGCGCAACTTCCAAACGGGAGGAGATATCGACTTGCGGTTAGTGCCAATCGCATCAGAATAATCGAGTTGGTTGGAAATATATGTTTTTCATAGAAAACAATTCAAAGACGGGAAATAAAACGTTCGGAATTATTGAATAGCATAACTTCCAAACAGGATTAGATATCGACTTGCGATTAGTGCGAATCGCATCAGAATGAGCAAATTGGTTGGAAATATATGTTCTTCATAGAAAACAATTCAAAGACGGGAAATAAAACGTTCGGAATTATTGAATTGCGTAACTTCCAAACGGGAGGAGATATCGACTTGCGGTTAGTGCCAATCGCATCAGAATAATCGAGTTGGTTGGAAATATATGTTTTTCATAGAAAACAATTCAAAGACGGGAAATAAAACGTTCGGAATTATTGAATAGCATAACTTCCAAACAGGAAGAGATATCGACTTGCGATTAGTGCGAATCGCATCAGAATGAGCAAATTGGTTGGAAATATATGTTTTCCATAGAAAACAATCCAAAGACGGGAAATAAAACGTTCGGAATTATTGAATAGCGTAACTTCCAAACGTGAATAGATATCGACTTGCGGTTAGTGCCAATCGCATCAGAATAATCGAGTTGGTAGGAAATATATGTTTTTCATAGAAAACAATTCAAAGACGGGAAATAAAACGTTCGGAATTATTGAATTGCATAACTTCCAAACGGGAAAAGATATCGACTTGCGGTTAGTGCGAATCGCATCAGAATGATCAAATTGGTTGGAAATATATGTTTTTCATTGAAAACAATTCAAAGACGGGAGATAAAACTTTCGGAATTTTTGAATTGCGTAACTTCCAAACGGGAAGAGATATCGACTTGCGGTTAGTGCCAATCGCATCAGAATAATCGAGTTGGTAGGAAATATATGTTTTTCATAGAAAACAATTCAAAGACGGGAAATAAAACGTTCGGAATTATTGAATTGCATAACTTCCAAACGGGAAAAGATATCGACTTGCGGTTAGTGCGAATCGCATCAGAATGATCAAATTGGTTGGAAATATATGTTTTTCATAGAAAACAATTCAAAGACGGGAAATAAAACGTTCGGAATTATTGAATAGCATAACTTCCAAACAGGATTAGATATCGACTTGCGATTAGTGCGAATCGCATCAGAATGAGCAAATTGGTTGGAAATATATGTTTTCCATAGAAAACAATTCAAAGACGGGAAATAAAACGTTCGGAATTATTGAATAGCGTGACTTCCAAACGTGAATAGATATCGACTTGCGGTTAGTGCCAATCGCATCAGAATAATCGAGTTGGTAGAAAATATATGTTTTTCATAGAAAACAATTCAAAGACGGGAAATGAAACGTTCGGAATTATTGAATTGCATATTTTCCAAACGGGAAAAGATATCGACTTGCGGTTAGTGCGAATCGCATCAGAATGATCAAATTGGTTGGAAATATATGTTTTTCATTGAAAACAATTCAAAGACGGGAAATAAAACTTTCGGAATTTTTGAATTGCGTAACTTCCAAACGGGAAGAGATATCGACTTGCGGTTAGTGCCAATCGCATCAGAATAATCGAGTTGGTAGGAAATATATGTTTTTCATAGAAAACAATTCAAAGACGGGAAATAAAACGTTTGGAATTATTGAATTGCATAACTTCCAAACGGGAAAAGATATCGACTTGCGGTTAGTGCGAATCGCATCAGAATGATCAAATTGGTTGGAAATATATGTTTTTCATAGAAAAAAATTCAAAGACGGGAAATAAAACGTTCGGAATTATTGAATAGCATAACTTCCAAACAGGATTAGATATCGACTTGCGATTAGTGCGAATCGCATCAGAATGAGCAAATTGGTTGGAAATATATGTTCTTCATAGAAAACAATTCGAAGACGGGAAATAAAACGTTCGGAATTATTGAATAGCGTAACTTCCAAACGTGAATAGATATCGACTTGCGGTTAGTGCCAATCGCATCAGAATAATCGAGTTTGTAGGAAATATACGTTTTTCATAGAAAACAATTCAAAGACGGGAAATAAAATGTTCGGAATTATTGAATTGCATAACTTCCAATTGGGAAAAGATATCGACTTGCGGTTAGTGCGAATCGCATCAGAATGATCAAATTGGTTGGAAATTTATGTTTTTCATTGAAAACAATTCAAAGACGGGAAATAAAACTTTCGGAATTTTTGAATTGCGTAACTTCCAAACGGGAAGAGATATCGACTTGCGGTTAGTGCCAATCGCATCAGAATCATCAAGCAGGTTGGAAATATATGTTTTCCATGAAAAACAATTCAAAGACGGGAGATAAAACTTTCGGAATTATTGAATTGCGTAACTTCCAGACGGGAAGAGTATCTACTTGCGGTTTGTGACAATCGCATCAGAATCATCAAATTGGTTGGAAATATATGTTTTCCATATAAAACAATTCAAAGACGGGAAATAAAACGTTCGGAATTATTGAATTGCGTAACTTCCAAACGGGAAGAGATATCGACTTGCGGTTAGTGCGAATCGCATCAGAATGATCAAATTGGTTGGAAATATATGTTTTCCATAGAAAACAATTCAAAGACGGGAAATAAAACGTTCGGAATTATTGAGTAGCGTAACTTCCAAACGTGAAGAGATATAGACTTGCGGTTAGTGCCAATTGCATCAGAATTATCGAGTTGGTTGGAAATATATGTTTTTCATAGAAAACAATTCAAAGACGGGAAATAAAACGTTCGGAATTATTGAATTGCGTAACTTTCAAACGGAAGGATATATCGACTTGCTGTTAGTGCCAATCGCATCAGAATAATCGAGTTGGTTGGAAATATATGTTTTTCATAGAAAACAATTCAAAGACGGGAAATAAAACGTTCGGAATTATTGAATAGCATAACTTCCAAACAGGAAGAGATATCGACTTGCGATTAGTGCGAATCGCATCAGAATGAGCAAATTGGTTGGAAATATATGTTTTCCATAGAAATCAATTCAAAGACGGGAATTAAAACGTTCGGAATCATTGAGTAGCACAACTTCCAAACGTGTAGAGATATCGACTTGCGGTTAGTGCCAATCGCATCAGAATAATCGAGTTGGTTGGAAATATATGTTTTTCATAGAAAACAATTCAAAGACGGGAAATAAAACGTTCGGAATTATTGAATTGCATAACTTCCAAACGGGAAGAGATATCGACTTGCGGTTAGTGCGAATCGCATCAGAATGATCAAATTGGTTGGAAATATATGTTTTTCATAGAAAACAATTCAAAGACGGGAAATAAAACGTTCGGAATTATTGAATTGCGTAACTTCCAAACTGGAAGAGATATCGACTTGCGGTTAGTGCCAATCGCATCAGAATTATCGAGTTGGTTGGAAATATTTGTTTTTCATAGTAAACAATTCAAAGACGGGAAATAAAACGTTCGGAATTATTGAATTGCGTAACTTCCAAACGGGAAGAGATATCGACTTGCGGTTAGTGCGAATCGCATCAGAATGATCGAATTGGTTGGAAATATATGTGTTTCCATAGAAAACAATTCAAAGACGGGAAATAAAACGTTCGGAATTATTGAGTAGCGTAACTTCCAAACGTGAAGAGATATCGACTTGCGGATAGTGCCAATCGCATCAGAATAATCGAGTTGGTTGAAAATATATGATTTTCATAGAAAACAATTCAAAGACTGGAAATAAAACGTTCGGAATTATTGAATTGCGCAACTTCCAAACGGGAGGAGATATCGACTTGCGGTTAGTGCGAATCGCATCAGAATGATCGAATTGGTTGGAAATATATGTGTTTCCATAGAAAACAATTCAAAGACGGGAAATAAAACGTTCGGAATTATTGAGTAGCGTAACTTCCAAACGTGAAGAGATATCGACTTGCGGATAGTGCCAATCGCATCAGAATAATCGAGTTGGTTGGAAATATATGATTTTCATAGAAAACAATTCAAAGACTGGAAATAAAACGTTCGGAATTATTGAATTGCGTAACTTCCAAACTGGAAGAGATATCGACTTGCGGTTAATGCCAATCGCATCAGAATTATCGAGTTGGTTGGAAATATATGTTTTTCATAGAAAACAATTCAAAGACGGGAAATAAAACGTTCGGAATTATTGAATTGCGTAACTTCCAAACTGGAAGAGATATCGACTTGCGGTTAGTGCCAATCGCATCAGAATTATCGAGTTGGTTGGAAATATATGTTTTTCATAGAAAACAATTCAAAGACGGGAAATAAAACGTTCGGAATTATTGAGTAGCGTAACTTCCAAACGTGAAAAGATATCGACTTGCGGATAGTGCCAATCGCATCAGAATCATCAAGTTGGTTGGAAATATATGTTTTCCATAGAAAACAATTTAAAGACAGGAAATAAAACGTTCGGAATTATTGAATTGCGTAACTTCCAAACGGGAAGAGATATCGACTTGCGGTTAGTGCCAATCGCATCAGAATAATCGAGTTGGTTGGAAATATATGTTTTTCATAGAAAACAATTCAAAGACGGAAAATAAAACGTTCGGAATTATTGAATTGCGTAACCTCCAAACGGGAAGAGATATCGACTTGCGGTTAGTGCCAATCGCATCAGAATAATCGAGTTGGTTGGAAATATATGTTTTTCATAGAAAACAATTCAAAGACGGGAAATAAAACGTTCGGAATTATTGAATTGCGTAACTTCCAAACGGGAAGAGATATCGACTTGCGGTTAGTGCGAATCGCATCAGAATGATCAAATTGGTTGGAAATATATGTTTTCCATAGAAAACAATTCAAAGACAGGGAATAAAACGTTCGGAATTATTGAATAGCGTAACTTCCAAACGTGAAGAGATATCGACTTGCGGTTAGTGCATATCGCATCAGAATAATCGAGTTGGTTGGAAATATATGTTTTTCATGGAAAACAATTCAAAGACGGGAAATAAAACGTTCGGAATTATTGAATTGCGTAACTTCCAGACGGGAAGAGATATCGATTTGCTGTTAGTGCCGATCGCATCAGAATCATCAAATTGGTTGGAAATATAAGTTTTCCATAGTAAACAATTCCAAAACGGAGATAAAGCGTTCGGAATTATTGAATTGCGTCACTCCCAAACGGGAAGAGATATCGACTTGCGTTTAGAGCCAATCGCATCAGAATCATCGAGTTGGTTGGAAATATATGTTTTTCATGGAAAACAATTCAAAGACGGGAAATAAAACGTTCGGAATTATTGAATTGCGTAACTTCCAAACGGGAAGAGATATCGACTTGCGGTTAGTGCGAATCGCATCAGAATGATCAAATTGGTTGGAAATATATGTTTTTCATAGAAAACAATTCAAAGACGGGAAATAAAACTTTCGGAATTATTGAATAGCGTAACTTCCAAACGGGAAGAGATATCGACTTGCGGTTAGTGCCAATCGCATCAGAATAATCGAATTGGTTGGAAATATATGTTTTTCATAGAAAACAATTCAAAGACGGGAAATAAAACGTTCGTAATTATTGAATTGCGTAACTTCCAAACGTAAAGAGATATCGACTTGCGGTTAGTGCCAATCGCATCAGAATCATGAGGTTGGTGGGAAGTATATGTTTTTCATAAGAGACAATTTAAAGACGGGAAATAAAACGTTCGGAATTATTGAATTGCGTAACTTCCAAACGGGAAGAGATATCGACTTGCGGTTAGTGCGAATCGCATCAGAATGATCAAATTGGTTGGAAATATATGTTTTCCATAGAAATCAATTCAAAGACGGGGATTAAAACGTTCAGAATCATTGAGTAGCACAACTTCCAAACGTGAAGAGATATCGACTTGCGGTTAGTGCCAATCGCATCAGAATAATCGAGTTGGTTGGAAATATATGTTTTTCATAGAAAACAATTCAAAGACGGGAAATAAAACGTTCGGAATTATTGAATTGCATAACTTCCAAACGGGAAGAGATATCGACTTGCGGTTAGTGCGAATCGCATCAGAATGATCGAATTGGTTGGAAATATATGTGTTTCCATAGAAAACAATTCAAAGACGGGAAATAAAACGTTCGGAATTATTGAGTAGCACAACTTCCAAACGTGAAGAGATATCGACTTGCGGTTAGTGCCAATCGCATCAGAATAATCGAGTTGGTTGGAAATATATGTTTTTCATAGAAAACAATTCAAAGACGGGAAATAAAACGTTCGGAATTATTGAATTGCATAACTTCCAAACGTGAAGAGATATCGACTTGCGGATAGTGCCAATCGCATCAGAATAATCGAGTTGGTTGGAAATATATGATTTTCATAGAAAACAATTCAAAGACTGGAAATAAAACGTTCGGATTTATTGAATTGCGCAACTTCCAAACGGGAGGAGATATCGACTTGCGGTTAGTGCCAATCGCATCAGAATAATCGAGTTGGTTGGAAATATATGTTTTTCATAGAAAACAATTCAAAGACGGGAAATAAAACGTTCGGAATTATTGAATTGCATAACTTCCAAACGGGAAGAGATATCGACTTGCGGTTAGTGCGAATCGCATCAGAATGATCAAGTTGGTTGGAAATATATGTTTTTCATAGAAAACAATTCAAAGACGGGAAATAAACGTTCGGAATTATTGAATTGCGTAACTTCCAAACGGGAAGAGATATCGACTTGCGGTTAGTGCCAATCGCATCAGAATAATCGAGTTGGTAGGAAATATATGTTTTTCATAGAAAACAATTCGAAGACGGGAAATAAAACGTTCGGAATTATTGAATTGCGCAACTTCCAAACGGGAGGAGATATCGACTTGCGGTTAGTGCCAATCGCATCAGAATAATCGAGTTGGTTGGAAATATATGTTTTTCATAGAAAACAATTCAAAGACGGGAAATAAAACGTTCGGAATTATTGAATTGCATAACTTCCAAACGGGAAGAGATATCGACTTGCGGTTAGTGCGAATCGCATCAGAATGATCAAGTTGGTTGGAAATATATGTTTTTCATAGAAAACAATTCAAAGACGGGAAATAAACGTTCGGAATTATTGAATTGCGTAACTTCCAAACGGGAAGAGATATCGACTTGCGGTTAGTGCCAATCGCATCAGAATAATCGAGTTGGTAGGAAATATATGTTTTTCATAGAAAACAATTCGAAGACGGGAAATAAAACGTTCGGAATTATTGAATTGCGTAACTTCCAAACGGGAAGAGATATCGACTTGCGGTTAGAGCGAATCGCATCAAAATTATCGAATTGGATGGAAATATATGTGCTTCCATAGAAAACAATTCAAAGACGGGAAATAAAACGTTCGGAATTATTGAGTAGCACAACTTCCAAACGTGAAGAGATATCGACTTGCGGTTAGTGCCAATCGCATCAGAATAATCGAGTTGGTTGGAAATATATGTTTTTCATAGAAAACAATTCAAAGACGGGAAATAAAACGTTCGGAATTATTGAATTGCATAACTTCCAAACGTGAAGAGATATCGACTTGCGGATAGTGCCAATCGCATCAGAATAATCGAGTTGGTTGGAAATATATGATTTTCATAGAAAACAATTCAAAGACTGGAAATAAAACGTTCGGATTTATTGAATTGCGCAACTTCCAAACGGGAGGAGATATCGACTTGCGGTTAGTGCCAATCGCATCAGAATAATCGAGTTGGTTGGAAATATATGTTTTTCATAGAAAACAATTCAAAGACGGGAAATAAAACGTTCGGAATTATTGAATTGCATAACTTCCAAACGGGAAGAGATATCGACTTGCGGTTAGTGCGAATCGCATCAGAATGATCAAGTTGGTTGGAAATATATGTTTTTCATAGAAAACAATTCAAAGACGGGAAATAAACGTTCGGAATTATTGAATTGCGTAACTTCCAAACGGGAAGAGATATCGACTTGCGGTTAGTGCCAATCGCATCAGAATAATCGAGTTGGTTGGAAATATATGATTTTCATAGAAAACAATTCAAAGACTGGAAATAAAACGTTCGGATTTATTGAATTGCGCAACTTCCAAACGGGAGGAGATATCGACTTGCGGTTAGTGCCAATCGCATCAGAATAATCGAGTTGGTTGGAAATATATGTTTTTCATAGAAAACAATTCAAAGACGGGAAATAAAACGTTCGGAATTATTGAATTGCATAACTTCCAAACGGGAAGAGATATCGACTTGCGGTTAGTGCGAATCGCATCAGAATGATCAAGTTGGTTGGAAATATATGTTTTTCATAGAAAACAATTCAAAGACGGGAAATAAACGTTCGGAATTATTGAATTGCGTAACTTCCAAACGGGAAGAGATATCGACTTGCGGTTAGTGCCAATCGCATCAGAATAATCGAGTTGGTAGGAAATATATGTTTTTCATAGAAAACAATTCGAAGACGGGAAATAAAACGTTCGGAATTATTGAATTGCGTAACTTCCAAACGGGAAGAGATATCGACTTGCGGTTAGAGCGAATCGCATCAAAATTATCGAATTGGATGGAAATATATGTGCTTCCATAGAAAACAATTCAAAGACGGGAAATAAAACGTTCGGAATTATTGAGTAGCGTAACTTCCAAACGTGAAGAGATATCGACTTGCGGATAGTGCCAATCGCATCAGAATAATCGAGTTGGTTGGAAATATATGATTTTCATAGAAAACAATTCAAAGACTGGAAATAAAACGTTCGGAATTATTGAATTGCGCAACTTCCAAACGGGAGGAGATATCGACTTGCGGTTAGTGCCAATCGCATCAGAATAATCGAGTTGGTTGGAAATATTTGTTTTTCATAGAAAACAATTCAAAGACGGGAAATAAAACGTTCGGAATTATTGAATAGCATAACTTCCAAACAGGATTAGATATCGACTTGCGATTAGTGCGAATCGCATCAGAATGAGCAAATTGGTTGGAAATATATGTTCTTCATAGAAAACAATTCAAAGACGGGAAATAAAACGTTCGGAATCATTGAATTGCGTAACTTCCAAACGGGAGGAGATATCGACTTGCGGTTAGTGCCAATCGCATCAGAATAATCGAGTTGGTTGGAAATATATGTTTTTCATAGAAAACAATTCAAAGACGGGAAATAAAACGTTCGGAATTATTGAATAGCATAACTTCCAAACAGGAAGAGATATCGACTTGCGATTAGTGCGAATCGCATCAGAATGAGCAAATTGGTTGGAAATATATGTTTTCCATAGAAAACAATTCAAAGACGGGAAATAAAACGTTCGGAATTATTGAATAGCGTAACTTCCAAACGTGAATAGATATCGACTTGCGGTTAGTGCCAATCGCATCAGAATAATCGAGTTGGTAGGAAATATATGTTTTTCATAGAAAACAATTCAAAGACGGGAAATAAAACGTTCGGAATTATTGAATTGCATAACTTCCAAACGGGAAAAGATATCGACTTGCGGTTAGTGCGAATCGCATCAGAATGATCAAATTGGTTGGAAATATATGTTTTTCATTGAAAACAATTCAAAGACGGGAAATAAAACTTTCGGAATTTTTGAATTGCGTAACTTCCAAACGGGAAGAGATATCGACTTGCGGTTAGTGCCAATCGCTTCAGAATAATCGAGTTGGTAGGAAATATATGTTTTTCATAGAAAACAATTCAAAGACGGGAAATAAAACGTTCGGAATTATTGAATTGCAAAACTTCCAAACGGGAAAAGATATCGACTTGCGGGTAGTGCGAATCGCATCAGAATGATCAAATTGGTTGGAAATATATGTTTTTCATAGAAAACAATTCAAAGACGGGAAATAAAACGTTCGGAATTATTGAATAGCATAACTTCCAAACAGGATTAGATATCGACTTGCGATTAGTGCGAATCGCATCAGAATGAGCAAATTGGTTGGAAATATATGTTCTTCATAGAAAACAATTCAAAGACGGGAAATAAAACGTTCGGAATTATTGAATTGCGTAACTTCCAAACGGGAGGAGATATCGACTTGCGGTTAGTGCCAATCGAATCAGAATAATCGAGTTGGTTGGAAATATATGTTTTTCATAGAAAACAATTCAAAGACGGGAAATAAAACGTTCGGAATTATTGAATAGCATAACTTCCAAACAGAAAGAGATATCGACTTGCGATTAGTGCGAATCGCATCAGAATGAGCAAATTGGTAGGAAATATATGTTTTCCATAGAAAACAATTCAAAGACGGGAAATAAAACGTTCGGAATTATTGAATAGCGTAACTTCCAAACGTGAATAGATATCGACTTGCGGTTAGTGCCAATCGCATCAGAATAATCGAGTTGGTAGGAAATATATGTTTTTCATAGAAAACAATTCAAAGACGGGAAATAAAACGTTCGGAATTATTGAATTGCATAACTTCCAAACGGGAAATGATATCGACTTGCAGTTAGTGCGAATCGCAGCAGAATGATCAAATTGGTTGGAAATATATGTTTTTCATTGAAAACAATTCGAAGACGGGAAATAAAACTTTCGGAATTTTTGAATTGCGTAACTTCCAAACGGGAAGAGATATCGACTTGCGGTTAGTGCCAATCGCATCAGAATCATCAAGTAGGTTGGAAATATATGTTTTCCATAGAAAACAATTCAAAGACGGGAGATAAAACTTTCGGAATTATTGAATTGCGTAACTTCCAGACGGAAAGAGTATCTACTTGCGGTTTGTGCCAATCGCATCAGAATCATCAAATTGGTTGGAAATATATGTTTTCCATATAAAACAATTCAAAGACGGGAAATAAAACGTTCGGAATTATTGAATTGCGTAACTTCCAAACGGGAAGAGATATCGACTTGCGGTTAGTGCGAATCGCATCAGAATGATCAAATTGGTTGGAAATATATGTTTTCCATAGGAAACAATTCAAAGACGGGAAATGAAACGTTCGGAATTATTGAGTAGCGTAACTTCCAAACGTGAAGAGATATAGACTTGCGGTTAGTGCCAATTGCATTAGAATTATCGAGTTGGTTGGAAATATATGTTTTTCATAGAAAACAATTCAAAGACGGGAAATAAAACGTTCGGAATTATTGAATTGCGTAACTTCCAAACGGGAGGATATATCGACTTGCTGTTAGTGCCAATCGCATCAGAATAATCGAGTAGGTTGGAAATATATGTTTTTCATAGAAAACAATTCAAAGACGGGAAATAAAACGTTCGGAATTATTGAAAAGCATAACTTCCAAACAGGAAGAGATATCGACTTGCGATCAGTGCGAATCGCATCAGAATGAGCAAATTGGTTGGAAATATATGTTTTCCATAGAAATCAATTCAAAGACGGGAATTAAAACGTTCGGAATCATTGAGTAGCACAACTTCCAAACGTGAAGAGATATCGACTTGCGGTTAGTGCCAATCGCATCAGAATAATCGAGTTGGTTGGAAATATATGTTTTTCATAGAAAACAAATCAAAGACGGGAAATAAAACGTTCGGAATTATTGAATTGCATAACTTCCAAACGGAAAGAGATATCGACTTGCGGTTAGTGCGAATCGCATCAGAATGATCAAATTGGTTGGAAATATATGTTTTTCATAGAAAACAATTCAAAGACGGGAAATAAAACGTTCGGAATTATTGAATTGCGTAACTTCCAAACTGGAAGAGATATCGACTTGCGGTTAGTGCCAATCGCATCAGAATTATCGAGTTGGTTGGAAATATATGTTTTTCATAGAAAACAATCCATAGACGGGAAATAAAACGTTCGGAATTATTGAATTGCGTAACTTCCAAACGGGAAGAGATATCGACTTGCGGTTAGTGCGAATCGCATCAGAATGATCGAATTGGTTGGAAATATATGTGTTTCCTTAGAAAACAATCCAAAGACGGGAAATAAAACGTTCGGAATTATTGAGTAGCGTAACTTCCAAACGTGAAGAGATATCGACTTGCGGATAGTGCCAATCGCATCAGAATAATCGAGTTGGTTGGAAATATATGATTTTCATAGAAAACAATTCAAAGACTGGAAATAAAACGTTCTGAATTATTGAATTGCGCAACTTCCAAACGGGAGGGGATATCGACTTGCGGTTAGTGCCAATCGCATCAGAATAATCGAGTTGGTTGGAAATATATGTTTTTCATAGAAAACAATTCAAAGACGGGAAATAAAACGTTGGGAATTATTGAATAGCATAACTTCCAAACAGGATTAGATATCGACTTGCGATTAGTGCGAATCGCATCAGAATGAGCAAATTGGTTGGAAATATATGTTCTTCATAGAAAACAATTCAAAGACGGGAAATAAAACGGTCGGAATTATTGAATTGCGTAACTTCCAAACGGGAGGAGATATCGACTTGCGGTTAGTGCCAATCGCATCAGAATAATCGAGTTGGTTGGAAATATATGTTTTTCATAGAAAACAATTCAAAGACGGGAAATAAAACGTTCGGAATTATTGAATAGCATAACTTCCAAACAGGAAGAGATATCGACTTGCGATTAGTGCGAATCGCATCAGAATGAGCAAATTGGTTGGAAATATATGTTTTCCATAGAAAACAATTCAAAGACGGGAAATAAAACGTTCGGAATTATTGAATAGCGTAACTTCCAAACGCGAATAGATATCGACTTGCGGTTAGTGCCAATCGCATCAGAATCATCGAGTTGGTAGGAAATATATGTTTTTCATAGAAAACAATTCAAAGACGGGAAATAAAACGTTCGGAATTATCGAATTGCATAACTTCCAAACGGGAAGAGATATCGACTTGCGGTTAGTGCGAATCTCATCAGAATGATCAAATTGGTTGGAAATATATGTTTTTCATTGAAAACAATTCAAAGACGGGAAATAAAACTTTCGGAATTTTTGAATTGCGTAACTTCCAAACGGGAAGAGATATCGACTTCCGGTTAGTGCCAATCGCATCAGAATCATCAAGTAGGTTGGAAATATAGGTTTTCCATAGAAAACAATTCAAAGACGAGAGACAAAACTTTCGGAATTATTGAATTGCGTAACTTCCAGACGGGAAGAGTACTTGCGGTTTGTGCCAATCGCATCAGAATCATCAAATTGGTTGGAAATATATGTTTTCCATATAAAACAATTCAAAGACGGGAAATAAAATGTTCGGAATTATTGAATTGCGTAACTTCCAAACGGGAAGAGATATCGACTTGCGGTTAGTGCGAATCGCATCAGAATGATCAAATTGGTTGGAAATATATGTTTTCCATAGAAAACACTTCAAAGACGGGAAATAAAACGTTCGGAATTATTGAGTAGCGTAACTTCCAAACGTGAAGAGATATAGACTTGCGGTTAGTGCCAATTGCATCAGAATTATCGAGTTGGTTGGAAATATATGTTTTTCATAGAAAACAATTCAAAGACGAGAAATAAAACGTTCGGAATTATTGAATTGCGTAACTTCCAAACGGGAGGATATATCGGCTTGCGGTTAGTGCCAATCGCATCAGAATAATCGAGTTGGTTGGAAATATATGTTTTTCATAGGAAACAATTCGAAGACGGGAAATAAAACGTTCGGAATTATTGAATTGCCTAACTTCCAAACGGGCAGAGATATCGATTTGCGGTTAGTGCAAATCGCATCAGAATGATCAAATTGGTTGGAAATATATGTTTTTCATAGAAAACAATTCAAAGACGGGAAATAAAACGTTCGGAATTATTGAATTGTGTAACTTCCAAACAGGAAGAGATATCGACTTGCGGTTAGTGCGAATCGCATCAGAATGATCGAATTGGTTGGAAATATATGTTTTCCATAGAAAACAATTCGAAGAAGGGAAATAAAACGTTCGGAATTATTGAGTAGCGTAACTTCCTAACGTGAAGAGATATCGACTTGCGGTTAGTGCCAATTGCATCAGAATAATCGAGTTGGTTGGAAATATATGTTTTTCATAGAAAACAATTCAAAGACGGGAAATGAAACGTTCGGAATTATTGAATTGCGTAACTTCCAAACGGGAGGATATATCGACTTGCTGTTAGTGCCAATCGCATCAGAATAATCGAGTTGGTTGGAAATATATGTTTTTCATGGAAAACAATTCAAAGACGGGAAATAAAACGTTCGGAATTATTGAATAGCATAACTTCCAAACAGGAAGAGATATCGACTTGCGATTAGTGCGAATCGCATCAGAATGAGCAAATTGGTTGGAAATATATGTTTTCCATAGAAATCAATTCAAAGACGGGAATTAAAACTTTCGGAATCATTGAGTAGCACAACTTCCAAACGTGAAGAGATATCGACTTGCGGTTAGTGCCAATCGCATCAGAATAATCGAGTTGGTTGGAAATATATGTTTTTCATAGAAAACAATTCAAAGACGGGAAATAAAACGTTCGGAATTATTGAATTGCATAACTTCCAAACGGGAAGAGATATCGACTTGCGGTTAGTGCGAATCGCATCAGAATGATCAAATTGGTTGGAAATATATGTTTTTCATAGAGAACAATTCAAAGACGGGAAATAAAACGTTCGGAATTATTGAATTGCGTAACTTCCAAACTGGAAGAGATATCGACTTGCGGTTAGTGCCAATCGCATCAGAATTATCGAGTTGGTTGGAAATATATGTTTTTCATAGAAAAGAATTCAAAGACGGGAAATAAAACGTTCGGAATTATTGAATTGCGTAACTTCCAAACGGGAAGAGATATCGACTTGCGGTTAGTGCGAATCGCATCAGAATGATCGAATTGGTTGGAAATATATGTGTTTCCATAGAAAACAATTCAAAGACGGGAAATAAAACGTTCGGAATTATTGAGTAGCGTAACTTCCAAACGTGAAGAGATATCGACTTGCGGATAGTGCCAATCGCATCAGAATAATCGAGTTGGTTGGAAATATATGATTTTCATAGAAAACAATTCAAAGACTGGAAATAAAACGTTCTGAATTATTGAATTGCGCAACTTCCAAACGGGAGGAGATATCGACTTGCGGTTAGTGCCAATCGCATCAGAATAATCGAGTTGGTTGGAAATATATGTTTTTCATAGAAAACAATTCAAAGACGGGAAATAAAACGTTGGGAATTATTGAATAGCATAACTTCCAAACAGGATTAGATATCGACTTGCGATTAGTGCGAATCGCATCAGAATGAGCAAATTGGTTGGAAATATATGTTCTACATAGAAAACAATTCAAAGACGGGAAATAAAACGTTCGGAATTATTGAATTGCGTAACTTCCAAACGGGAGGAGATATCGACTTGCGGTTAGTGCCAATCGCATCAGAATAATCGAGTTGGTTGGAAATATATGTTTTTCATAGAAAACAATTCAAAGACGGGAAATAAAACGTTCGGAATTATTGAATAGCATAACTTCCAAACAGGAAGAGATATCGACTTGCGATTAGTGCGAATCGCATCAGAATGAGCAAATTGGTTGGAAATATATGTTTTCCATAGAAAACAATTCAAAGACGGGAAATAAAACGTTCGGAATTATTGAATAGCGTAACTTCCAAACGCGAATAGATATCGACTTGCGGTTAGTGCCAATCGCATCAGAATCATCGAGTTGGTAGGAAATATATGTTTTTCATAGAAAACAATTCAAAGACGGGAAATAAAACGTTCGGAATTATCGAATTGCATAACTTCCAAACGGGAAGAGATATCGACTTGCGGTTAGTGCGAATCTCATCAGAATGATCAAATTGGTTGGAAATATATGTTTTTCATTGAAAACAATTCAAAGACGGGAAATAAAACTTTCGGAATTTTTGAATTGCGTAACTTCCAAACGGGAAGAGATATCGACTTCCGGTTAGTGCCAATCGCATCAGAATCATCAAGTAGGTTGGAAATATAGGTTTTCCATAGAAAACAATTCAAAGACGAGAGACAAAACTTTCGGAATTATTGAATTGCGTAACTTCCAGACGGGAAGAGTACTTGCGGTTTGTGCCAATCGCATCAGAATCATCAAATTGGTTGGAAATATATGTTTTCCATATAAAACAATTCAAAGACGGGAAATAAAATGTTCGGAATTATTGAATTGCGTAACTTCCAAACGGGAAGAGATATCGACTTGCGGTTAGTGCGAATCGCATCAGAATGATCAAATTGGTTGGAAATATATGTTTTCCATAGAAAACAATTCAAAGACGGGAAATAAAACGTTCGGAATTATTGAGTAGCGTAACTTCCAAACGTGAAGAGATATAGACTTGCGGTTAGTGCCAATTGCATCAGAATTATCGAGTTGGTTGGAAATATATGTTTTTCATAGAAAACAATTCAAAGACGAGAAATAAAACGTTCGGAATTATTGAATTGCGTAACTTCCAAACGGGAGGATATATCGGCTTGCGGTTAGTGCCAATCGCATCAGAATAATCGAGTTGGTTGGAAATATATGTTTTTCATAGGAAACAATTCGAAGACGGGGAATAAAACGTTCGGAATTATTGAATTGCCTAACTTCCAAACGGGCAGAGATATCGATTTGCGGTTAGTGCAAATCGCATCAGAATGATCAAATTGGTTGGAAATATATGTTTTTCATAGAAAACAATTCAAAGACGGGAAATAAAACGTTCGGAATTATTGAATTGTGTAACTTCCAAACAGGAAGAGATATCGACTTGCGGTTAGTGCGAATCGCATCAGAATGATCAAATTGGTTGGAAATATATGTTTTCCATAGAAAACAATTCGAAGAAGGGAAATAAAACGTTCGGAATTATTGAGTAGCGTAACTTCCTAACGTGAAGAGATATCGACTTGCGGTTAGTGCCAATTGCATCAGAATAATCGAGTTGGTTGGAAATATATGTTTTTCATAGAAAACAATTCAAAGACGGGAAATAAAACGTTCGGAATTATTGAATTGCGTAACTTCCAAACGGGAGGATATATCGACTTGCTGTTAGTGCCAATCGCATCAGAATAATCGAGTTGGATGGAAATATATGTTTTTCATAGAAAACAATTCAAAGACGGGAAATAAAACGTTCGGAATTATTGAATAGCATAACTTCCAAACAGGAAGAGATATCGACTTGCGATTAGTGCGAATCGCATCAGAATGAGCAAATTGGTTGGAAATATATGTTTTCCATAGAAATCAATTCAAAGACGGGAATTAAAACTTTCGGAATCATTGAGTAGCACAACTTCCAAACGTGAAGAGATATCGACTTGCGGTTAGTGCCAATCGCATCAGAATAATCGAGTTGGTTGGAAATATATGTTTTTCATAGAAAACAATTCAAAGACGGGAAATAAAACGTTCGGAATTATTGAATTGCATAACTTCCAAACGGGAAGAGATATCGACTTGCGGTTAGTGCGAATCGCATCAGAATGATCAAATTGGTTGGAAATATATGTTTTTCATAGAGAACAATTCAAAGACGGGAAATAAAACGTTCGGAATTATTGAATTGCGTAACTTACAAACTGGAAGAGATATCGACTTGCGGTTAGTGCCAATCGCATCAGAATTATCGAGTTGGTTGGAAATATATGTTTTTCATAGAAAAGAATTCAAAGACGGGAAATAAAACGTTCGGAATTATTGAATTGCGTAACTTCCAAACGGGAAGAGATATCGACTTGCGGTTAGTGCGAATCGCATCAGAATGATCGAATTGGTTGGAAATATATGTGTTTCCATAGAAAACAATTCAAAGACGGGAAATAAAACGTTCGGAATTATTGAGTAGCGTAACTTCCAAACGTGAAGAGATATCGACTTGCGGATAGTGCCAATCGCATCAGAATAATCGAGTTGGTTGGAAATATATGATTTTCATAGAAAACAATTCAAAGACTGGAAATAAAACGTTCTGAATTATTGAATTGCGCAACTTCCAAACGGGAGGAGATATCGACTTGCGGTTAGTGCCAATCGCATCAGAATAATCGAGTTGGTTGGAAATATATGTTTTTCATAGAAAACAATTCAAAGACGGGAAATAAAACGTTGGGAATTATTGAATAGCATAACTTCCAAACAGGATTAGATATCGACTTGCGATTAGTGCGAATCGCATCAGAATGAGCAAATTGGTTGGAAATATATGTTCTTCATAGAAAACAATTCAAAGACGGGAAATAAAACGTTCGGAATTATTGAATTGCGTAACTTCCAAACGGGAGGAGATATCGACTTGCGGTTAGTGCCAATCGCATCAGAATAATCGAGTTGGTTGGAAATATATGTTTTTCATAGAAAACAATTCAAAGACGGGAAATAAAACGTTCGGAATTATTGAATAGCATAACTTCCAAACAGGAAGAGATATCGACTTGCGATTAGTGCGAATCGCATCAGAATGAGCAAATTGGTTGGAAATATATGTTTTCCATAGAAAACAATTCAAAGACGGGAAATAAAACGTTCGGAATTATTGAATAGCGTAACTTCCAAACGCGAATAGATATCGACTTGCGGTTAGTGCCAATCGCATCACAATCATCGAGTTGGTAGGAAATATATGTTTTTCATAGAAAACAATTCAAAGACGGGAAATAAAACGTTCGGAATTATTGAATTGCATAACTTCCAAACGGGAAGAGACATCGACTTGCGGTTAGTGCGAATCTCATCAGAATGATCAAATTGGTTGGAAATATATGTTTTTCATTGAAAACAATTCAAAGACGGGAAATAAAACTTTCGGAATTTTTGAATTGCGTAACTTCCAAACGGGAAGAGATATCGACTTCCGGTTAGTGCCAATCGCATCAGAATCATCAAGTAGGTTGGAAATATATGTTTTCCATAGAAAACAATTCAAAGACGAGAGACAAAACTTTCGGAATTATTGAATTGCGTAACTTCCAGACGGGAAGAGTACTTGCGGTTTGTGCCAATCCCATCAGAATCATCAAATTGGTTGGAAATATATGTTTTCCATAGAAAACAATTCAAAGACGGGAAATAAAACGTTCGGAATTATTGAGTAGCGTAACTTCCAAACGTGAAGAGATATAGACTTGCGGTTAGTGCCAATTGCATCAGAATTATCGAGTTGGTTGGAAATATATGTTTTTCATAGAAAACAATTCAAAGACGAGAAATAAAACGTTCGGAATTATTGAATTGCGTAACTTCCAAACGGGAGGATATATCGACTTGCGGTTAGTGCCAATCATATCAGAATAATCGAGTTGGTTGGAAATATATGTTTTTCATAGGAAACAATTCAAAGACGGGAAATAAAACGTTCGGAATTATTGAATTGCATAACTTCCAAACGGGAAGAGATATCGATTTGCGGTTAGTGCAAATCGCATCAGAATGATCAAATTGGTTGGAAATATATGTTTTTCATAGAAAACAATTCAAAGACGGGAAATAAAACGTTCGGAATTATTGAATTGCGTAACTTCCAAACAGGAAGAGATATCGACTTGCGGTTAGTGCGAATCGCATCAGAATGATCAAATGGTTGGAAATATATGTTTTCCATAGAAAACAATTCGAAGACGGGAAATAAAACGTTCGGAATTATTGAGTAGCGTAACTTCCTAACGTGAAGAGATATCGACTTGCGGTTAGTGCCAATTGCATCAGAATAATCGAGTTGGTTGGAAATATATGTTTTTCATAGAAAACAATTCAAAGACGGGAAATAAAACGTTCGGAATTATTGAATTGCATAACTTCCAAACGGGAAGAGATATCGATTTGCGGTTGGTGCCAATCGCATCAGAATAATCGAGTTGGTTGGAAATATATGTTTTTCATAGAAAACAATTCAAAGACGAGAAATAAAACGTTCGGAATTATTGAATTGCGTAACTTCCAAACGGGGAGAGATATCGACTTGCGGTTAGTGCGAATCGCATCAGAATGATCAAATTTGTTGGAAATATATGTTTTCCATAGAAAACAATTCAAAGACAGGAAATAAAACGTTCGGAATTATTGAATAGCGTAACTTCCAAACGTGAATAGATATCGACTTGCGGTTAGTGCCAATCGCATCAGAATAATCGAGTTGGTTGGAAATATATATTTTTCATAGAAAACAATTCAAAGACGGGAAATAAAACGTTCGGAATTATTGAATTGCATAACTTCCAAACGGGAAGAGATATCGACTTGCGGTTAGCGCGAATCGCATCAGAATGATCAAATTGGTTGGAAATATATAGTTTTCATAGAAAACAATTCAAAGACGGGAAATAAAACTTTCGGAATTTTTGAATTGCGTAACTTCCAAACGGGAAGAGATATCGACTTGCGGTTAGTGCCAATCGCATCATAATCATCAAGTAGGTTGGAAATATATGTTTTCCATAGAAAACAATTCAAAGACGGGAAATAAAACTTTCGGAATTATTGAATTGCGTAACTTCCAGACGGGAAGAGTATCTACTTGCGGTTGGTGCCAATCGCATCAGAATCATCAAATTGGTTGGAAATATATGTTTTCCATATAAAACAATTCAAAGACGAGAAATAAAACGTTCGGAATTATTGAATTGCATAACTTCCAAACGGGAAGAGATATCGACTTGCGGTTAGTGCAAATCGCATCAGAATGATCAAATTGGTTGGAAATATATGTTTTTCATAGAAAACAATTCAAAGACGGGAAATAAAACGTTCGGAATTATTGAATTGCGTAACTTCCAAACAGGAAGAGATATCGACTTGCGGTTAGTGCGAATCGCATCAGAATGTTCAAATTGGTTGGAAATATATGTTTTCCATAGAAAACAATTCGAAGACGGGAAATAAAACGTTCGGAATTATTGAGTAGCGTAACTTCCTAACGTGAAGAGATATCGACTTGCGGTTAGTGCCAATTGCATCAGAATAATCGAGTTGGTTGGAAATATATGTTTTTCATAGAAAACAATTCAAAGACGGGAAATAAAACGTTCGGAATTATTGGATTGCATAACTTCCAAACGGGAAGAGATATCGATTTGCGGTTAGTGCCAATCGCATCAGAATATTCGAGTTGGTTGGAAATATATGTTTTTCATAGAAAACAATTCAAAGACGAGAAATAAAACGTTCGGAATTATTGAATTGCGTAACTTCCAAACGGGGAGAGATATCGACTTGCGGTTAGTGCGAATCGCATCAGAATGATCAAATTTGTTGGAAATATATGTTTTCCATAGAAAACAATTCGAAGACAGGAAATAAAACGTTCGGAATTATTGAATAGCGTAACTTCCAAACGTGAATAGATATCGACTTGCGGTTAGTGCCAATCGCATCAGAATAATCGAGTTGGTTGGAAATATATATTTTTCATAGAAAACAATTCAAAGACGGGAAATAAAACGTTCGGAATTATTGAATTGCATAACTTCCAAACGGGAAGAGATATCGACTTGCGGTTAGCGCGAATCGCATCAGAATGATCAAATTGGTTGGAAATATATGGTTTTCATAGAAAACAATTCAAAGACGTGAAATAAGACTTTCGGAATTTTTGAATTGCGTAACTTCCAAACGGGAAGAGATATCGACTTGCGGTTAGTGCCAATCGCATCATAATCATCAAGTAGGTTGGAAATATATGTTTTCCATAGAAAACAATTCAAAGACGGGAAATAAAACTTTCGGAATTATTGAATTGCGTAACTTCCAGACGGGAAGAGTATCTACTTGCGGTTGGTTCCAATCGCATCAGAATCATCAAATTGGTTGGAAATATATGTTTTCCATATAAAACAATTCAAAGACGGGAAATAAAACGTTCGGAATTATTGAATTCCGTAACTTCCAGAGGGGAAGAGTTATCGACTTGCGGTTAGTGCCAATCGCATCAGAATCATCGAGTTGGTTGGAAATATATGTTTTTCATGGAAAACAATTCAAAGACGTTCGGAATTATTGAATTGCGTAACTTCCAGACGGGAAGAGGTATCGACTTGCGGCTAGTGCCAATCGCATCAGAATCATCGAGTTGGTTGGAAATATATGTTTTTCATCGAAAACAATTCAAAGACGGGAAATAAAACGTTCGGAATTATTGAATTGCGTAACTTCCAGACGGGAAGAGATATCGATTTCCTGTTAGTGCCAATCGCATCAGAATCATCAAATTGGTTGGAAATATAAGTTTTCCATAGAAAACAATCCAAAAACGGAAATAAAGCGTTCGGAATTATTGAATTGTGTAACTTCCAAACTGGAAGAGATATCGACTTGCGGTTAGTGCCAATCGCATCAGAATTATCGAGTTGGTTGGAAATATATGTTTTTCATAGAAAAGAATTCAAAGACGGGAAATAAAACGTTCGGAATTATTGAATTGCGTAACTTCCAAACGGGAAGAGATATCGACTTGCGGTTAGTGCGAATCGCATCAGAATGATCGAATTGGTTGGAAATATATGTGTTTCCATAGAAAACAATTCAAACACGGGAAATAAAACGTTCGGAATTATTGAATTGCGTAACTTCCAAACGGGAAGAGATATCGACTTGCGGTTAGTGCCAATCGCATCAGAATTATCGAGTTGGTTGGAAATATATGTTTTTCATAGAAAAGAATTCAAAGACGGGAAATAAAACGTTCGGAATTATTGAATTGCGTAACTTCCAAACGGGAAGAGATATCGACTTGCGGTTAGTGCGAATCGCATCAGAATGATCGAATTGGTTGGAAATATATGTGTTTCCATAGAAAACAATTCAAAGACGGGAAATAAAACGTTCGGAATTATTGAGTAGCGTAACTTCCAAACGTGAAGAGATATCGACTTGCGGATAGTGCCAATCGCATCAGAATAATCGAGTTGGTTGGAAATATATGATTTTCATAGAAAACAATTCAAAGACTGGAAATAAAACGTTCTGAATTATTGAATTGCGCAACTTCCAAACGGGAGGAGATATCGACTTGCGGTTAGTGCCAATCGCATCAGAATAATCGAGTTGGTTGGAAATATATGTTTTTCATAGAAAACAATTCAAAGACGGGAAATAAAACGTTGGGAATTATTGAATAGCATAACTTCCAAACAGGATTAGATATCGACTTGCGATTAGTGCGAATCGCATCAGAATGAGCAAATTGGTTGGAAATATATGTTCTTCATAGAAAACAATTCAAAGACGGGAAATAAAACGTTCGGAATTATTGAATTGCGTAACTTCCAAACGGGAGGAGATATCGACTTGCGGTTAGTGCCAATCGCATCAGAATAATCGAGTTGGTTGGAAATATATGTTTTTCATAGAAAACAATTCAAAGACGGGAAATAAAACGTTCGGAATTATTGAATAGCATAACTTCCAAACAGGAAGAGATATCGACTTGCGATTAGTGCGAATCGCATCAGAATGAGCAAATTGGTTGGAAATATATGTTTTCCATAGAAAACAATTCAAAGACGGGAAATAAAACGTTCGGAATTATTGAATAGCGTAACTTCCAAACGCGAATAGATATCGACTTGCGGTTAGTGCCAATCGCATCAGAATCATCGAGTTGGTAGGAAATATATGTTTTTCATAGAAAACAATTCAAAGACGGGAAATAAAACGTTCGGAATTATTGAATTGCATAACTTCCAAACGGGAAGAGACATCGACTTGCGGTTAGTGCGAATCTCATCAGAATGATCAAATTGGTTGGAAATATATGTTTTTCATTGAAAACAATTCAAAGACGGGAAATAAAACTTTCGGAATTTTTGAATTGCGTAACTTCCAAACGGGAAGAGATATCGACTTCCGGTTAGTGCCAATCGCATCAGAATCATCAAGTAGGTTGGAAATATATGTTTTCCATAGAAAACAATTCAAAGACGAGAGACAAAACTTTCGGAATTATTGAATTGCGTAACTTCCAGACGGGAAGAGTACTTGCGGTTTGTGCCAATCCCATCAGAATCATCAAATTGGTTGGAAATATATGTTTTCCATAGAAAACAATTCAAAGACGGGAAATAAAACGTTCGGAATTATTGAGTAGCGTAACTTCCAAACGTGAAGAGATATAGACTTGCGGTTAGTGCCAATCATATCAGAATAATCGAGTTGGTTGGGAATATATGTTTTTCATAGGAAACAATTCAAAGACGGGAAATAAATCGTTCGGAATTATTGAATTGCATAACTTCCAAACGGGAAGAGATATCGATTTGCGGTTAGTGCAAATCGCATCAGAATGATCAAATTGGTTGGAAATATATGTTTTTCATAGAAAACAATTCAAAGACGGGAAATAAGACGTTCGGAATTATTGAATTGCGTAACTTCCAAACAGGAAGAGATATCGACTTGCGGTTAGTGCGAATCGCATCAGAATGATCAAATGGTTGGAAATATATGTTTTCCATAGAAAACAATTCGAAGACGGGAAATAAAACGTTCGGAATTATTGAGTAGCGTAACTTCCTAACGTGAAGAGATATCGACTTGCGGTTAGTGCCAATTGCATCAGAATAATCGAGTTGGTTGGAAATATATGTTTTTCATAGAAAACAATTCAAAGACGGGAAATAAAACGTTCGGAATTATTGAATTGCATAACTTCCAAACGGGAAGAGATATCGATTTGCGGTTAGTGCCAATCGCATCAGAATAATCGAGTTGGTTGGAAATATATGTTTTTCATAGAAAACAATTCAAAGACGAGAAATAAAACGTTCGGAATTATTGAATTGCGTAACTTCCAAACGGGGAGAGATATCGACTTGCGGTTAGTGCGAATCGCATCAGAATGATCAAATTTGTTGGAAATATATGTTTTCCATAGAAAACAATTCAAAGACAGGAAATAAAACGTTCGGAATTATTGAATAGCGTAACTTCCAAACGTGAATAGATATCGACTTGCGGTTAGTGCCAATCGCATCAGAATAATCGAGTTGGTTGGAAATATATATTTTTCATAGAAAACAATTCAAAGACGGGAAATAAAACGTTCGGAATTATTGAATTGCACAACTTCCAAACGGGAAGAGATATCGACTTGCGGTTAGCGCGAATCGCATCAGAATGATCAAATTGGTTGGAAATATATAGTTTTCATAGAAAACAATTCAAAGACGGGAAATAAAACTTTCGGAATTTTTGAATTGCGTAACTTCCAAACGGGAAGAGATATCGACTTGCGGTTAGTGCCAATCGCATCATAATCATCAAGTAGGTTGGAAATATATGTTTTCCAAAGAAAACAATTCAAAGACGGGAAATAAAACTTTCGGAATTATTGAATTGCGTAACTTCCAGACGGGAAGAGTATCTACTTGCGGTTGGTGCCAATCGCATCAGAATCATCAAATTGGTTGGAAATATATGTTTTCCATATAAAACAATTCAAAGACGAGAAATAAAACGTTCGGAATTATTGAATTGCATAACTTCCAAACGGGAAGAGATATCGACTTGCGGTTAGTGCAAATCGCATCAGAATGATCAAATTGGTTGGAAATATATGTTTTTCATAGAAAACAATTCAAAGACGGGAAATAAAACGTTCGGAATTATTGAATTGCGTAACTTCCAAACAGGAAGAGATATCGACTTGCGGTTAGTGCGAATCGCATCAGAATGTTCAAATTGGTTGGAAATATATGTTTTCCATAGAAAACAATTCGAAGACGGGAAATAAAACGTTCGGAATTATTGAGTAGCGTAACTTCCTAACGTGAAGAGATATCGACTTGCGGTTAGTGCCAATTGCATCAGAATAATCGAGTTGGTTGGAAATATATGTTTTTCATAGAAAACAATTCGAAGACGGGAAATAAAACGTTCGGAATTATTGAATTGCATAACTTCCAAACGGGAAGAGATATCGATTTGCGGTTAGTGCCAATCGCATCAGAATATTCGAGTTGGTTGGAAATATATGTTTTTCATAGAAAACAATTCAAAGACGAGAAATAAAACGTTCGGAATTATTGAATTGCGTAACTTCCAAACGGGGAGAGATATCGACTTGCGGTTAGTGCGAATCGCATCAGAATGATCAAATTTGTTGGAAATATATGTTTTCCATAGAAAACAATTCAAAGACAGGAAATAAAACGTTCGGAATTATTGAATAGCGTAACTTCCAAACGTGAATAGATATCGACTTGCGGTTAGTGCCAATCGCATCAGAATAATCGAGTTGGTTGGAAATATATATTTTTCATAGAAAACAATTCAAAGACGGGAAATAAAACGTTCGGAATTATTGAATTGCATAACTTCCAAACGGGAAGAGATATCGACTTGCGGTTAGCGCGAATCGCATCAGAATGATCAAATTGGTTGGAAATATATGGTTTTCATAGAAAACAATTCAAAGACGTGAAATAAGACTTTCGGAATTTTTGAATTGCGTAACTTCCAAACGGGAAGAGATATCGACTTGCGGTTAGTGCCAATCGCATCATAATCATCAAGTAGGTTGGAAATATATGTTTTCCATAGAAAACAATTCAAAGACGGGAAATAAAACTTTCGGAATTATTGAATTGCGTAACTTCCAGACGGGAAGAGTATCTACTTGCGGTTGGTTCCAATCGCATCAGAATCATCAAATTGGTTGGAAATATATGTTTTCCATATAAAACAATTCAAAGACGGGAAATAAAACGTTCGGAATTATTGAATTCCGTAACTTCCAGAGGGGAAGAGTTATCGACTTGCGGTTAGTGCCAATCGCATCAGAATCATCGAGTTGGTTGGAAATATATGTTTTTCATGGAAAACAATTCAAAGACGTTCGGAAATATTGAATTGCGTAACTTCCAGACGGGAAGAGGTATCGACTTGCGGCTAGTGCCAATCGCATCAGAATCATCGAGTTGGTTGGAAATATATGTTTTTCATCGAAAACAATTCAAAGACGGGAAATAAAACGTTCGGAATTATTGAATTGCGTAACTTCCAGACGGGAAGAGATATCGATTTCCTGTTAGTGCCAATCGCATCAGAATCATCAAATTGGTTGGAAATATAAGTTTTCCATAGAAAACAATCCAAAAACGGAAATAAAGCGTTCGGAATTATTGAATTGTGTAACTTCCAGAGGGGAAGAGATATCGACTTGCGGTTAAAGCGAATCGCATCAGAATGATCAAATTGGTTGGAAATATATGTTTTCCATAGAAAATAATTCAAAGACGGGAAATAAAACGTTCGGAATTATTGAATAGCGTAACTTCCAAACGTGAATAGATATCGACTTGCGGTTAGTGCCAATCGCATCAGAATAATCGAGTTGGTTGGAAATATATGTTTTTCATAGAAAACAATTCAAAGACGGGAAATAAAACGTTCGGAATTATTGAATTGCGTAACTTCCAGACGGGAAGAGATATCGATTTGCTGTTAGTGCCAATCGCATCAGAATCATCAAATTGGTTGGAAATATAAGTTTTCCATAGAAAACAATCCAAAAACGGAAATAAAGCGTTCGGAATTATTGAATTGTGTAACTTCCAGAGGGGAAGAGATATCGACTTGCGGTTAGTGCGAATCGCATCAGAATGATCAAATTGGTTGGAAATATATGTTTTCCATAGAAAACAATTCAAAGACGGGAAATAAAACGTTCGGAATTATTGAATTGCATAACTTCCAAAGTTGTAGAGATATCGACTTGCGGTTAGTGCGAATCGCATCAAAATGATCAAATTGGTTGGAAATATATGTTTTTCATAGAAAACAATCCAAAGACGGGAAATAAAACTTTCGGAACTATTAAATTGCGCAACTTCCAAACGGGAAGAGATATCGACTTGCGGTTAGTGCCAATCGCATCAGAATCATCAAGTAGGTTGGAAATATATGTTTTCCATAGAAAACAATTCAAAGACGGGAAATAAAACTTTCGGAAATATTGAATTGCGTAACTTCCAAACGGGAAGAGATGTCGACTTGCGTTTAGTGTCAATCGCATCAGAATCATCGAGTTGGTTGGAAATATATGTTTTTCATGGAAAACAATTCAAAGACGTTCGGAATTATCGAATTGCGTAACTTCCAGACGGGAAGAGATATCGATTTGCTGTTAGTGCCAATCGCATCAGAATCATCAAATTGGTTGGAAATATAAGTTCTCCATAGAAAACAATTCAAAAACGGAAATAAAGCGTTCGGAATTATTGAATTGCGTAACTTCCAAACGGGAAGAGATATCGACTAGCGGTTAGAGCCAATCGCATCAGAATCATCGAGTTGGTTGGAAATAAATTTTTTCCATGGATGACAATTCAAAAACGGGAAATAAAACGTTCGGAATTATTGAATTGTGTAACTTCCAGAGGGGAAGAGATATCGACTTGCGATTAGTGCCAATTGCATCAGAATCATGGAGTTGGTTGGAAATATATGTTTTTCATGGAAAACAATTCAAAGACGGGAAATAAAACGTTCGGAATTATTGAATTGTTTAACTTCCAGAGGGGGAGAGATATCGACTTGCGGTTAGTGCCAATCGCATCAGAATCATGGAGTTGGTTGGAAATATATGTTTTTCATGGAAAACAATTCAAAGACGGGAAATAATACGTTCGGAATTATTGAATTGCGTAACTTCCAAACGGGAAGAGATATCGACTTGCGGTTTAGTGCGAATCTCATCAGAATGATCAAATTGGTTGGAAATATATGTTTCCCATAGAAAACAATTCAAAGGCGGGAAATAAAACGTTCGGAATTATTGAATAGCGTAACTTCCGAACGTGAATAGATATCGACTTGCGGTTAGTGCCAATCGCATCAGAATAATCGAGTTGGTTGGAAACATATGTTCTTCATAGAAAACAATTCAAATACGGGAAATAAAACGTTCGGAATTATTGAATTGCATAACTTCCAAACGGGAAGACATATCGACTTGCGGTTAGTGCCAATCGCATCAGAATCATCAAGTAGGTTGGAAATATATGTTTTACATAGAAAACAATTCAAAGACGGGAAATAAAACTTTCGGAATTATTGAATTGCGTAACTTCCAAACGGGGAGAGATATCGACTTGCGGTTAGTGCCAATCGCATCAGAATCATCAAGTAGGTTGGAAATATATGTTTTACATAGAAAACAATTTAAAGACGGGAAATAAAACTTTCGGAATTATTGAATTGCGTAACTTCCGGACGGGAAGAGATATCTACTTGCGGTTGGTGCCAATCGCATAAGAATCATCAAATTGGTTGGAAATATATGTTTTCCATATAAAACAATCCAAAGACGGGAAATAAAACGTTCGGAATTATTGAATTGCGTAACTTCCAGAGGGGAAGAGTTATCGACTTGCGGTTAGTGCCAATCGCATCAGAATCATGGAGTTGGTTGGAAATATATGTTTTTCATAGAAAACAATTCAAAGACGGGAAATAAAACGTTCGAAATTATTGAATGGCGTAACTTCCAGACGGGGAGGGATATCAACTTGCGGCTAGTGCCAATCGCATCAGAATCATGGATTTGGTTGGAAATATATGTTTCTCATAGAAAACAATTCAAAGAAGGGCGATAAAACGTTCGGAAATATTGAATTGCGTAACTTCCAAACGGGAAGAGATATCGACTTGCGTTTAGTGCCAATCGCATCAGAATCATCGAGTTGGTTGGAAATATATGTTTTTCATGGAAAACAATTCAAAGACGTTCGGAATTATTGAATTGGGTAACTTCCAGACGGGAAGAGGTATCGACTTGCGGCTAGTGCCAATCGCATCAGAATCATCGAGTTGGTTGGAAATACATGTTTTTCATAGAAAACAATTCAAAGACGGGAAATAAAACGTTCGGAATTATTGAATTGCGTAACTTCCAGACGGGAAGAGATATCGATTTGCAGTCAGTGCCAATCGCATCAGAATCATCAAGTAGGTTGGAAATATATGTTTTACATAGAAAACAATTCAAAGACGGGAAATGAAACTTTCGGAATTATTGAATTGCGTAACTTCCAGACGGGAAGAGATATCTACTTGCGGTTGGTGCCAATCGCATCAGAATCATCAAATTGGTTGGAAATATATATTTTCCATATAAAACAATTCAAAGACGGGAAATAAAGCGTTCGGAATTATTGAATTGCGTAACTTCCAGAGGGGAAGAGTTATCGACTTGCGGTTAGTGCCAATCGCATCAGAATCATGGAGTTGGTTGGAAATATATGTTTTCCATAGAAAACAATTCAAAGACGGGAAATAAAACTTTCGGAATTATTGAATTGCGTAACTTCCAGACGGGAAGAGTATCTACTTGCGGTTGGTTCCAATCGCATCAGAATCATCAAATTGGTTGGAAATATATGTTTTCCATATAAAACAATTCAAAGACGGGAAATAAAACGTTCGGAATTATTGAATTCCGTAACTTCCAGAGGGGAAGAGTTATCGACTTGCGGTTAGTGCCAATCGCATCAGAATCATCGAGTTGGTTGGAAATATATGTTTTTCATGGAAAACAATTCAAAGACGTTCGGAATTATTGAATTGCGTAACTTCCAGACAGGAAGAGGTATCGACTTGCGGCTAGTGCCAATCGCATCAGAATCATCGAGTTGGTTGGAAATATATGTTTTTCATCGAAAACAATTCAAAGACGGGAAATAAAACGTTCGGAATTATTGAATTGCGTAACTTCCAGACGGGAAGAGATATCGATTTCCTGTTAGTGCCAATCGCATCAGAATCATCAAATTGGTTGGAAATATAAGTTTTCCATAGAAAACAATCCAAAAACGGAAATAAAGCGTTCGGAATTATTGAATTGTGTAACTTCCAGAGGGGAAGAGATATCGACTTGCGGTTAAAGCGAATCGCATCAGAATGATCAAATTGGTTGGAAATATATGTTTTCCATAGAGAATAATTCAAAGACGGGAAATAAAACGTTCGGAATTATTGAATAGCGTAACTTCCAAACGTGAATAGATATCGACTTGCGGTTAGTGCCAATCGCATCAGAATCATCGAGTTGGTTGGAAATATATGTTTTTCATGGAAAACAATTCAAAGACGTTCGGAATTATCGAATTGCGTAACTTCCAGACGGGAAGAGATATCGATTTGCTGTTAGTGCCAATCGCATCAGAATCATCAAATTGGTTGGAAATATAAGTTCTCCATAGAAAACAATTCAAAAACGGAAATAAAGCGTTCGGAATTATTGAATTGCGTAACTTCCAAACGGGAAGAGATATCGACTAGCGGTTAGAGCCAATCGCATCAGAATCATCGAGTTGGTTGGAAATAAATTTTTTCCATGGATGACAATTCAAAAACGGGAAATAAAACGTTCGGAATTATTGAATTGTGTAACTTCCAGAGGGGAAGAGATATCGACTTGCGATTAGTGCCAATTGCATCAGAATCATGGAGTTGGTTGGAAATATATGTTTTTCATGGAAAACAATTCAAAGACGGGAAATAAAACGTTCGGAATTATTGAATTGTTTAACTTCCAGAGGGGGAGAGATATCGACTTGCGGTTAGTGCCAATCGCATCAGAATCATGGAGTTGGTTGGAAATATATGTTTTTCATGGAAAACAATTCAAAGACGGGAAATAATACGTTCGGAATTATTGAATTGCGTAACTTCCAAACGGGAAGAGATATCGACTTGCGGTTTAGTGCGAATCTCATCAGAATGATCAAATTGGTTGGAAATATATGTTTCCCATAGAAAACAATTCAAAGGCGGGAAATAAAACGTTCGGAATTATTGAATAGCGTAACTTTCGAACGTGAATAGATATCGACTTGCGGTTAGTGCCAATCGCATCAGAATAATCGAGTTGGTTGGAAACATATGTTCTTCATAGAAAACAATTCAAATACGGGAAATAAAACGTTCGGAATTATTGAATTGCATAACTTCCAAACGGGAAGACATATCGACTTGCGGTTAGTGCCAATCGCATCAGAATCATCAAGTAGGTTGGAAATATATGTTTTACATAGAAAACAATTCAAAGACGGGAAATAAAACTTTCGGAATTATTGAATTGCGTAACTTCCAAACGGGGAGAGATATCGACTTGCGGTTAGTGCCAATCGCATCAGAATCATCAAGTAGGTTGGAAATATATGTTTTACATAGAAAACAATTTAAAGACGGGAAATAAAACTTTCGGAATTATTGAATTGCGTATTTTCCGGACGGGAAGAGATATCTACTTGCGGTTGGTGCCAATCGCATAAGAATCATCAAATTGGTTGGAAATATATGTTTTCCATATAAAACAATCCAAAGACGGGAAATAAAACGTTCGGAATTATTGAATTGCGTAACTTCCAGAGGGGAAGAGTTATCGACTTGCGGTTAGTGCCAATCGCATCAGAATCATGGAGTTGGTTGGAAATATATGTTTTTCATAGAAAACAATTCAAAGACGGGAAATAAAACGTTCGAAATTATTGAATGGCGTAACTTCCAGACGGGGAGGGATATCAACTTGCGGCTAGTGCCAATCGCATCAGAATCATGGATTTGGTTGGAAATATATGTTTCTCATAGAAAACAATTCAAAGAAGGGCGATAAAACGTTCGGAAATATTGAATTGCGTAACTTCCAAACGGGAAGAGATATCGACTTGCGTTTAGTGCCAATCGCATCAGAATCATCGAGTTGGTTGGAAATATATGTTTTTCATGGAAAACAATTCAAAGACGTTCGGAATTATTGAATTGGGTAACTTCCAGACGGGAAGAGGTATCGACTTGCGGCTAGTGCCAATCGCATCAGAATCATCGAGTTGGTTGGAAATACATGTTTTTCATAGAAAACAATTCAAAGACGGGAAATAAAACGTTCGGAATTATTGAATTGCGTAACTTCCAGACGGGAAGAGATATCGATTTGCAGTCAGTGCCAATCGCATCAGAATCATCAAGTAGGTTGGAAATATATGTTTTACATAGAAAACAATTCAAAGACGGGAAATGAAACTTTCGGAATTATTGAATTGCGTAACTTCCAGACGGGAAGAGATATCTACTTGCGGTTGGTGCCAATCGCATCAGAATCATCAAATTGGTTGGAAATATATATTTTCCATATAAAACAATTCAAAGACGGGAAATAAAGCGTTCGGAATTATTGAATTGCGTAACTTCCAGAGGGGAAGAGTTATCGACTTGCGGTTAGTGCCAATCGCATCAGAATCATGGAGTTGGTTGGAAATATATGTTTTCCATAGAAAACAATTCAAAGACGGGAAATAAAACTTTCGGAATTATTGAATTGCGTAACTTCCAGACGGGAAGAGTATCTACTTGCGGTTGGTTCCAATCGCATCAGAATCATCAAATTGGTTGGAAATATATGTTTTCCATATAAAACAATTCAAAGACGGGAAATAAAACGTTCGGAATTATTGAATTCCGTAACTTCCAGAGGGGAAGAGTTATCGACTTGCGGTTAGTGCCAATCGCATCAGAATCATCGAGTTGGTTGGAAATATATGTTTTTCATGGAAAACAATTCAAAGACGTTCGGAATTATTGAATTGCGTAACTTCCAGACAGGAAGAGGTATCGACTTGCGGCTAGTGCCAATCGCATCAGAATCATCGAGTTGGTTGGAAATATATGTTTTTCATCGAAAACAATTCAAAGACGGGAAATAAAACGTTCGGAATTATTGAATTGCGTAACTTCCAGACGGGAAGAGATATCGATTTCCTGTTAGTGCCAATCGCATCAGAATCATCAAATTGGTTGGAAATATAAGTTTTCCATAGAAAACAATCCAAAAACGGAAATAAAGCGTTCGGAATTATTGAATTGTGTAACTTCCAGAGGGGAAGAGATATCGACTTGCGGTTAAAGCGAATCGCATCAGAATGATCAAATTGGTTGGAAATATATGTTTTCCATAGAGAATAATTCAAAGACGGGAAATAAAACGTTCGGAATTATTGAATAGCGTAACTTCCAAACGTGAATAGATATCGACTTGCGGTTAGTGCCAATCGCATCAGAATAATCGAGTTGGTTGGAAATATATGTTTTTCATAGAAAACAATTCAAAGACGGGAAATAAAACGTTCGGAATTATTGAATTGCGTAACTTCCAGACGGGAAGAGATATCGATTTGCTGTTAGTGCCAATCGCATCAGAATCATCAAATTGGTTGGAAATATAAGTTTTCCATAGAAAACAATCCAAAAACGGAAATAAAGCGTTCGGAATTATTGAATTGTGTAACTTCCAGAGGGGAAGAGATATCGACTTGCGGTTAGTGCGAATCGCATCAAAATGATCAAATTGGTTGGAAATATATGTTTTTCATAGAAAACAATTCAAAGACGGGAAATAAAACTTTCGGAACTATTGAATTGCGTAACTTCCAAACGGGAAGAGATATCGACTTGCGGTTAGTGCCAATCGCATCAGAATCATCAAGTAGGTTGGAAATATATGTTTTCCATAGAAAACAATTCAAAGACGGGAAATAAAATTTTCGGAATTTTTGAATTGCGTAACTTCCAGACGGGAAGAGATATCTACTTGCGGTTGGTGCCAATCGCATCAGAATCATCAAATTGGTTGGAAATATATGTTTTCCATAGAAAACAATTCAAAGACGGGAAATAAAACTTTCGGAATTATTGAATTGCGTAACTTCCAGACGGGAAGAGATATCTACTTGCGGTTGGTGCCAATCGCATCAGAATCATCAAATTGGTTGGAAATATATGTTTTCCATATAAAACAATTCAAAGACGGGAAACAAAACGTTCGGAAATATTGAATTGCGTAACTTCCAAACGGGAAGAGATGTCGACTTGCGTTTAGTGTCAATCGCATCAGAATCATCGAGTTGGTTGGAAATATATGTTTTTCATGGAAAACAATTCAAAGACGTTCGGAATTATCGAATTGCGTAACTTCCAGACGGGAAGAGATATCGATTTGCTGTTAGTGCCAATCGCATCAGAATCATCAAATTGGTTGGAAATATAAGTTTTCCATAGAAAACAATTCAAAAACGGAAATAAAGCGTTCGGAATTATTGAATTGCGTAACTTCCAAACGGGAAGAGATATCGACTAGCGGTTAGAGCCAATCGCATCAGAATCATCGAGTTGGTTGTAAATATATTTTTTCATGGATGACAATTCAAAAACGGGAAATAAAACGTTCGGAATTATTGAATTGTGTAACTTCCAGAGGGGAAGAGATATCGACTTGCGATTAGTGCCAATTGCATCAGAATCATGGAGTTGGTTGGAAATATATGTTTTTCATGGAAAACAATTCAAAGACGGGAAATAAAACGTTCGGAATTATTGAATTGTTTAACTTCCAGAGGGGGAGAGATATCGACTTGCGGTTAGTGCCAATCGCATCAGAATCATGGAGTTGGTTGGAAATATATGTTTTTCATGGAAAACAATTCAAAGACGGGAAATAAAACGTTCGGAATTATTGAATTGCGTAAATTCCAAACGGGAAGAGATATCGACTTGCGGTTTAGTGCGAATCTCATCAGAATGATCAAATTGGTTGGAAATATATGTTTCCCATAGAAAACAATTCAAAGGCGGGAAATAAAACGTTCGGAATTATTGAGTAGCGTAACTTCCGAACGTGAATAGATATCGACTTGCGGTTAGTGCCAATCGCATCAGAATAATCGAGTTGGTTGGAAACATATGTTCTTCATAGAAAACAATTCAAATACGGGAAATAAAACGTTCGGAATTATTGAATTGCATAACTTCCAAACGGGAAGACATATCGACTTGCGGTTAGTGCCAATCGCATCAGAATCATCAAGTAGGTTGGAAATATATGTTTTACATAGAAAACAATTCAAAGACGGGAAATAAAACTTTCGGAATTATTGAATTGCGTAACTTCCAAACGGGGAGAGATATCGACTTGCGGTTAGTGCCAATCGCATCAGAATCATCAAGTAGGTTGGAAATATATGTTTTACATAGAAAACAATTTAAAGACGGGAAATAAAACTTTCGGAATTATTGAATTGCGTAACTTCCGGACGGGAAGAGATATCTACTTGCGGTTGGTGCCAATCGCATCAGAATCATCAAATTGGTTGGAAATATATGTTTTCCATATAAAACAATCCAAAGACGGGAAATAAAACGTTCGGAATTATTGAATTGCGTAACTTCCAGAGGGGAAGAGTTATCGACTTGCGGTTAGTGCCAATCGCATCAGAATCATGGAGTTGGTTGGAAATATATGTTTTTCATAGAAAACAATTCAAAGACGGGAAATAAAACGTTCGAAATTATTGAATGGCGTAACTTCCAGACGGGGAGGGATATCAACTTGCGGCTAGTGCCAATCGCATCAGAATCATGGATTTGGTTGGAAATATATGTTTCTCATAGAAAACAATTCAAAGAAGGGCGATAAAACGTTCGGAAATATTGAATTGCGTAACTTCCAAACGGGAAGAGATATCGACTTGCGTTTAGTGCCAATCGCATCAGAATCATCGAGTTGGTTGGAAATATATGTTTTTCATGGAAAACAATTCAAAGACGTTCGGAATTATTGAATTGGGTAACTTCCAGACGGGAAGAGGTATCGACTTGCGGCTAGTGCCAATCGCATCAGAATCATCGAGTTGGTTGGAAATACATGTTTTTCATAGAAAACAATTCAAAGACGGGAAATAAAACGTTCGGAATTATTGAATTGCGTAACTTCCAGACGGGAAGAGATATCGATTTGCGGTCAGTGCCAATCGCATCAGAATCATCAAGTAGGTTGGAAATATATGTTTTACATAGAAAACAATTCAAAGACGGGAAATGAAACTTTCGGAATTATTGAATTGCGTAACTTCCAGACGGGAAGAGATATCTACTTGCGGTTGGTGCCAATCGCATCAGAATCATCAAATTGGTTGGAAATATATGTTTTCCATATAAAACAATTCAAAGACGGGAAATAAAGCGTTCGGAATTATTGAATTGCGTAACTTCCAGAGGGGAAGAGTTATCGACTTGCGGTTAGTGCCAATCGCATCAGAATCATGGAGTTGGTTGGAAATATATGTTTTTCATAGAAAACAATTCAAAGACGGGAAATAAAACGTTCGGAATTATTGAATGGCGTAACTTCCAGACGGGAAGAGATATCAACTTGCGGCTAGTGCCAATCGCATCAGAATCATGGATTTGTTTGGAAATATATGTTTCTCATAGAAAACAATTCAAAGAAGGGCGATAAAACGTTCGGAAATATTGAATTGCGTAACTTCCAAACGGGAAGAGATATCGACTTTCGTTTAGTGCCAATCGCATCAGAATCATCGAGTTGGTTGGAAATATATGTTTTTCATGGAAAACAATTCAAAGACTTTCGGAATTATTGAATCGGGTAACTTCCAGACGGGAAGAGATATCGACTTGCGGTTAGAGCCAGTCGCATCAGAATCATCGAGTTGGTTGGAAATATATGTTTTTCATGAAAAACAATTCAAAAATGGGAAATAAAACGTTCGGAATTATTGAATTGTGTAACTTCCAGAGGGGACGAGATATCGACTTACGGTTATTGCCAATCGCATCAGAATCATGGAGTTGGTTGGAAATATATGTTTTTCATGGAAAACATTTCAAAGACGGGAAATAAAACGTTCGTAATTATTGAATTGCGTAACTTCCAAACGTAAAGAGATATCGACTTGCGGTTAGTGCCAATCGCATCAGAATCATCAAGTTGGTTGGAAATATATGTTTTCCGTGGAGAACAATTCAAAGACGGGAAATAAAACGTTCGGAATTATTGAATTGCGTAACTTCCAAACGGGAAGAGATATCGACTTGCGGTTAGTGCCAATCGCATCAGAATAATCGAGTTGGTTGGAAATATATGTTTTTCATAGAAAACAATTCAAAGACGGGAAGTAAAACGTTCGGAATTATTGAATTGCGTAACTTCCAAACGGGAAGAGATATCGACTTGCGGTTAGTGCGAATCGCATCAGAATGATCAAATTTGTTGGAAATATATGTTTTCCATAGAGAATAATTCAAAGACGGGAAATAAAACGTTCGGAATTATTGAATAGCGTAACTTCCAAACGTGAATAGATATCGACTTGCGGTTAGTGCCAATCGCATCAGAATAATCGAGTTGGTTGGAAATATATGTTTTTCATAGAAAACAATTCAAAGACGGGAAATAAAACGTTCGGAATTATTGAATTGCGTAACTTCCAGAGGGGAAGAGATATCGACTTGCGGTTAAAGCGAATCGCATCAGAATGATCAAATTGGTTGGAAATATATGTTTTCCATAGAGAATAATTCAAAGACGGGAAATAAAACGTTCGGAATTATTGAATAGCGTAACTTCCAAACGTGAATAGATATCGACTTGCGGTTAGTGCCAATCGCATCAGAATAATCGAGTTGGTTGGAAATATATGTTTTTCATAGAAAACAATTCAAAGACGGGAAATAAAACGTTCGGAATTATTGAATTGCGTAACTTCCAGACGGGAAGAGATATCGATTTGCTGTTAGTGCCAATCGCATCAGAATCATCAAATTGGTTGGAAATATAAGTTTTCCATAGAAAACAATCCAAAAACGGAAATAAAGCGTTCGGAATTATTGAATTGTGTAACTTCCAGAGGGGAAGAGATATCGACTTGCGGTTAGTGCGAATCGCATCAAAATGATCAAATTGGTTGGAAATATATGTTTTTCATAGAAAACAATTCAAAGACGGGAAATAAAACTTTCGGAACTATTGAATTGCGTTACTTCCAAACGGGAAGAGATATCGACTTGCGGTTAGTGCCAATCGCATCAGAATCATCAAGTAGGTTGGAAATATATGTTTTCCATAGAAAAAAATTCAAAGACGGGAAATAAAATTTTCGGAATTTTTGAATTGCGTAACTTCCAGACGGGAAGAGATATCTACTTGCGGTTGGTGCCAATCGCATCAGAATCATCAAATTGGTTGGAAATATATGTTTTCCATAGAAAACAATTCAAAGACGGGAAATAAAACTTTCGGAATTATTGAATTGCGTAACTTCCAGACGGGAAGAGATATCTACTTGCGGTTGGTGCCAATCGCATCAGAATCATCAAATTGGTTGGAAATATATGTTTTCCATATAAAACAATTCAAAGACGGGAAACAAAACGTTCGGAAATATTGAATTGCGTAACTTCCAAACGGGAAGAGATGTCGACTTGCGTTTAGTGTCAATCGCATCAGAATCATCGAGTTGGTTGGAAATATATGTTTTTCATGGAAAACAATTCAAAGACGTTCGGAATTATCGAATTGCGTAACTTCCAGACGGGAAGAGATATCGATTTGCTGTTAGTGCCAATCGCATCAGAATCATCAAATTGGTTGGAAATATAAGTTTTCCATAGAAAACAATTCAAAAACGGAAATAAAGCGTTCGGAATTATTGAATTGCGTAACTTCCAAACGGGAAGAGATATCGACTAGCGGTTAGAGCCAATCGCATCAGAATCATCGAGTTGGTTGTAAATATATTTTTTCATGGATGACAATTCAAAAACGGGAAATAAAACGTTCGGAATTATTGAATTGTGTAACTTCCAGAGGGGAAGAGATATCGACTTGCGATTAGTGCCAATTGCATCAGAATCATGGAGTTGGTTGGAAATATATGTTTTTCATGGAAAACAATTCAAAGACGGGAAATAAAACGTTCGGAATTATTGAATTGTTTAACTTCCAGAGGGGGAGAGATATCGACTTGCGGTTAGTGCCAATCGCATCAGAATCATGGAGTTGGTTGGAAATATATGTTTTTCATGGAAAACAATTCAAAGACGGGAAATAAAACGTTCGGAATTATTGAATTGCGTAAATTCCAAACGGGAAGAGATATCGACTTGCGGTTTAGTGCGAATCTCATCAGAATGATCAAATTGGTTGGAAATATATGTTTCCCATAGAAAACAATTCAAAGGCGGGAAATAAAACGTTCGGAATTATTGAGTAGCGTAACTTCCGAACGTGAATAGATATCGACTTGCGGTTAGTGCCAATCGCATCAGAATAATCGAGTTGGTTGGAAACATATGTTCTTCATAGAAAACAATTCAAATACGGGAAATAAAACGTTCGGAATTATTGAATTGCATAACTTCCAAACGGGAAGACATATCGACTTGCGGTTAGTGCCAATCGCATCAGAATCATCAAGTAGGTTGGAAATATATGTTTTACATAGAAAACAATTCAAAGACGGGAAATAAAACTTTCGGAATTATTGAATTGCGTAACTTCCAAACGGGGAGAGATATCGACTTGCGGTTAGTGCCAATCGCATCAGAATCATCAAGTAGGTTGGAAATATATGTTTTACATAGAAAACAATTTAAAGACGGGAAATAAAACTTTCGGAATTATTGAATTGCGTAACTTCCGGACGGGAAGAGATATCTACTTGCGGTTGGTGCCAATCGCATCAGAATCATCAAATTGGTTGGAAATATATGTTTTCCATATAAAACAATCCAAAGACGGGAAATAAAACGTTCGGAATTATTGAATTGCGTAACTTCCAGAGGGGAAGAGTTATCGACTTGCGGTTAGTGCCAATCGCATCAGAATCATGGAGTTGGTTGGAAATATATGTTTTTCATAGAAAACAATTCAAAGACGGGAAATAAAACGTTCGAAATTATTGAATGGCGTAACTTCCAGACGGGGAGGGATATCAACTTGCGGCTAGTGCCAATCGCATCAGAATCATGGATTTGGTTGGAAATATATGTTTCTCATAGAAAACAATTCAAAGAAGGGCGATAAAACGTTCGGAAATATTGAATTGCGTAACTTCCAAACGGGAAGAGATATCGACTTGCGTTTAGTGCCAATCGCATCAGAATCATCGAGTTGGTTGGAAATATATGTTTTTCATGGAAAACAATTCAAAGACGTTCGGAATTATTGAATTGGGTAACTTCCAGACGGGAAGAGGTATCGACTTGCGGCTAGTGCCAATCGCATCAGAATCATCGAGTTGGTTGGAAATACATGTTTTTCATAGAAAACAATTCAAAGACGGGAAATAAAACGTTCGGAATTATTGAATTGCGTAACTTCCAAACGGGAAGAGATATCGATTTGCGGTCAGTGCCAATCGCATCAGAATCATCAAGTAGGTTGGAAATATATGTTTTACATAGAAAACAATTCAAAGACGGGAAATGAAACTTTCGGAATTATTGAATTGCGTAACTTCCAGACGGGAAGAGATATCTACTTGCGGTTGGTGCCAATCGCATCAGAATCATCAAATTGGTTGGAAATATATGTTTTCCATATAAAACAATTCAAAGACGGGAAATAAAGCGTTCGGAATTATTGAATTGCGTAACTTCCAGAGGGGAAGAGTTATCGACTTGCGGTTAGTGCCAATCGCATCAGAATCATGGAGTTGGTTGGAAATATATGTTTTTCATAGAAAACAATTCAAAGACGGGAAATAAAACGTTCGGAATTATTGAATGGCGTAACTTCCAGACGGGAAGAGATATCAACTTGCGGCTAGTGCCAATCGCATCAGAATCATGGATTTGTTTGGAAATATATGTTTCTCATAGAAAACAATTCAAAGAAGGGCGATAAAACGTTCGGAAATATTGAATTGCGTAACTTCCAAACGGGAAGAGATATCGACTTTCGTTTAGTGCCAATCGCATCAGAATCATCGAGTTGGTTGGAAATATATGTTTTTCATGGAAAACAATTCAAAGACTTTCGGAATTATTGAATCGGGTAACTTCCAGACGGGAAGAGATATCGACTTGCGGTTAGAGCCAGTCGCATCAGAATCATCGAGTTGGTTGGAAATATATGTTTTTCATGAAAAACAATTCAAAAATGGGAAATAAAACGTTCGGAATTATTGAATTGTGTAACTTCCAGAGGGGACGAGATATCGACTTACGGTTATTGCCAATCGCATCAGAATCATGGAGTTGGTTGGAAATATATGTTTTTCATGGAAAACATTTCAAAGACGGGAAATAAAACGTTCGTAATTATTGAATTGCGTAACTTCCAAACGTAAAGAGATATCGACTTGCGGTTAGTGCCAATCGCATCAGAATCATCAAGTTGGTTGGAAATATATGTTTTCCGTAGAGAACAATTCAAAGACGGGAAATAAAACGTTCGGAATTATTGAATTGCGTAACTTCCAAACGGGAAGAGATATCGACTTGCGGTTAGTGCCAATCGCATCAGAATAATCGAGTTGGTTGGAAATATATGTTTTTCATAGAAAACAATTCAAAGACGGGAAGTAAAACGTTCGGAATTATTGAATTGCGTAACTTCCAAACGGGAAGAGATATCGACTTGCGGTTAGTGCGAATCGCATCAGAATGATCAAATTTGTTGGAAATATATGTTTTCCATAGAAAACAATTCAAAGAGGGGAAATAAAACGTTCGGAATTATTGAATTGCGTAACTTCCAGACGGGAAGAGATATCGACTTGCGGTTAGTGTCAATCGCATCAGAATCATCGAGTTAGTTGGAAATAAATGTTTTTCATAGAAAACAATTCAAAGACGGGAACTAAAACGTTCGGAATTATTGAATTACGTAACTTCCAAACGGGATGAGATATCGACTTGCGGTTAGTGCCAATCGCATCAGAATAATCGAGTTGGTTGGAAATATATGTTTTTCATAGAAAACAATTCAAAGACGGGAAATAAAACGTTCGGAATTATTGAATTGCATATTTTCCAAACGGGCAGAGATATCGACTTGCGGTTAGTGCGAATCGCATCAGAATGATCAAATTGGTTGGAAATATATGTTTTTGATAGAAAATAATTCAAAGACGGGAAATAAAACTTTCGGAATTATTGAATTGCGTAACTTCCAAACAAGAAGAGATATCGATTTGATGTTAGTGCCAATCGCATCAGAATCATCAAATTGGTTGGAAATATAAGATTTCCATAGGAAACAATTCAAAAATGGAAATAAAGAGTTCGGAATTATTGAATTGCGTAACTTCCAAACGGGAAGAGATATCGACTTGCGGTTAGAGCCAATCGCACCAGAATCATCGAGTTAGTTGGAAATATATGTTTTTCATGGAAAACAATTCAAAGACGGGAAATAAAACGTTTGGAATTATTGAATTGCGTAACTTCCAAACGGGAAGAGTATCTACTTGCGGTTGGTGCCAATCGCATCAGAATCATCAAATTGGTTGGAAATATGTTTTCCATATGAAACAATTCAAAGACGGGAAATAAAACGTTCGGAATTATTGAATTGCGTAACTTCCAAACGGGAAGAGATTACGACTTGCGGTTAGTGCCAATCGCATCAGAATAATCGTGTTGGTTGGAAATATATGTTTTCCATAGAAAACATTTCAAAGACGGGGAATAAAACGTTCGGAATTATTGAATAGCGTAACTTCCAAACGTGAAGAGATATCGACTTGCGGTTAGTGCCAATCGCATCAGAATAATCGAGTTGGTTGGAAATATATGTTTTTCATAGAAAACAATTCAAAGACGGGAAGTAAAACGTTCGGAATTATTGAATTGCGTAACTTCCAAACATGAAGAGATATCGACTTGCGGTTAGTGCGAATCGCATCAGAATGATCAAATTTGTTGGAAATATATGTTTTCCATAGAAAACAATTCAAAGAGGGGAAATGAAACGTTCGGACTTATTGAATTGCGTAACTTTCAGACGGGAAGAGATATCGACTTGCGGTTAGTGTCAATCGCATCAGAATCATCGAGCTAGTTGGAAATAAATGTTTTTCATAGAAAACAATTCAAAGACGGGAACTAAAACGTTCGGAATTATTGAATTACGTAACTTCCAGACGGGAAGAGATATCGACTTGCGGTTAGTGCCAATCGCATCAGAATAATCGAGTTGGTTGGAAATATATGTTTTCCATAGAAAACAATTCAAAGACGGGAAATAAAACGTTCGGAATTATTGAATTGCATAACTTCCAAACGGGCAGAGATATCGACTTGCGGTTAGTGCGCATCGCATCAGAATGATCAAATTGGTTGGAAATATATGTTTTTCATAGAAAATAATTCAAAGACGGGAAATAAAACTTTCGGAATTATTGAATTGAGTAACTTCCAAACGGGAAGAGATATCGATTTGCTGTTAGTGCCAATCGTATCAGAATCATCAAATTGGTTGGAAATATAAGTTTTCCATAGAAAACAATTCAAAAACGGAAATAAAGCGTTCGGAATTATTGAATTGCGTAACTTCCAAACGGGAAGAGATATCGACTTGCGGTTAGAGCCAATCGCACCAGAATCATCGAGTTAGTTGGAAATATATGTTTTTCATGGAAAACAATTCATAGACGGGAAATAAAACGTTCGGAATTATTGAATTGCGTAACTTCCAAACGGGAAGAGTATCTACTTGCGGTTGGTGCCAATCGCATCAGAATCATCAAATTGGTTGGAAATATGTTTTCCATAGAAAACAATTCATAGACGGGAAATAAAACGTTTGGAATTATTGAATTGCGTAACTTCCAAACGGGGAGAGTATCTACTTGCGGTTGGTGCCAATCGCATCAGAATCATCAAATTGGTTGGAAATATGTTTTCCATATAAAACAATTCAAAGACGGGAAATAAAACGTTCGGAATTACTGAATTGCGTAACTTCCAAACGGGAAGAGATATCGACTTGCGGTTAGTGCGAATCGCATCAGAATGATCAAATTGGTTGGAAATATATGTTTTCCATAGAAAACAATTCGAAGACGTTAAATAAAACGTTCGGAATTATTGAGTAGCGTAACTTCCAAACGTGAAGAGATATCGACTTGCGGTTAGTGCCAATCGCATCAGAATAATCGAGTTGGTTGGAAATATATGTTTTTCATAGAAAACAATTCAAAGACGGGAAACAAAACGTTCGGAAGTATTGAATTGCGTAACTTCCAAACGGGAGGAGATATCGACTTGGGGTTAGTGCCAATCGCATCAGAATAATCGAGTTGGTTGGAAATATATGTTTTTCATAGAAAACAATTCAAAGACGGGATATAAAACGTTCGGAATTATTGAATTGCATAACTTCCAAACGGGAAGAGATATCGACTTGTGGTTAGTGCGAATCGCATCAGAATGATCAAATTGGTTGGAAATATATGTTTTTCATAGAAAACAATTCAAAGACGGGAACTAAAACGTTCGGAATTATTGAATTACGTAACTTCCAGACGGGAAGAGATATCGACTTGCGGTTAGTGCCAATCGCATCAGAATAATCGAGTTGGTTGGAAATATATGTTTTCCATAGAAAACAATTCAAAGACGGGAAATAAAACGTTCGGAATTATTGAATTGCATAACTTCCAAACGGGCAGAGATATCGACTTGCGGTTAGTGCGAATCACATCAGAATGATCAAATTGGTTGGAAATATATGTTTTTCATAGAAAATAATTCAAAGACGGGAAATAAAACTTTCGGAATTATTGAATTGAGTAACTTCCAAACGGGAAGAGATATCGATTTGCTGTTAGTGCCAATCGCATCAGAATCATCAAATTGGTTGGAAATATGAGTTTTCCATAGAAAACAATTCAAAAACGGAAATAAAGCGTTCGGAATTATTGAATTGCGTAACTTCCAAACGGGAAGAGATATCGACTTGCGGTTAGAGCCAATCGCACCAGAATCATCGAGTTAGTTGGAAATATATGTTTTTCATGGAAAACAATTCATAGACGGGAAATAAAACGTTCGGAATTATTGAATTGCGTAACTTCCAAACGGGAAGAGTATCTACTTGCGGTTGGTGCCAATCGCATCAGAATCATCAAATTGGTTGGAAATATGTTTTCCATAGAAAACAATTCATAGACGGGAAATAAAACGTTTGGAATTATTGAATTGCGTAACTTCCAAACGGGAAGAGATATCGACTTGCGGTTAGTGCGAATCGCATCAGAATGATCAAATTGGTTGGAAATATATGTTTTCCATAGAAAACAATTCAAAGACGGGAAATAAAACGTTCGGAATTATTGAGTAGCGTAACTTCCAAACGTGAAGAGATATCGACTTGCGGTTAGTGCCAATCGCATCAGAATAATCGAGTTGGTTGGAAATAAATGTTTTTCATAGAAAACAATTCAAAGACGGGAACTAAAACGTTCGGAATTATTGAATTACGTAACTTCCAGACGGGAAGAGATATCGACTTGCGGTTAGTGCCAATCGCATCAGAATAATCGAGTTGGTTGGAAATATATGTTTTTCATAGAAAACAATTCAAAGACGGGAAATAAAACGTTCTGAATTATTGAATTGCATATTTTCCAAACGGGCAGAGATATCGACTTGCGGTTAGTGCGAATCGCATCAGAATGATCAAATTGGTTGGAAATATATGTTTTTGATAGAAAATAATTCAAAGACGGGAAATAAAACTTTCGGAATTATTGAATTGCGTAACTTCCAAACAAGAAGAGATATCGATTTGATGTTAGTGCCAATCGCATCAGAATCATCAAATTGGTTGGAAATATAAGATTTCCATAGAAAACAATTCAAAAACGGAAATAAAGCGTTCGGAATTATTGAATTGCGTAACTTCCAAACGGGAAGAGATATCGACTTGCGGTTAGAGCCAATCGCACCAGAATCATCGAGTTAGTTGGAAATATATGTTTTTCATGGAAAACAATTCAAAGACGGGAAATAAAACGTTTGGAATTATTGAATTGCGTAACTTCCAAACGGGAAGAGTATCTACTTGCGGTTGGTGCCAATCGCATCAGAATCATCAAATTGGTTGGAAATATGTTCTCCATATGAAACAATTCAAAGACGGGAAATAAAACGTTCGGAATTATTGAATTGCGTAACTTCCAAACGGGAAGAGATATCGACTTGCGGTTAGAGCCAATCGCACCAGAATCATCGAGTTAGTTGGAAATATATGTTTTTCATGGAAAACAATTCATAGACGGGAAATAAAACGTTCGGAATTATTGAATTGCGTAACTTCCAAACGGGAAGAGTATCTACTTGCGGTTGGTGCCAATCGCATCAGAATCACCAAATTGGTTGGAAATATGTTTTCCATAGAAAACAATTCATAGACGGGAAATAAAACGTTTGGAATTATTGAATTGCGTAACTTCCAAACGGGGAGAGTATCTACTTGCGGTTGGTGCCAATCGCATCAGAATCATCAAATTGGTTGGAAATATGTTTTCCATATAAAACAATTCAAAGACGGGAAATAAAACGTTCGGAATTATTGAATTGCGTAACTTCCAAACGGGAAGAGATATCGACTTGCGGTTAGTGCGAATCGCATCAGAATGATCAAATTGGTTGGAAATATATGTTTTCCATAGAAAACAATTCGAAGACGGGAAATAAAACATTCGGAATTATTGAGTAGCGTAACTTCCAAACGTGAAGAGATATCGACTTGCGGTTAGTGCCAATCGCATCAGAATAATCGAGTTGGTTGGAAATATATGTTTTTCATAGAAAACAATTCAAAGCGGGAAATAAAACTTTCGGAAGTATTGAATTGCGTAACTTCCAAACGGGAGGAGATATCGACTTGGGGTTAGTGCCAATCGCATCAGAATAATCGAGTTGGTTGGAAATATATGTTTTTCATAGAAAACAATTCAAAGACGGGATATAAAACGTTCGGAATTATTGAATTGCATAACTTCCAAACGGGAAGAGATATCGACTTGCGGTTAGTGCGAATCGCATCAGAATGATCAAATTGGTTGGAAATATATGTTTTTCATAGAAAACAATTCAAAGACGGGAACTAAAACGTTCGGAATTATTGAATTACGTAACTTCCAGACGGGAAGAGATATCGACTTGCGGTTAATGCCAATCGCATCAGAATAATCGAGTTGGTTGGAAATATATGTTTTCCATAGAAAACAATTCAAAGACGGGAAATAAAACGTTCGGAATTATTGAATTGCATAACTTCCAAACGGGCAGAGATATCGACTTGCGGTTAGTGCGAATCGCATCAGAATGATCAAATTGGTTGGAAATATATGTTTTTCATAGAAAATAATTCAAAGACGGGAAATAAAACTTTCGGAATTATTGAATTGAGTAACTTCCAAACGGGAAGAGATATCGATTTGCTGTTAGTGCCAATCGCATCAGAATCATCAAATTGGTTGGAAATATGAGTTTTCCATAGAAAACAATTCAAAAACGGAAATAAAGCGTTCGGAATTATTGAATTGCGTAACTTCCAAACGGGAAGAGATATCGACTTGCGGTTAGAGCCAATCGCACCAGAATCTTCGAGTTAGTTGGAAATATATGTTTTTCATGGAAAACAATTCATAGACGAGAAATAAAACGTTCGGAATTATTGAATTGCGTAACTTCCAAACGGGAAGAGTATCTACTTGCGGTTGGTGCCAATCGCATCAGAATCATCAAATTGGTTGGAAATATGTTTTCCATAGAAAACAATTCATAGACGGGAAATAAAACGTTTGGAATTATTGATTGCGTAACTTCCAAACGGGGAGAGTATCTACTTGCGGTTGGTGCCAATCGCATCAGAATCATCAAATTGGTTGGAAATATGTTTTCCATATAAAACAATTCAAAGACGGGAAATAAAACGTTCGGAATTATTGAATTGCGTAACTTCCAAACGGGAAGAGATATCGACTTGCGGTTAGTGCGAATCGCATCAGAATGATCAAATTGGTTGAAAATATATGTGTTCCATAGAAAACAATTCAAAGACGGGAAATAAAACGTTCGGAATTATTGAGTAGCGTAACTTCCAAACGTGAAGAGATATCGACTTGCGGTTAGTGCCAATCGCATCAGAATAATCGAGTTGGTTGGAAATATATGTTTTTCATAGAAAACAATTCAAAGACGGGAAATAAAACGTTCGGAATTATTGAATTGCGTAACTTCCAAACGGGAGGAGATATCGACTTGGGGTTAGTGCCAATCGCATCAGAATAATCGAGTTGGTTGGAAATATATGTTTTTCATGGAAAACAATTCAAAGACGGGATATAAAACGTTCGGAATTATTGAATTGCATAACTTCCAAACGGGAAGAGATATCGACTTGCGGTTAGTGCGAATCGCATCAGAATGATCAAATTGGTTGGAAATATATGTTTTTCATAGAAAACAATTCAAAGACGGGAAATAAAACGTTCGGAATTATTGAATTGCGTAACTTCCAAACGGGAAGAGATATCGACTTGCGGTTAGTGCGAATCGCATCAGAATGATCAAATTGGTTGGAAATATATGTTTTCCATAGAAAACAATACGAAGACGGGAAATAAAACGTTCGGAATTATTGAGTAGCGTAACTTCCAAACGTGAAGAGATATCGACTTGCGGTTAGTGCCAATTGCATCAGAATAATCGAGTTGGTTGGAAATATATGTTTTTCATAGAAAAAAATTCAAAGACGGGAAATAAAACGTTCGGAATTATTGAATTGCGTAACTTCCAAGCGGGAGGAGATATCGACTTGCGGTTAGTGCGAATCGCATCAGAATGATCAAATTTGTTGGAAATATATGTTTTCCATAGAAAACAATTCAAAGACGGGAAATAAAACGTTCGGAATTATTGAATAGCGTAACTTTCAAACGTGAATAGATATCGACTTGCGGTTAGTGCCAATCGCATCAGAATAATCGGGTTGGTTGGAAATATATGTTTTTCATAGAAAACAATTCAAAGACGGGAAATAAAACGTTCGGAATTATTGAATTGCATAACTTCCATACGGGAAGAGATATCGACTTGCGGTTAGTGCCAATCGCATCAGAATAATCGAGTTGGTTGGAAATATATGTTTTTCATAGAAAACAATTCAAAGACGGGAAATAAAACGTTCGGAATTACTGAATTGCGTAACTTCCAAACGGGAAGAGATATCGACTTGCGGTTGGTGCGAATCGCATCAGAATGATCAAATTTGTTGGAAATATATGTTTTCCATAGAAAACAATTCAAAGACGGGAAATAAAACGTTCGGAATTATTGAATAGCGTAACTTCCAAACGTGAATAGATATCGACTTGCGGTTAGTGCCAATCGCATCAGAATAATCGAGTTGGTTGGAAATATATGTTTTTCATAGAAAACAATTCAAAGACGGGAAACAAAACGTTCGGAATTATTGAATTGCATAACTTCCAAACGGGAAGAGATATCGACTTGCGGTTAGTGCGAATCGCATCAGAATGATCAAATTGAATGGAAATATATGTTTTTCATAGAAAACAATTCAAAGACGGGAAATAAAACTTTCGGAATTTTTGAATTGCGTAACTTCCAAACATGAAAAGATATCGACTTGCGGTTAGTGCCAATCGCATCAGAATCATCAAGTAGGTTGGAAATATATGTTTTCCATAGAAAACAATTCAAAGACGGGAAATAAAACTTTCGGAATTACTGAATTGCGTAACTTCCAGACGGGAAGAGTATCTACTTGCGGTTGGTGCCAATCGCATCAGAATCATCAAATTGGTTGGAAATATATGTTTTCCATATAAAACAATTCAAAGACGGGAAATAAAACGTTCGGAATTATTGAATTGCGTAACTTCCAGAGGGGAAGAGTTATCGACTTGCGGTTAGTGCCAATCGCATCAGAATCATCGAGTTGGTTGGAAATATATGTTTTTCATGGAAAACAGTTCAAAGACGTTCGGAATTATTGAATTGCGTAACTTCCAGACGGGAAGAGGTATCGACTTGCGGCTAGTGCCAATCGCATCAGAATCATCGAGTTGGTTGGAAATATATGTTTTTCATCGAAAACAATTCAAAGACAGGAAATAAAACGTTCGGAATTATTGAATTGCGTAACTTCCAGACGGGAAGAGATAGCGATTTGCTGTTAGTGCCAATCGCATCAGAATCATCAAATTGGTTGGAGATATAAGTTTTCCATAGGAAACAATCCAAAAACGGAAATAAAGGGTTCGGAATTATTGAATTGTGTAACTTCCAGAGGGGAAGAAATATCGACTTGCGGTTAGTGCGAATCGCATCAGAATGATCAAATTGGTTGGAAATATATGTTTTCCATAGAAAACAATTCAAAGACGGGAAATAAAACGTTCGGAATTATTGAATAGCGTAACTTCCAAACGTGAATAGATATGGACTTGCGGTTAGTGCCAATCGCATCAGAATCATCAAGTAGGTTGGAAATATATGTTTTCCATAGAAAACAATTCAAATACGGGGAATAAAACTTTCGGAATTTTTGAATTGCGTAACTTCCAGACGGGAAGAGATATCTACTTGCGGTTGGTACCAATCGCATCAGAATCATCAAATTGGTTGGGAATATATGTTTTCCATAGAAAACAATTCAAAGACGGGAAATAAAACTTTCGGAATTATTGAATTGCGTAACTTCCAGACGGGAAGAGATATCTACTTGCGGTTGGTGCCAATCGCATCAGAATCATCAAATTGGTTGGAAATATATGTTTTCCATATAAAACAATCCAAAGACGGGAAACAAAACGTTCGGAAATATTGAATTGCGTAACTTCCAAACGGGCAGAGATATAGACTTGCGGTTAGTGCGAATCGCATCAGAATGATCAAATTGGTTGGAAAAATATGTTTTTCATAGAAAATAATTCAAAGACGGGAAATAAAACTTTCGGAATTATTGAATTGAGTAACTTCCAAACGGGAAGAGATATCGATTTGCTGTTAGTGCCAATCGCATCAGAATCATCAAATTGGTTGGAAATATGAGTTTTCCATAGAAAACAATTCAAAAACGGAAATAAAGCGTTCGGAATTATTGAATTGCGTAACTTCCAAACGGGAAGAGATATCGACTTGCGGTTAGAGCCAATCGCACCAGAATCATCGAGTTAGTTGGAAATATATGTTTTTCATGGAAAACAATTCATAGACGGGAAATAAAACGTTCGGAATTATTGAATTGCGTAACTTCCAGACGGGAAGAGATATCTACTTGCGGTTGGTGCCAATCGCATCAGAATCATCAAATTGGTTGGAAATATATGTTTTCCATATAAAACAATTCAAAGACGGGAAATAAAACGTTCGGAATTATTGAATTGCATAACTTCCAGACGGGAAGAGATATCCACTTGCGGTTGGTGCCAATCGCATCAGAATCATCAAATTGGTTGGAAATATATGTTTTCCATATAAAACAATTCAAAGACGGGAAATAAAACGTTCGGAATTATTGAATTGCATAACTTCCAAACGGGCAGAGATATCGACTTGCGGTTAGTGCGAATCGCATCAGAATGATCAAATTGGTTGGAAATATATGTTTTTCATAGAAAATAATTCAAAGACGGGAAATAAAACTTTCGGAATTATTGAATTGAGTAACTTCCAAACGGGAAGAGATATCGATTTGCTGTTAGTGCCAATCGCATCAGAATCATCAAATTGGTTGGAAATATGAGTTTTCCATAGAAAACAATTCAAGAACGGGAATAAAGCGTTCGGAATTATTGAATTGCGTAACTTCCAAACGGGAAGAGATATCGACTTGCGGTTAGAGCCAATCGCACCAGAATCATCGAGTTAGTTGGAAATATATGTTTTTCATGGAAAACAATTCATAGACGGGAAATAAAACGTTCGGAATTATTGAATTGCGTAACTTCCAAACGGGAAGAGTATCTACTTGCGGTTGGTGCCAATCGCATCAGAATCATCAATTTGGTTGGAAATATGTTTTCCATAGAAAACAATTCATAGACGGGAAATAAAACGTTTGGAATTATTGAATTGAGTAACTTCCAAACGGGGAGAGTATCTACTTGCGGTTGGTGCCAATCGCATCAGAATCAACAAATTGGTTGGAAATATGTTTTCCATATAAAACAATTCAAAGACGAGAAATAAAACGTTCGGAATTATTGAATTGCGTAACTTCCAAACGGGAAGAGATATCGACTTGCGGTTAGTGCGAATCGCATCAGAATGATCAAATTGGTTGGAAATATATGTTTTCCATAGAAAACAATTCAGAGACGGGAAATAAAACGTTCGGAATTATTGAGTAGCGCAACTTCCAAACGTGAAGAGATATCGACTTGCGGTTAGTGCCAATCGCATCAGAATAATCGAGTTGGTTGGAAATATATGTTTTTCATAGAAAACAATTCAAAGACGGGAAATAAAACGTTCGGAATTATTGAATTGCGTAACTTACAAACGGGAGGAGATATCGACTTGGGGTTAGTGCCAATCGCATCAGAATAATCGAGTTGGTTGGAAATATATGTTTTTCATGGAAAACAATTCAAAGACGGGATATAAAACGTTCGGAATTATTGAATTGCATAACTTCCAAACGGGAAGAGATATCGACTTGCGGTTAGTGCGAATCGCATCAGAATGATCAAATTGGTTGGAAATATATGTTTTTCATAGAAAACAATTCAAAGACGGGAAATAAAACGTTCGGAATTATTGAATTGCGTAACTTCCAAACGGGAAGAGATATCGACTTGCGGTTAGTGCGAATCGCATCAGAATGATCAAATTGGTTGGAAATATATGTTTTCCATAGAAAACAATACGAAGACGGGAAATAAAACGTTCGGAATTATTGAGTAGCGTAACTTCCAAACGTGAAGAGATATCGACTTGCGGTTAGTGCCAATTGCATCAGAATAATCGAGTTGGTTGGAAATATATGTTTTTCATAGAAAACAATTCAAAGACGGGAAATAAAACGTTCGGAATTATTGAATTGCGTAACTTCCAAGCGGGAGGAGATATCGACTTGCGGTTAGTGCGAATCGCATCAGAATGATCAAATTTGTTGGAAATATATGTTTTCCATAGAAAACAATTCAAAGACGGGAAATAAAACGTTCGGAATTATTGAATAGCGTAACTTTCAAACGTGAATAGATATCGACTTGCGGTTAGTGCCAATCGCATCAGAATAATCGGGTTGGTTGGAAATATATGTTTTTCATAGAAAACAATTCAAAGACGGGAAATAAAACGTTCGGAATTATTGAATTGCATAACTTCCATACGGGAAGAGATATCGACTTGCGGTTAGTGCCAATCGCATCAGAATAATCGAGTTGGTTGGAAATATATGTTTTTCATAGAAAACAATTCAAAGACGGGAAATAAAACGTTCGGAATTACTGAATTGCGTAACTTCCAAACGGGAAGAGATATCGACTTGCGGTTGTTGCGAATCGCATCAGAATGATTAAATTTGTTGGAAATATATGTTTTCCATAGAAAAAAAATTCAAAGACGGGAAATAAATCGTTCGGAATTATTGAATAGCGTAACTTCCAAACGTGAATAGATATCGACTTGCGGTTAGTGCCAATCGTATCAGAATAATCGAGTTGGTTGGAAATATATGTTTTTCATAGAAAACAATTCAAAGACGGGAAACAAAACGTTCGGAATTATTGAATTGCATAACTTCCAAACGGGGAAAGATATCGACTTGCGGTTAGTGCGAATCGCATCAGAATGATCAAATTGGATGGAAATATATGTTTTTCATAGAAAACAATTCAAAGACGGGAAATAAAACATTCGGAATTTTTGAATTGCGTAACTTCCAAACATGAAGAGATATCGACTTGCGGTTAGTGCCAATCGCATCAGAATCATCAAGTAGGTTGGAAATATATGTTTTCCATAGAAAACAATTCAAAGACGGGAAATGAAACTTTCGGAATTACTGAATTGCGTAACTTCCAGACGGGAAGAGTATCTACTTGCGGTTGGTGCCAATCGCATCAGAATCATCAAATTGGTTGGAAATATATGTTTTCCATATAAAACAATTCAAAGACGGGAAATAAAACGTTCGGAATTATTGAATTGCGTAACTTCCAGAGGGGAAGAGTTATCGACTTGCGGTTAGTGCCAATCGCATCAGAATCATCGAGTTGGTTGGAAATATATGTTTGTAAGGAATGAATCCTTAGTATAATCAAACTTAGTGCTCTATTGTAAAATCAGGTCGGTAAGTCAGACCTCTAATTATATGATTAAGACAATTAATTGACACAGTGCACATGTCATAAGAAATCAAGAATATAATACTTTTTAAAACTAATCCAGAAGAACAACGTGAATAGCAACTTTGAATGTTGTTTCTTCTATATTCTAGGTAAGAGTAGTAATTAGTTCAAGCTGTTATACTGTTATTTTCTATATAAAATAATAAAAACTTCTATATTCTAGAGAAACAATTCAGTGTTATCCATGAAAGAAAACCCTCTCCAAATATGAACCCACAACTATTAATCAACATTATAAAACAACATTCTTGTTGGAATTCGCCATGGACAAACTGCTGTTTACTTTCGAGGTACTCTCTGCTGCAGATGAAAAAACGAACGTAATATGTATAACTTCAATTACTACGCCGAGCGGCCGGACCTTCAAAATTCCGCTTCACTGCTGCAATTCACAAAAGCATACGGAAGTCAAAAAGACAGAAGCATTTATTAAGGTAAAAAAACAATTAACTAAAAGAGGCCAGTTAAGAAAGATTTGGATTTCTCTATCTGAAGAATTACGCGAAACTTATATTGATGACGATGGTAATTTACAATTTGAAGACGAATACTTAGAAGAAATCACTGGCACTCAAGAACATAATATTACTAATGCTTCAGAACAACCGTTAATACAATTGCTCGAAAAATTACTTGAAAAAAGTCAAGAGAAATCGGAAGAAAAAAATATTGGAAAAATAGCTAAAGAATTTACAATTGATAAATTCAATGGAAAAAATTCTAATGCAAATCAATGGATGGATACTTTTGAAAAAGAGTGCGAACGGTTTAACATAGACAAACATGAGAAAAAAATTGAAATTTTAAAATCATTTATGGAAAAGAGTGCAACAGATTGATATAGTTGTACACTTTTGAAATTAACAATTCAAGCAGACTGGAAAGATTGGAAAACAAATTTTTGTAATACATTTGCGAACAAAGGTTGGTCTTCGATAAGGTATGCATTACAATTTAAGTATCAATCGGGTTCCTTATTAGAATACGCAATAAAAAAAGAGAAACTTTTATTAGAAATCAGAATAACTATTGATAACGGAACATTAATTGATTTAATTGCTGCTGGTCTGCCAAATTATGTAGCTGATAGAATTGATAGAGAAAAATTGAAAAAGACAGAAGATTTATACAATGAAATAGGTAAATTGGAACATTTAACTCACAAGAAAAATTTTGAAATTAAAAAGAATAAAAATTATGATAATAAAGAAAAGACAGAGAAAAAAGCATGCGAAACATGTAAGAATAAAGGTAAAGGCACACGCTTCCATCCTGAAGCCGATTGCTGGTTCAAAGAGAAAGAAGATAAAATAAAACATGTCAACAAATCGGTATTAGAAGTAGAATTAAGTGATAATGATCAAAAAAACTAATAATTCCACCATTAATTAGACTTAAGTTAACATTAAACAATACTTTGGAAGTATCTGCTCTTTACGATTCAGGCTCAAATGTTCCACTTATAAATTCAAATCTAGTTCAATTGAAACAGAAAATCAGTTTAAACAAAAGAGCTAACTTAAGAACAATTAATGGTGTGTATAAATCAGAAGAATTAATGAAAATCAAAGCAAAAATATTAAATATAGAAGAATACATAGATGTATTCGTAATCAATAATGAAAACTTTGAATATGACTTTCTAATAGGATTAGATTGCATAAAAAAGTTCAAGTTAATTCAAAATGAAAAACTAGAGATAGAACAGAGAAATTCTGATATCAAAGATAAACAAGTATATCAAATAAACTTCAATGAACATGTAGATTTAGACAATTTTAAAGTCTTAACAAATCACTTGAGTCATTATGAAGAAGATATAATAAAAAATCTTATAGATGAATATAAAAAATGTTTTGCAAAAGATAAATATGATATAGGCATAGTAAAAGATTACGAAGCCAGAATAGATCTCATAGTAGATAAATATTGCAGCAAAAGACCTTATCGGTGCACAATAGAAGATCAAAAAGAAATAGAGGAACAAGTCTCAGAATTACTTAAAAGAAACTTGATAGAAGAATCATATAGTCCCTTTGCTGCTCCAATTACACTAGCATATAAAAGAGATGAAAATAAAAGATCAAGACTATGCATAGATTTTAGAGATTTGAATAAAATAGTAGTTCCCCAATCACAACCATTTCCACTAATTGAAGATTTGGTAACAAGAACAAGAGACTGCAAATATTTTTCAAAGCTTGATATAAATTCAGCATTTTGGTCTATCCCACTAAGGATTGAAGATAGAAGAAAAACGGCATTTGTGACTCAAGAGGGACAATTTCAATGGACTTGTTTACCTTTTGGGTTAAAGACTTCACCGGCTATTTTTCAAAGAATATTGAGTAATATAATAAGAAAACGTAAGCTGTCAGATTTCACAGTAAATTACATTGATGATATACTAATTTTTTCAAAATCTTCTAAAGAACATATAGATCACTTATCACAATTATTAGAAGCAATATTGAAAGAAGGATTCAGATTAAAATTTTCAAAATGCACATTCGCATTAGACTCAGTTCAATATTTAGGTCACATTATAAAACACAACTCAATTTCTCCAATAAAAGATAATCTAATTTCGATTAAGAATTTCCCAATACCAAAAAATCAGAAGAACATTAGACAGTTTCTAGGAAAAATTAATTTTTACAATGAATATGTTCCAAAAATTTCATTAATCTTAGAACCATTACATAATCTATTAAGAAAAGGGCAAAGTTTCATTTGGACCGAAGAATGTCAAAAAGCCTTTGAATATATGAAAAATTTCCTCTGTACTCAGCCAGTATTGACAATATTTGATCCAAATCTACCGATACACATATACACAGATGCAAGCCTACAAGGCATAGGAGCCATATTAAAACAGCCACAACTAAATGATAAATTAGAAACTGAAAAGCCGGTAGCATATTTCTCAAAGAAACTGAATGAATCACAAAAAAGAAAGAAAGCAATTTACTTAGAAGCTTTAGCAATAAAAGAAGCAGTAAAGTACTGGCAACATTGGCTTATAGGTAGACATTTCAAAGTGTTCTCAGATCATAAACCACTAGAAAAGATGAATATCAGAGCTAGAACAGACGAAGACTTAGGCGATATGACCTACTATTTATCGCAATATGATTTTGAAATAATATACCGTCCAGGTAAAGATAACTTAGAAGCAGACTGCTTGAGTAGAAATCCAGTATTAGAGTCTCAAGAAGATAATGATGATCAATTAAAAATTGTAAATTTAATAAAAATGGAAGATATTTTAGAAGATCAAAAAGATAACCAGGATATAGAATTGAAAAAGGATAAATTAATTATTAAAGATAATTTATATTATAAAAGGGTTAAAAACAGAGAAAAGATTATATTATCGGAACAATTTAGTAAAAAACTAATAGAAGACACACATAAGAAATTTTGCCACATAGGAATAAAACAAATGCAAAGTAAGATACTGCCATATTATGCAGCAAAAAGAATATCAGAAAACATACATGAAACTTGCAAAAATTGTGAAATATGTATAAAAAATAAATCGAGGGGACAAAACAAAATTGGTCTAATGTCACATCTTGGTCCCGCAAAAAAGCCATTTGAAATAATTTCTATAGATACAATAGGTGGATTCGGTGGTTCACGATCCACAAAGAAATATTTGCATCTTTTAGTAGATCATTTCACAAGATTTGCTTACATATTAACATCAAAAACACAAAATGCAAATGATTTCATTAAGTTGATAGAAAATGTTATTAAAGGACATAATATAGAGATAATCCTAACAGATCAATATCCAGGAATAAATTCCAAAAATTTCAAAGAATTTTTAGAAAAAAGGAAAATTGCTATGATTTTTACAGCAGTTAACGCACCATTCTCAAATGGTTTAAACGAAAGACTTAATCAAACTTTAGTGAATAAAATTAGATGTGCAATAAATGAAGAAAATAAAAGACATGCATGGACAAATATAGCACATAATTGTGTAGAAAAATACAATGAGACTGAACACACGGTAACAGGATTCAGTCCAAAATATTTATTATCAGGTGAAGATACCTCAACATTACCAAATGAATTAAGAAAAATCAAAGATGATAATAATAACCTTGAAAATAATAGAACAATTGCGTTACAGAACAGTATTAAGTACCATGAATATAATAAAAAATTATACGATAAGAACAGAAAAAATCATGATTTTAAAGTCGGCGACTTAGTATATGTTGAGAATGGAAACCGACTGAATCGAAGAAAATTAGATGAACTAAGAGTTGGTCCATATAAAATTTTAAATAAGTTATCAAACTCGATGTACGAAATTGACATAGGACACAAAAAATCAGAATCAAACTTATTTCATATCTCTAAACTCATTCCAACTCCTAATGAACCAACTGTAAAAGATGCTTGAGACGTCCAGCCATAGCTTCTTATGAACTTGTACCAACATTTTTTAACAAAATTTTATCTTAGAGAGGGAGATGTAAGGAATGAATCCTTAGTATAATCAAACTTAGTGCTCTATTGTAAAATCAGGTCGGTAAGTCAGACCTCTAATTATATGATTAAGACAATTAATTGACACAGTGCACATGTCATAAGAAATCAAGAATATAATACTTTTTAAAACTAATCCAGAAGAACAACGTGAATAGCAACTTTGAATGTTGTTTCTTCTATATTCTAGGTAAGAGTAGTAATTAGTTCAAGCTGTTATACTGTTATTTTCTATATAAAATAATAAAAACTTCTATATTCTAGAGAAACAATTCAGTGTTATTCATGAAAGAAAACCCTCTCCAAATATAAACCCACAACTATTAATCAACATTATATGTTTTTCATGGAAAACAATTCAAAGACGTTCGGAATTATTGAATTGCGTAACTTCCAGACGGGAAGAGGTATCGACTTGCGGCTAGTGCCAATCGCATCAGAATCATCGAGTTGGTTGGAAATATATGTTTTTCATCGAAAACAATTCAAAGACAGGAAATAAAACGTTCGGAATTATTGAATTGCGTAACTTCCAGACGGGAAGAGATAGCGATTTGCTGTTAGCGCCAATCGCATCAGAATCATCAAATTGGTTGGAGATATAAGTTTTCCATAGGAAACAATCCAAAAACGGAAATAAAGCGTTCGGAATTATTGAATTGTGTAACTTCCAGAGGGGAAGAAATATCGACTTGCGGTTAGTGCGAATCGCATCAGAATGATCAAATTGGTTGGAAATATATGTTTTCCATAGAAAACAATTCAAAGACGGGAAATAAAACGTTCGGAATTATTGAATAGCGTAACTTCCAAACGTGAATAGATATCGACTTGCGGTTAGTGCCAATCGCATCAGAATCATCAAGTAGGTTGGAAATATATGTTTTCCATAGAAAACAATTCAAATACGGGAAATAAAATTTTCGGAATTTTTGAATTGCGTAACTTCCAGACGGGAAGAGATATCTACTTGCGGTTGGTACCAATCGCATCAGAATCATCAAATTGGTTGGGAATATATGTTTTCCATAGAAAACAATTCAAAGACGGGAAATAAAACTTTCGGAATTATTGAATTGCGTAACTTCCAGACGGGAAGAGATATCTACTTGCGGTTGGTGCCAATCGCATTAGAATCATCAAATTGGTTGGAAATATATGTTTTCCATATAAAACAATCCAAAGACGGGAAACAAAACGTTCGGAAATATTGAATTGCGTAACTTCCAAACGGGAAGAGATGTCGACTTGCGTTTAGTGCCAATCGCATCAGAATCATCGAGTTGTTTGGGAATATATGTTTTTCATGGAAAACAATTCAAAGACGTTCGGAATTATTGAATTGCGTAACTTCCAGACGGGAAGAGATATCGATTTGTTGTTAGTGCCAATCGCATCAGAATCATCAAATTGGTTGGAAATATAAGTTTCCCATAGAAAACAATTCAAAAACGGAAATAAAGCGTTCGGAATTATTGAATTGCGTAACTTCCAAACGGGAAGAGATATCGACTAGCGGTTAGAGCCAATCGCATCAGAATCATCGAGTTGGTTGGAAATATATTTTTTTCATGGATGACAATTCGAAAACGGGAAATAAAACGTTCGGAATTATCGAATTGTGTAACTTCCAGAGGGGAAGAGATATCGACTTGCGGTTAGTGCCAATCGCATCAGAATCATGGAGTTGGTTGGAAATATATGTTTTCCATGGAAAACAATTCAAAGACGGGGAATACAACGTTCGGGATTATTGAATTGTGTAACTTCCAGAAGGGGAGAGATATCGACTTGCGGTAAGTGCGAATCGCATCAGAATCATGGAGTTGGTTGGAAATATATGTTTTTCAAGGAGAACAATTCAAAGACTTTCGGAATTATTGAATTGCGTAACTTCCAGATGGGAAGAGGTATCGACTTGCGGCTGGTGCCAATCGCATCAGAATCATCGAGTTGGTTGGAAATATATGTTTTTCATCGGAAACAATTCAAAGACGGGAAATAAAACGTTCGGAATTATTGAATTGCGTAACTTCCAAACGGGAAGAGATATCGACTTGCGGTAAGTGCGAATCGCATCAGAATGATCAAATTGGTTGGAAATATATGTTTTCCATAGAAAACAATTCAAAGGCGGGAAACAAAATGTTCGGAATTATTGAATAGCGTAACTTCCAAACGTGAATAGATATCGACTTGCGGTTAGTGCCAATCGCATCAGAATAATCGAGTTGGTTGGAAACATATGTTCTTCATAGAAAACAATTCAAAGACGGGAAATAAAACGTTCGGAATTATTGAATTGCATAACTTCCAAACGGGAAGAGATATCGACTTGCGGTTAGTGCGAATCGCATCAGAATGATCAAATAGGTTGGAAATATATGTTTTTCATAGAAAACAATTCAAAGACGGGAAATAAAACTTTCGGAATTATTGAATTGCGTAACTTCCAAACGGGAAAAGATATCGACTTGCGGTTAGTGCCAATCGCATCAGAATCATCAAGCAGGTTGGAAATATATGTTTTACATAGAAAACAATTCAAAGACGGGAAATAAAACTTTCGGAATTATTGAATTGCGTAACTTCCAGACGGGAAGAGATATCTACTTGCGGTTGGTGCCAATCGCATCAGAATCATCAAATTGGTTGGAAATATATGTTTTCCAAATAAAACAATTCAAAGACGGGAAATAAAACGTTCGGAATTATTGAATTGCGTAACTTCCAGAGGGGAAGATTTTTCGACTTGCGGTTAGTGCCAATCGCATCAGAATCATGGAGTTGGTTGGAAATATATGTTTTTCATAGAAAACAATTCAAAGACGGGAAATAAAAGGTTCGGAATCATTGAATGGCGTAACTTCCAGACGGGAAGAGATATCGACTTGCGGCTAGTGCCAATCGCATCAGAATCATGGATTTGGTTGGAAATATAAGTTTCTCATAGAGAACAATTCGAAGAAGGGCAATAAAACTTCCGGAATTATTGAATTGCGTAACTTCCAAACGGGAAGAGATATCGACTTGCGTTTAGTGCCAATCGCATCAGAATCATCGAGTTGGTTGGAAATATATGTTTTTCATGGAAAACAATTCAAAGACGTTCGGAATAATTGAATTGGGTAACTTCCAGACGGGAAGAGGTATCGACTTGCGGCTAGTGCCAATCGCATCAGAATCATCGAGTTGGTTGGAAATACATGTTTTTCATAGAAAACAATTCAAAGACGGGAAATAAAACGTTCGGAATTATTGAATTGCGTAACTTCCAGACGGGAAGAGATATCGATTTGCTGTTAGTGCCAATCTCATCAGAATCATCAAATTGGTTGGAAATATAAGTTTTCCATCGAAAATAATTCAAAAACGGAAATAAAGCGTTCGGAATTATTGAATTGCGTAACTTCCAAACATGAAGAGATATCGACTTGCCGTTAGAGCCGATCGCATCAGAATCATCGAGTTGGTTGGAAATATATGTTTTTTATGAAAAACAATCCAAAAACGGGAAATAAAACGTTCGGAATTATTGAATTGTGTAACTTCCAGAGGGGAAGATATATCGACTTGCGGTTAGTGCCAATCGCATCAGAATCATCAAGTTGGTTGGAAATATATGTTTTCCATAGAAAACAATTCAAAGACGGGAAATAAAACGTTCGGAATTATTGAATTGCGTAACTTCCAAACGGGAAGAGATATCTACTTGCGGTTAGTGCGAATCGCATCAGAATGATCAAATTGGTTGGAAATATATGTTTTCCATAGAAAACAATTCAAAGACGGGAAATAAAACGTTCGGAATTATTGAATAGCGTAACTTCCAAACGTGAAGAGATATCGACTTGTGGTTAGTGCCAATCGCATCAGAATAATCGAGTTGGCTGGAAATATATGTTTTTCATGGAAAACAATTCAAAGACGGGAAGTAAAACGTTCGGAATTATTGTATTGCGTAACTTCCAAACGGGAAGAGATATCGACTTGCGGTTAGTGCGAATCGCATCAGAATGATCAAATTGGTTGGAAATATATGTTTTCCATAGAACACAATTCAGAGACGGGAAATAAAACGTTCGGAATTATTGAATTGCGTAACTTTCAGACGGGAAGAGATATCGACTCGCGGTTAGTGTCAATCGCATCAGAATCTTCGAGTTGGTTGGAAATAAATGTTTTTCATAGAAAACAATTCAAAGACGGGAAATAAAACTTTCGGAATTATTGAATTGCATAACTTCCAAACGGGAAGAGATATCGATTTGCTGTAAGTGCCAATCGCATCAGAATCATCAAATTGGTTGGAAATACAAGTTTTCCATGGAAAACAATTCAAAAACGGAAATAAAGCGTTCGGATTTATTGAATTACGTAACTTCCAAACGGGAAGAGATATCGACTTGCGGTTAGAGCCAATCGCACCAGAATCATCGAGTTAGTTGGAAATATATGTTTTTCATGAAAACAATTCAAAAACGGGAAATAAAACGTTCGGAATTATTGAATTGTGTAACTTCCAGAGGGGAAGAGATATCGACTTGCGGTTAGTGCGAATCGCATCAGAATGATCAAATTTGTTTAAAATCTTTGTTTTCCATAGAAAACAATTCAAAGACGGGAAATAAAACGTTCGAAATTATTGAATAGCGTAACTTCCAAACGTGAATAGATATCGACTTGCGGTTAGTGCCAATCGCATCAGAATAATCGAGTTGGTTGGAAATATATGTTTTTCATAGAAAACAATTCAAAGACGGGAAATAAAACGTTCGGAATTATTGAATTGCATAACTTCCAACCGGGAAGAGTTATCGACTTGCGGTTAGTGCCAATAGCATCAGAATCATGTAGTTGGTTGGAAATATATGTTCTTCATAGAAAACAATCCAAACACGGGAAATAAAACGTTCGGAATTATTGAATGGCATAACTTCCAGACGGGGAGAGATATCGACTTGCGGCTAAAGCCAATCGCATCAGAATTATGGATTTGGTTGGAAATATATGTTTCTCATAGAAAACAATTCAAAGAAGGGCAATAAAACGTTCGGAAATATTGAATTGCGTAACTTCCAAACGGGAAGAGATATCGACTTGCGGTAAGTGCGAATCGCATCAGAATGATCAAATTGGTTGGAAATATATGTTTTCCATAGAAAACAATTCAAAGGCGGGAAGTAAAATTTTCGGAATTATTGAATAGCGTAACTTCCAAACGTGAATAGATATCGACTTGCGGTTAGTGCCAATCGCATCAGAATAATCGAGTTGGTTGGAAACATATGTTCTTCATAGAAAACAATTCAAAGACGGGAAATAAAACGTTCGGAATTATTGAATTGCATAACTTCCAAACGGGAAGAGATATCGACTTGCGGTTAGTGCGAATCGCATCAGAATGATCAAATTGGTTGGAAATATATGTTTTTCATAGAAAACAATTCAAAGACGGGAAATAAAACGTTCGGAATTATTGAATTGCATAACTTCCAAACGGGAAGAGATATCGATTTGCTGTTAGTGTCAATCGCATCAGAATCATCAAATTGGTTGGAAATATAAGTTTTCCATGGAAAACAATTCAAAAACGGAAATAAAGCGTTCGGATTTATTGAATTACGTAACTTCCAAACGGGAAGAGATATCGACTTGCGGTTAGAGCCAATCGCACCAGAATCATCGAGTTAGTTGGAAATATATGTTTTTCATGAAAACAATTCAAAAACTGGAAATAAAACGTTCGGAATTATTGAATTGTGTAACTTCCAGAGGGGAAGAGATATCGACTTGCGGTTAGTGCGAATCGCATCAGAATGATCAAATTTGTTGGAAATCTTTGTTTTCCATAGAAAACAATTCAAAGACGGGAAATAAAACGTTCGAAATTATTGAATAGCGTAACTTCCAAACGTGAATAGATATCGACTTGCGGTTAGTGCCAATCGCATCAGAATAATCGAGTTGGTTGGAAATATATGTTTTTCATAGAAAACAATTCAAAGACGGGAAATAAAACGTTCGGAATTATTGAATTGCATAACTTCCAACCGGGAAGAGTTATCGACTTGCGGTTAGTGCCAATAGCATCAGAATCATGTAGTTGGTTGGAAATATATGTTCTTCATAGAAAACAATCCAAAGACGGGAAATAAAACGTTCGGAATTATTGAATGGCATAACTTCCAGACGGGGAGAGATATCGACTTGCGGCTAAAGCCAATCGCATCAGAATCATGGATTTGGTTGGAAATATATGTTTCTCATAGAAAACAATTCGCAGAAGGGCAATAAAACGTTCGGAAATATTGGATTGCGTAACTTCCAAACGGGAAGAGATATCGACTTGCGTTTAGTGCCAATCGCATCCGAATCATCGAGTTGTTGGAAATATATGTTTTTCATGGAAAACAATTCAAAGACGTTCGAAATTATTGAATTGGGTAACTTCCAGACGGGAAGAGGTATCGACTTGCGGCTAGTGCCAATCGCATCAGAATCATCGAATTGGTTGGAAATATATGTTTTTCATAGAAAACAATTCAAAGACGGGAAATAAAACGTTCGGAATTATTGAATTGCGTAACTTCCAGACATGAAGAGATATCGATTTGCTGTTAGTGCCAATCGCATCAGAATCATCAAATTGGTTGGAAATATAAGTTTTCCATAGAAAATAATTCAAAAACGGAAATAAAGCGTTCGGAATTATTGAATTGCGTAACTTCCAAACGGGAAGAGATATCGACTTGCGGTTAGAGCCAATCGCATCAGAATCATCGAGTTGGTTGGAAATATATGTTTTTCATGGAAATCAATTCAAAAATGGGAAATAAAACGTTCGGAATTATTGAATTGTGTAACTTCCAGAGGGGGAGAGATATTGACTTGCGGTTAGTGCCAATCGCATCAGAATCATGGAGTTGGTTGGAAATATATGTTTTACATGGAAAACAATTCGAAGACGGGAAATAAAACGTTCGGAATTATTGAATTGCGTAACTTCCAAACGTAAAGAGATATCGACTTGCGGTTAGTGCCAATCGCATCAGAATAATCGAGTTGGTTGGAAATATAGTTTTTCATAGAGAACAATTCGAAGACGGGAAGTAAAACGTTAGGGATTATTGAATTGCGTAACTTCCAAACGGGAAGAGTTATCGACTTGCGGCTAGTGCGAATCGCTTCAGAATGATCAAATTGGTTGGAAATATATGTTTTCCGTAGAAAACAATTCAGAGACGGGAAATAAAACGTTCTGGATTATTGAATTGCGTAACTTTCAGACGGGAAGAGATATCGACTTGCGGTTAGTGTCAATCGCATCAGAATCATCGAGTTAGTTGGAAATAGATGTTTTTCATAGAAAACAATTGAAAGACGTTAAATAAAACGTTCGGAATTATTGAATAGCGTAACTTCCAAACGTGAAGAGATATCGACTTGCGGTTAGTGCCAATCGCATCAGAATAATCGAGTTGGTTGGAAGTATATGTTTTTCATAGAAAACAATTCAAAGACGGGAAATAAAACTTTCGGAATTATTGAATTGCGTAACTTCCAGAGAAGAAGAGTTATCGACTTGCGGTTAGTGCCAATCGCATCAGAATCATGGAGTTGGTTGGAAATATATGTTTTTCATAGAAAACAATTCAAAGACGGGGAATAATACGTTCGGAATTATTGAATTACGTAACTTCCAGACGGCAAGAGATATCGACTTGCGGTTAGTGCCAATCGCATCAGAATCATGGATTTGGTTGGAAATATATGTTTCTCATAGAAAACAATTCAAAGACGGGAAATAAAACGTTCGGAAATATTGAATTGCGTAACTTCCAAACGGGAAGAGATATCGACTTGCGTTTAGTGCCAATCGCATCAGAATCATCGAGTTGGTTGGAAATATATGTTTTTCATGGAAAACAATTCAAAGACGTTCGGAATTATTGAATTGCGTAACTTCCAGACGGGAAGAGGTATCGACTTGCGGCTAGTGGCAATCGCATCAGAATCATCGAGTTGGTTGGAAATATATGTTTTTCATCGAAAACAATTCAAAGACTGGAAACAAAACGTTCGGAATTATTGAATTGCGTAACTTCCAGACGGGAAGAGATATCGATTTGCTGTTAGTGCCAATCGCATCAGAATCATCAAATGGGTTGGAAATATAAGTTTTCCATAGAAAACAATTCAAAAACGGAAATAAAGCGTTCGGAATTATTGAATTGCGTAACTTCCAGACGGGAAGAGATATCGACTTGTGGTTGGAGCAAATCGCACCAGAATCATCGAGTTGGTTGGAAATATATGTTTTTCATGGAAAACAATTCAAAAACGGGAAATAAAACGTTCGGAATTATTGAATTGTGTAACTTCCAGAGGGGAAGAGATATCGACTTGCGGTTAGTGCCAATCGCATTAGAATCTTGGAGTTGGTTGGAAATTATATGTTTTTCATGGAAAACAATTCAAAGACGGGAAATAAAACGTTCGAAATTATTGAATTGCGTAACTTCCAAACGTAAAGAGATATCGACTTGCGGTTAGTGCCAATCGCATCAGAATCATCAAGTTGGTTGGAAATACATGTTTTCCATAGAAAACAATTCAAAGGCAGGAAATAAAACGTTCGGAATTATTGAATTGCGTAACTTCCAAACGGGAAGAGATATCGACTTGCGGTTAGTGCGAATCGCATCAGAATGATCAAATTGGTTGGAAATTTATGTTTTCCATGGAAAACAATTCAAAGACGGGAAATAAAACGTTCGAAATTATTGAATTGCGTAACTTCCAAACGTAAAGAGATATCGACTTGCGGTTAGTGCCAATCGCATCAGAATCATCAAGTTGGTTGGAAATACATGTTTTCCATAGAAAACAATTCAAAGGCAGGAAATAAAACGTTCGGAATTATTGAATAGCGTAACTTCCAAACGTGAAGAGATATCGACTTGCGGTTAGTGCCAATCGCATCAGAATAATCGAGTTGTTTGGAAATATATGTTTTTCATAGAAAACAATTCAAAGACGGGAAATAAAAAGTTCGGAATTATGGAATTGCGTAACTTCCAAACGGGAAGAGATATCGACTTGCGGCTAGTGCCAATCGCATCAGAATAATCGAGTTGGTTGGAAATATATGTTTTTCATAGAAAACAATCCAAAGACGGGAAATAAAACGTTCAGAATTATTGAATTGCGTAACTTCCAAACGGGAAGAGATATCGACTGCGTATCGCATCAGAATGATCAAATTGGTTGGAAATATATGTTTTCCATAGAAAACAAGTCAAAGACGGGAAATAAAACGTTCGGTATTATTGAATAGCGTAACTTCCAAACGTGAATAGATATCGACTTGCGGTTAGTGCCAATCGCATCAGAATAATCGAGTTGGTTGGAAATATATGTTTTTCATAGAAAACAATTCAAAGACGGGAAATAAAACGTTCGGAATTATTGAATTGCATAACTTCCAAACGGGAAGAGATATCGACTTGCGGTTAGTGCGAATCGCATCAGAATGATCAAATTGGTTGGAAATATATGTTTTTCATAGAAAACAATTCGAAGACGGGAAATAAAACTTTCTGAATTATTGAATTCTGTAACTTCCAGACGGGAAGAGATATCTACTTGCGGTTGGTGCCAATCGCATCAGAATCATCAAATTGGTTGGAAATATATGTTTTCCATATAAAACAATTCAAAGACGGGAAATAAAACGTTCGGAATTATTGAATGGCTTAACTTCCAGACGGGAAGAGGTATCGACTTGCGGCTAGTGCCAATCGCATCAGAATCATCGAGTTGGTTGGAAATATATGTTTTACATAGAAAACAATTCAAAGACGGGAAATAAAACGTTCGGAATTATTGATTTGCGTAACTTCCAGACGGGAAGAGATATCGATTTGCTGTTAGTGCCAATCGCATCAGAATCATCAAATTGGTTGGAAATATATGTTTCCCATAGAAAACAATTCAAAGACAGGAAATAAAACGTTCGGAATTATTGAATAGCGTAACTTCCAAACGTGAAGAGATATCGACTTGCGGTTAGTGCCAATCGCATCAGAATAATCGAGTTGGTTGGATATATATGTTTTTCATAGAAAACAATTCAAAGACGGGAAATAAAACGTTCGGAATTATGGAATTGCTTAACTTCCAAATGGGAAGAGATATCGACTTGCGGTTAGTGCCAATCGCATCAGAATAATCGAGTTGGTTGGAAATATATGTTTTTCATAGAAAACAATTCAAAGACGGGAAATAAAACTTTCGGAATTATTGAATTGCGTAACTTCCAAAAGGGAAGAGATATCGACTGCGAATCGCATCAGAATGATCAAATTGGTTGGAAATATATGTTTTCCATAGAAAACGAGTCAAAGACGGGAAATAAAACGTTCGGAATTATTGAATAGCGTAACTTCCAAACGTGAATAGATATCGACTTGCGGTTACTGCCAATCGCATCAGAATAATCGAGTTGGTTGGAAATATATGTTTTTCATAGAAAACAATTCGAAGACGGGAAATAAAACTTTCTGAATTATTGAATTGCGTAACTTCCAGACGGGAAGAGATATCTACTTGCGGTTGGTGCCAATCGCATCAGAATCATCAAATTGGTTGGAAATATATGTTTTCCATATAAAACAATTCAAAGACAGGAAATAAAACGTTCGGAATTATTGAATTGCGTTACTTCCAGAGGGGAAGAGTTATCGACTTGCGGTTAGTGCCAATCGCATCAGAATCATGGAGCTGGTTGGAAATATATGTTTTTCATAGAAAACAATTCAAAGACGGGAAATAAAACGTTCGAAATTATTGAATTGCGTAACTTCCAGACGGGAAGAGATATCGACTTGCGGCTAGTGACAATCGCATCAGAATCATGGATTTGGTTGGAAATATATGTTTCTCATTGAAAACAATTCGAAGAAGGGCAATAAAACGTTCAGAAATATTGAATTGCATAACTTCCAAACATGAAGAGATATCGACTTGCGTTTAGTGCCAATCGCATCAGAATCATCGAGTTGGTTGGAAATATATGTTTTTCATGGAAAACAATTCAAAGACGTTCGGAATTATTGAATTGCTTAACTTCCAGACGGGAAGAGGTATCGACTTGCGGCTAGTGCCAATCGCATCAGAATCATCGAGTTGGTTGGAAATACATGTTTTACATAGAAAACAATTCAAAGACGGGAAATAAAACGTTCGGAATTATTGAATTGCGTAACTTCCAGACGGGAAGAGATATCGATTTGCTGTTAGTGCCAATCGCATCAGAATCATCAAATTGGTTGGGAATATATGTTTTCATAGAAAACAATTCAAAGACGGGGAATAAAACGTTCGGAATTATTGAATTGCGTAACTTCCAAACGGGAAGAGATATCGACTTGCGGTTAGTGCGAATCGCATCAGAATGATCAAATTGGTTGGAAATATATGTTTTCCATAGAAAACAATTCAAAGACGGGAAATAAAACGTTCGGAATTATTTAATTGCGTAACTTTCAGACGGGAAGAGATCTCGACTTGCGGTTAGTGTCAATCGCATCAGAATCATCGAGTTAGTTGGAAATAAATGTTTTTCGAAGAAAACAATTCAAAGACGGGAACTAAAACGTTCGAAATTATTGAATTGCGTAACTTCCAGACGGGAAGAGATATCGACTTGCGGCTAGTGACAATCGCATCAGAATCATGGATTTGGTTGGAAATATATGTTTCTCATAGAAAACAATTCAAAGAAGGGCAATAAAACGTTCGGAATTATTTAATTGCGTAACTTCCAGACGGGAAGAGAAATCGACTTGCGGTTAGAGCGAATCGCATCAGAATGATCAAATTGGTTGGATATATATGGTTTTCATAGAAAACAATTCAAAGACGGGAAATAAAACTTTCGGAATTATTGATTTGCGTAACTCCCAAACGGGAAGAGATATCGACTTGCGGTTAGTGCCAATCGCATCAGAATCATCAAGTAGGTTGGAAACATATGTTTTCCATAGAAAACAATCCAACGACGGGAAATAAAACGTTCGGAATTATTGAATTGCGTAACTTCCAAACGGGAAGAGATATCGACTTGCGGTTAGTGCGAATCGCATCAGAATGATCAAATTGGTTGGAAATATATGTTTTCCATAATAAACAATTCAAAGACGGGAAATAAAACGTTCGAAATTATTGAATTGCGTAACTTCCAGACGGGAAGAGGTATCGACTTGCGGCTAGTGGCAATCGCATCAGAATCATCGAGTTGGTTGGAAATATATGTTTTTCATCGAAAACAATTCAAAGACTGGAAACAAAACGTTCGGAATTATTGAATTGCGTAACTTCCAGACGGGAAGAGATATCGATTTGCTGTTAGTGCCAATCGCATCAGAATCATCAAATGGGTTGGAAATATAAGTTTTCCATAGAAAACAATTCAAAAACGGAAATAAAGCGTTCGGAATTATTGAATTGCGTAACTTCCAGACGGGAAGAGATATCGACTTGTGGTTGGAGCAAATCGCACCAGAATCATCGAGTTGGTTGGAAATATATGTTTTTCATGGAAAACAATTCAAAAACGGGAAATAAAACGTTCGGAATTATTGAATTGTGTAACTTCCAGAGGGGAAGAGATATCGACTTGCGGTTAGTGCCAATCGCATTAGAATCTTGGAGTTGGTTGGAAATTATATGTTTTTCATGGAAAACAATTCAAAGACGGGAAATAAAACGTTCGAAATTATTGAATTGCGTAACTTCCAAACGTAAAGAGATATCGACTTGCGGTTAGTGCCAATCGCATCAGAATCATCAAGTTGGTTGGAAATACATGTTTTCCATAGAAAACAATTCAAAGGCAGGAAATAAAACGTTCGGAATTATTGAATTGCGTAACTTCCAAACGGGAAGAGATATCGACTTGCGGTTAGTGCGAATCGCATCAGAATGATCAAATTGGTTGGAAATTTATGTTTTCCATGGAAAACAATTCAAAGACGGGAAATAAAACGTTCGAAATTATTGAATTGCGTAACTTCCAAACGTAAAGAGATATCGACTTGCGGTTAGTGCCAATCGCATCAGAATCATCAAGTTGGTTGGAAATACATGTTTTCCATAGAAAACAATTCAAAGGCAGGAAATAAAACGTTCGGAATTATTGAATAGCGTAACTTCCAAACGTGAAGAGATATCGACTTGCGGTTAGTGCCAATCGCATCAGAATAATCGAGTTGTTTGGAAATATATGTTTTTCATAGAAAACAATTCAAAGACGGGAAATAAAAAGTTCGGAATTATGGAATTGCGTAACTTCCAAACGGGAAGAGATATCGACTTGCGGCTAGTGCCAATCGCATCAGAATAATCGAGTTGGTTGGAAATATATGTTTTTCATAGAAAACAATCCAAAGACGGGAAATAAAACGTTCAGAATTATTGAATTGCGTAACTTCCAAACGGGAAGAGATATCGACTGCGTATCGCATCAGAATGATCAAATTGGTTGGAAATATATGTTTTCCATAGAAAACAAGTCAAAGACGGGAAATAAAACGTTCGGTATTATTGAATAGCGTAACTTCCAAACGTGAATAGATATCGACTTGCGGTTAGTGCCAATCGCATCAGAATAATCGAGTTGGTTGGAAATATATGTTTTTCATAGAAAACAATTCAAAGACGGGAAATAAAACGTTCGGAATTATTGAATTGCATAACTTCCAAACGGGAAGAGATATCGACTTGCGGTTAGTGCGAATCGCATCAGAATGATCAAATTGGTTGGAAATATATGTTTTTCATAGAAAACAATTCGAAGACGGGAAATAAAACTTTCTGAATTATTGAATTCTGTAACTTCCAGACGGGAAGAGATATCTACTTGCGGTTGGTGCCAATCGCATCAGAATCATCAAATTGGTTGGAAATATATGTTTTCCATATAAAACAATTCAAAGACGGGAAATAAAACGTTCGGAATTATTGAATGGCTTAACTTCCAGACGGGAAGAGGTATCGACTTGCGGCTAGTGCCAATCGCATCAGAATCATCGAGTTGGTTGGAAATATATGTTTTACATAGAAAACAATTCAAAGACGGGAAATAAAACGTTCGGAATTATTGATTTGCGTAACTTCCAGACGGGAAGAGATATCGATTTGCTGTTAGTGCCAATCGCATCAGAATCATCAAATTGGTTGGAAATATATGTTTTCCATAGAAAACAATTCAAAGACAGGAAATAAAACGTTCGGAATTATTGAATAGCGTAACTTCCAAACGTGAAGAGATATCGACTTGCGGTTAGTGCCAATCGCATCAGAATAATCGAGTTGGTTGGATATATATGTTTTTCATAGAAAACAATTCAAAGACGGGAAATAAAACGTTCGGAATTATGGAATTGCTTAACTTCCAAATGGGAAGAGATATCGACTTGCGGTTAGTGCCAATCGCATCAGAATAATCGAGTTGGTTGGAAATATATGTTTTTCATAGAAAACAATTCAAAGACGGGAAATAAAACTTTCGGAATTATTGAATTGCGTAACTTCCAAAAGGGAAGAGATATCGACTGCGAATCGCATCAGAATGATCAAATTGGTTGGAAATATATGTTTTCCATAGAAAACGAGTCAAAGACGGGAAATAAAACGTTCGGAATTATTGAATAGCGTAACTTCCAAACGTGAATAGATATCGACTTGCGGTTACTGCCAATCGCATCAGAATAATCGAGTTGGTTGGAAATATATGTTTTTCATAGAAAACAATTCGAAGACGGGAAATAAAACTTTCTGAATTATTGAATTGCGTAACTTCCAGACGGGAAGAGATATCTACTTGCGGTTGGTGCCAATCGCATCAGAATCATCAAATTGGTTGGAAATATATGTTTTCCATATAAAACAATTCAAAGACAGGAAATAAAACGTTCGGAATTATTGAATTGCGTTACTTCCAGAGGGGAAGAGTTATCGACTTGCGGTTAGTGCCAATCGCATCAGAATCATGGAGCTGGTTGGAAATATATGTTTTTCATAGAAAACAATTCAAAGACGGGAAATAAAACGTTCGAAATTATTGAATTGCGTAACTTCCAGACGGGAAGAGATATCGACTTGCGGCTAGTGACAATCGCATCAGAATCATGGATTTGGTTGGAAATATATGTTTCTCATTGAAAACAATTCGAAGAAGGGCAATAAAACGTTCAGAAATATTGAATTGCATAACTTCCAAACATGAAGAGATATCGACTTGCGTTTAGTGCCAATCGCATCAGAATCATCGAGTTGGTTGGAAATATATGTTTTTCATGGAAAACAATTCAAAGACGTTCGGAATTATTGAATTGCTTAACTTCCAGACGGGAAGAGGTATCGACTTGCGGCTAGTGCCAATCGCATCAGAATCATCGAGTTGGTTGGAAATACATGTTTTACATAGAAAACAATTCAAAGACGGGAAATAAAACGTTCGGAATTATTGAATTGCGTAACTTCCAGACGGGAAGAGATATCGATTTGCTGTTAGTGCCAATCGCATCAGAATCATCAAATTGGTTGGGAATATATGTTTTCATAGAAAACAATTCAAAGACGGGGAATAAAACGTTCGGAATTATTGAATTGCGTAACTTCCAAACGGGAAGAGATATCGACTTGCGGTTAGTGCGAATCGCATCAGAATGATCAAATTGGTTGGAAATATATGTTTTCCATAGAAAACAATTCAAAGACGGGAAATAAAACGTTCGGAATTATTTAATTGCGTAACTTTCAGACGGGAAGAGATCTCGACTTGCGGTTAGTGTCAATCGCATCAGAATCATCGAGTTAGTTGGAAATAAATGGTTTTCGAAGAAAACAATTCAAAGACGGGAACTAAAACGTTCGAAATTATTGAATTGCGTAACTTCCAGACGGGAAGAGATATCGACTTGCGGCTAGTGACAATCGCATCAGAATCATGGATTTGGTTGGAAATATATGTTTCTCATAGAAAACAATTCAAAGAAGGGCAATAAAACGTTCGGAATTATTTAATTGCGTAACTTCAAGACGGGAAGAGAAATCGACTTGCGGTTAGAGCGAATCGCATCAGAATGATCAAATTGGTTGGATATATATGGTTTTAATAGAAAACAATTCAAAGACGGGAAATAAAACTTTCGGAATTATTGATTTGCGTAACTCCCAAACGGGAAGAGATATCGACTTGCGGTTAGTGCCAATCGCATCAGAATCATCAAGTAGGTTGGAAACATATGTTTTCCATAGAAAACAATCCAACGACGGGAAATAAAACGTTCGGAATTATTGAATTGCGTAACTTCCAAACGGGAAGAGATATCGACTTGCGGTTAGTGCGAATCGCATCAGAATGATCAAATTGGTTGGAAATATATGTTTTCCATAATAAACAATTCAAAGACGGGAAATAAAACGTTCGAAATTATTGAATTGCGTAACTTCCAGACGGGAAGAGATATCGACTTGCGGCTAGTGACAATCGCATCAGAATCATGGATTTGGTTGGAAATATATGTTTCTCATAGAAAACAATTCAAAGAAGGGCAATAAAACGTTCAGAAATATTGATTTGCATAACTTCCAAACATGAAGAGATATCGACTTGCGTTTAGTGCCAATCGCATCAGAATCATCGAGTTGGTTGGAAATATATGTTTTTCATGGAAAACAATTCAAAGACGTTCGGAATTATTGAATTGCTTAACTTCCAGACGGGAAAAGGTATCGACTTGCGGCTAGTGCCAATCGCATCAGAATCATCGAGTTGGTTGGAAATACATGTTTTACATAGAAAACAATTCAAAGACGGAAAATAAAACGTTCGGAATTATTGAATTGCGTAACTTCCAGACGGGAAGAGATATCGATTTGCTGTTAGTGCCAATCGCATCAGAATCATCAAATTGGTTGGGAATATATGTTTTCCATAGAAAACAATTCAAAGACGGGGAATAAAACGTTCGGAATTATTGAATTGCGTAATTTCCAAACGGGAAGAGATATCGACTTGCGGTTAGTGCGAATCGCATCAGAATGATCAAACTGGTTGGAAATATATGTTTTCCATAGAAAACAATTCAAAGACGGGAAATAAAACGTTCGGAATTATTTAATTGCGTAACTTTCAGACGGGAAGAGATATCGACATGCGGTTAGTGTCAATCGCATCAGAATCATCGAGTTAGTTGGAAATAAATGTTTTTCATAGAAAACAATTCAAAGACGGGAACTAAAACGTTCGGAATTATTGAATTACGTAACTTCCAGACGGGAAGAGATATCGACTTGCGGTTAGAGCCAATCGCATCAGAATAATCGAGTTGGTTGGAAATATATGTTTGTCATAGAAAACAATTCAAAGACGGGAAATAAAACGTTCGGAATTATTGAATTGCGTAACTTTCAAACGGGAAGAGATATCGACTTGCGGTTAGTGCGAATCGCATCAGAATGATCAAATTGGTTGGATATATATGGTTTTCATAGAAAACAATTCAAAGACGGGAAATAAAACTTTCGGAATTATTGATTTGCGTAACTCCCAAACGGGAAGACATATCGACTTGCGGTTAGTGCCAATCGCATCAGAATCATCAAGTAGGTTGGAAACATATGTTTTCCATAGAAAACAATTCTGAGACGGGAAATAAAACTTTCGGAATTATTGAATTGCGTTACTTCCAAACGTAAAGAGATATCGACTTGCGGTTAGTGCCAATCGCATCAGAATCATCAAGTTGGTTGGAAATATATGTTTTTCATAGAAAACAATCCAAAGACGGGAGATGAAACGTTCGGAATTATTGAATTGCGTAACTTCCAAACGGGAAGAGATATCGACTTGCGGTTAGTGCGAATCGCATCAGAATGATCAAATTGGTTGGAAATATATGTTTTCCATTGAAAACAATTCAAAGACGGGAAATAAAACGTTCGGAATTATTGAATAGCGTAACTCCCAAACGTGAAGAGATATCGACTTGCGGTTAATGCCAATCGAATCAGAATAATCGAGTTGGTTGGAAATATATGTTTTTCATAGAAAACAATTCAAAGACGGGGAATAAAACGTTCGGAATTATGGAATTGCGTAACTTCCAAACGGGAAGAGATATCGACTTGCGGTTAGTGCCAATCGCATCAGAATAATCGAGTTGGTTGGAAATATATGTTTTTCATAGAAAACAATTCAAAGACGGGATATAAAACGTTCGGAATTATTGAATTGCGTAACTTCCAAACGGGAAGAGATATCGACTGCGAATCGCATCAGAATGATCAAATTGGTTGGAAATATATGTTTTCCATAGAAAACAAGTCAAAGACGGGAAATAAAACGTTCGGAATTATTGAATAGCGTAACTTCCAAACGTGAATAGATATCGACTTGCGGTTAGTGCCAATCGCATCAGAATAATCGAGTTGGTTGGAAATATATGTTTTTCATAGAAAACAATTCAAAGACGGGAAATAAAACGTTCGGAATTATTGAATTTCATAACTTCCAAACGGGAAGAGATATCGACTTGCGGTTAGTGCGAATCGCATCAGAATGATCAAATTGGTTGGAAATATATGTTTTTCATAGAAAACAATTCAAAGACGGGAAATAAAACTTTCGGAATTATTCAATTGCATAACTTCCAAACGGGAAGAGGTATCGACTTGCGGTTAGTGCCAATCGCATCAGAATCATCAAGTAGGTCGGAAATATATGTTTCACATAGAAAACAATTCAAAGACGGGAAATAAAACTTTCGAAATTATTGAATTGCGTAACTTCCAGACGGGAAGAGATATGTACTTGCGGTTGGTGCCAATCGCATCAGAATCATCGAATTGGTCGGAAATATATGTTTACCATATAAAACAATTCAAAGACGGGAAATAAAACGTTCAAATTATTGAATTGCGTAACTTCCAGAGGGGGAGAGTTATCGACTTGCGGTTAGTGCCAATCGCATCAGAATCATGGAGTTGGTTGGAAATATATGTTTTTCATAGAAAACAATTCAAAGACGGGAAATAAAACGTTCGGAATTATTGAATTGCGTAACTTCCAGACGGGAAGAGATATCGACTTGCGGTTAGTGCCAATCGCATCAGAATCATCAAGTTGATTGGAAATGTATGTTTTCTATAGAAAACAATTCAAAGACAGGAAATCAAACGTTCGGAATTATTGAATTGCGTAACTTCCAAACGGGAAGAGATATCGACTTGCGGTTAGTGCGAATCGCATCAGAATGATCAAATTGGTTGGAAATATATGTTTTCGTTAGAAAACAATTCAAAGACGGGTAATAAAACGTTCGGAATTATTGAATAGCGTAACTTCCAAACGTGAAGAGATATCGACTTGCGGTTAGTGCCAATCGCATCAGAATAATCGAGTTGGTTGGAAATATATGTTTTTCATAGAAAATGATTCAAAGACGGGAAATAAAACGTTCGGAATTATGGAATTGCGTAACTTCCAAACGGGAAGAGATATCGACTTGCGGTTAGTGCCAATCGCATCAGAATAATCGAGTTGGTTGGAAATATATGTTTTTCATAGAAAACAATTCAAAGACGGGAAATAAAACGTTCGGAATTATTGAATTGCGTAACTTCCAAACGGGAAGAGATATCGACTGCGAATCGCATCAGAATGATCAAATTGGTTGGAAATATATGTTTTTCATAGAAAACAATTCAGACGGGAAATAAAACTTTCGGAATTATTGAATTGCATAACTTCCAAACGGGACGAGATATCGACTTGCGGTTAGTGCCAATCGCATCAGAATCATCAAGTAGGTCGGAAATATATGTTTTACATAGAAAACAATTCAAATACGGGAAATAAAACTTTCGGAATTATTGAATTGCGTGACTTCCAGACGGGAAGAGATATCTACTTGCGGTTGGTGCCAATCGCATCAGAATCATCAAATTGGTTGGAAATATATGTTTTCCATATAAAACAATTCAAAGGCGGGAAATAAAACGTTCGGAATTATTGAATTGCGTTACTTCCAGAGGGGAAGAGATATCGACTTGCGGTTAGTGCCAATCGCATCAGAATCATGGAGTTGGTTGGAAATATATGTTTTTCATAGAAAACAATTGTAGACGGGAAATAAAACGTTCGGAATTATTGAATTGCGTAACTTCCAGACGGGAAGAGATATCGACTTGCGGTTAGTGCCAATCGCATCAGAATCATCAAGTTGATTGGAAATGTATGTTTTCTATAGAAAACAATTCAAAGACAGGAAATCCAACGTTCGGAATTATTGAATTGCGTAACTTCCAAACGGGAAGAGATATCGACTTGCGGTTAGTGCGAATCGCATCAGAATGATCAAATTGGTTGGAAATATATGTTTTCGTTAGAAAATAATTCAAAGACGGGTAATAAAACGTTCGGAATTATTGAATAGCGTAACTTCCAAACGTGAAGAGATATCGACTTGCGGTTAGTGCCAATCGCATCAGAATAATCGAGTTGGTTGGAAATATATGTTTTTCATAGAAAATGATTCAAAGACGGGAAATAAAACGTTCGGAATTATGGAATTGCGTAACTTCCAAACGGGAAGAGATATCGACTTGCGGTTAGTGCCAATCGCATCAGAATAATCGAGTTGGTTGGAAATATATGTTTTTCATAGAAAACAATTCAAAGACGGGAAATAAAACGTTCGGAATTATTGAATTGCGTAACTTCCAAACGGGAAGAGATATCGACTGCGAATCGCATCAGAATGATCAAATTGGTTGGAAATATATGTTTTTCATAGAAAACAATTCAGACGGGAAATAAAACTTTCGGAATTATTGAATTGCATAACTTCCAAACGGGACGAGATATCGACTTGCGGTTAGTGCCAATCGCATCAGAATCATCAAGTAGGTCGGAAATATATGTTTTACATAGAAAACAATTCAAATACGGGAAATAAAACTTTCGGAATTATTGAATTGCGTGACTTCCAGACGGGAAGAGATATCTACTTGCGGTTGGTGCCAATCGCATCAGAATCATCAAATTGGTTGGAAATATATGTTTTCCATATAAAACAATTCAAAGGCGGGAAATAAAACGTTCGGAATTATTGAATTGCGTTACTTCCAGAGGGGAAGAGATATCGACTTGCGGTTAGTGCCAATCGCATCAGAATAATCGAGTTGGTTGGAAATATATGTTTTTCATAGAAAACAATTCAAAGACGGGAAATAAAACGTTCGGAATTATTGAATTGCGTAACTTCCAAACGGGAAGAGATGTCGACTGCGAATCGCATCAGAATGATCAAATTGGTTGGAAATATATGTTTTCCATAGAAAACAAGTCAAAGACGGGAAATAAAACGTTCGGAATTATTGAATAGCGTAACTTCCAAACGTGAATAGATATCGACTTGCGGTTAGTGCCAATCGCATCAGAATAATCGAGTTGGTTGGAAATATATGTTTTTCATAGAAAACAATCCAAAGACGGGAAATAAAACGTTCGGAATTATTGAATTGCATAACTTACAAACGGGAAGAGATATCGACTTGCGGTTAGTGCCAATCGCATCAGAATAATCGAGTTGGTTGGAAATATATGTTTTTCATAGAAAACAATTCAAAGACGGGAAATAAAACTTTCGGAATTATGGAATTGCGTAACTTCCAAACGGGAAGAGATATCGACTTGCGGTTAGTGCCAATCGCATCAGAATAATCGAGTTGGTTGGATATATATGTTTTTCATAGAAAACAATTCAAAGACGGGGAATAAAACGTTCGGAATTATTGAATTGCGTAACTTCCAAACGGGAAGAGATATCGACTGCGAATCGCATCAGAATGATCAAATTGGTTGGAAATATGTTTTCCATAGAAAACAAGTCAAAGACGGGAAATAAAACGTTCGGAATTATTGAATAGCGTAACTTCCAAACGTGAATAGATATCGACTTGCGGTTAGTGTCAATCGCATCAGAATAATCGAGTTGGTTGGAAATATATGTTTTTCATAGAAAACAATCCAAAGACGGGAAATAAAACGTTCGGAATTATTGAATTGCATAACTTCCAAACGGGAAGAGATATCGACTTGCGGTTAGTGCCAATCGCATCAGAATAATCGAGTTGGTTGGAAATATAAGTTTTTCATAGAAAACAATTCAAAGACGGGAAATAAAACTTTCGGAATTATGGAATTGCGTAACTTCCAAACGGGAAGAGATATCGACTTGCGGTTAGTGCCAATCGCATCAGAATAATCGAGTTGGTTGGATATATATGTTTTCCATAGAAAACAAGTCAAAGACGGGAAATAAAACGTTCGGAATTATTGAATAGCGTAACTTCCAAACGTGAATAGATATCGACTTGCGGTTAGTGCCAATCGCATCAGAATAATCGAGTTGGTTGGAAATATATGTTTTTCATAGAAAACAATCCAAAGACGGAAAATAAAACGTTCGGAATTATTGAATTGCATAACTTCCAAACGGGAAGAGATATCGACTTGCGATTAGTGCGAATCGCATCAGAATGATCAAATTGGTTGGAAATATATGTTTTCCATAGAAAACAATTCAAAGACGGGTAATAAAAAGTTCGGAATTATTGAATAGCGTAACTTCCAAACGTGAAGAGATATCGACTTGCGGTTAGTGCCAATCGCATCAGAATTGGTTGGAAATATATGTTTTTCATAGAAAATAATTCAAAGACGGGAAATAAAACGTTCGGAATTATGGAATTGCGTAACTTCCAAACGGGAAGAGATATCGACTTGCGGTTAGTGCCAATCGCATCAGAATAATCGAGTTGGTTGGAAATATATGTTTTTCATAGAAAACAATTCAAAGACGGGAAATAAAACGTTCGGAATTATTGAATTGCGTAACTTCCAAACGGGAAGAGATATCGACTGCGAATCGCATCAGAATGATCAAATTGGTTGGAAATATATGTTTTTCATAGAAAACAATTCAGACGGGAAATAAAACTTTCGGAATTATTGAATTGCATAACTTCCAAACGGGAAGAGATATCGACTTGCGGTTAGTGCCAATCGCATCAGAATCATCAAGTAGGTCGGAAATATATGTTTTACATAGAAAACAATTCAAATACGGGAAATAAAACTTTCGGAATTATTGAATAGCGTAACTTCCAAACGTGAAGAGATATCGACTTGCGGTTAGTGCCAATCGCATCAGAATAATCGAGTTGGTTGGAAATAAATGTTTTTCATAGAAAACAATTCAAAGACGGGAAATAAAACGTTCCGAATTATGGAATTGCGTAACTTCCAAACGTGAAGAGATATCGACTTGCGGTTAGTGCCAATCGCATCAGAATTGGTTGGAAATATATGTTTTTCATAGAAAATAATTCAAAGACGGGAAATAAAACGTTCGGAATTATGGAATTGCGTAACTTCCAAACGGGAAGAGATATCGACTTGCGGTTAGTGCCAATCGCATCCGAATCATCGAGTTGTTGGAAATATATATTTTTCATGGAAAACAATTCAAAGACGTTCGGAATTATTGAATTGGGTAACTTCCAGACGGGAAGAGGTATCGACTTGCGGCTAGTGCCAATCGCATCAGAATCATCGAGTTGGTTGGAAATATATGTTTTTCATAGAAAACAATTCAGACGGGAAATAAAACTTTCGGAATCATCGAATTGCGTAACTTCCAAACGGGAAGAGATATCGACTGCGAATCGCATCTGAATGATCAAATTGGTTGGAAATATATGTTTTCCATAGAAAACAAGTCAAAGACGGGAAATAAAACGTTCGGAATTATTGAATAGCGTAACTTCCAAACGTGAATAGATATCGACTTGCGGTTAGTGCCAATCGCATCAGAATAATCGAGTTGGTTGGAAATATATGTTTTTCATAGAAAACAATCCAAAGACGGAAAATAAAATGTTCGGAATTATTGAATTGCATAACTTCCAAACGGGAAGAGATATCGACTTGCGATTAGTGCGAATCGCATCAGAATGATCAAATTGGTTGGAAATATATGTTTTCGTTAGAAAACAATTCAAAGACGGGTAATAAAACGTTCGGAATTATTGAATAGCGTAACTTCCAAACGTGAAGAGATATCGACTTGCGGTTAGTGCCAATCGCATCAGAATAATCGAGTTGGTTGGATATATATGTTTTCCATAGAAAACAAGTCAAAGACGGGAAATAAAACGTTCGGAATTATTGAATAGCGTAACTTCCAAACGTGAATAGATATCGACTTGCGGTTAGTGCCAATCGCATCAGAATAATCGAGTTGGTTGGAAATATATGTTTTTCATAGAAAACAATCCAAAGACGGAAAATAAAACGTTCGGAATTATTGAATTGCATAACTTCCAAACGGGAAGAGATATCGACTTGCGATTAGTGCGAATCGCATCAGAATGATCAAATTGGTTGGAAATATATGTTTTCGTTAGAAAACAATTCAAAGACGGGTAATAAAACGTTCGGAATTATTGAATAGCGTAACTTCCAAACGTGAAGAGATATCGACTTGCGGTTAGTGCCAATCGCATCAGAATAATCGAGTTGGTTGGAAATATATGTTTTTCATAGAAAATGATTCAAAGACGGGAAATAAAACGTTCGGAATTATGGAATTGCGTAACTTCCAAACGGGAAGAGATATCGACTTGCGGTTAGTGCCAATCGCATCAGAATAATCGAGTTGGTTGGAAATATATGTTTTTCATAGAAAACAATTCAAAGACGGGAAATAAAACTTTCGAAATCATTGAATTGCGTAACTTCCAGACGGGAAGAGATATGTACTTGCGGTTGGTGCCAATCGCATCAGAATCATCGAATTGGTTGGAAATATATGTTTACCATATAAAACAATTCAAAGACGGGAAATAAAACGTTCAAATTATTGAATTGCGTAACTTCCAGAGGGGGAGAGTTATCGACTTGCGGTTAGTGCCAATCGCATCAGAATCATGGAGTTGGTTGGAAATATATGTTTTTCATAGAAAACAATTCAAAGACGGGAAATAAAACGTTCGGAATTATTGAATTGCGTAACTTCCAGACGGGAAGAGATATCGATTTGCTGTTAGTGCCAATCGCATCAGAATCATCAAATTGGTTGGGAATATATGTTTTCCATAGAAAACAATTCAAAGACGGGGAATAAAACTTTCGGAATTATTGAATTGCGTAACTTCCAAACGGGAAGAGATATCGACTTGCGGTTAGTGCGAATCGCATCAGAATGATCAAACTGGTTGGAAATATATGTTTTCCATAGAAAACAATTCAAAGACGGGAAATAAAACGTTCGGAATTATTTAATTGCGTAACTTTCAGACGGGAAGAGATATCGACATGCGGTTAGTGTCAATCGCATCAGAATCATCGAGTTAGTTGGAAATAAATGTTTTTCATAGAAAACAATTCAAAGACGGGAACTAAAACGTTCGGAATTATTGAATTACGTAACTTCCAGACGGGAAGAGATATCGACTTGCGGTTAGAGCCAATCGCATCAGAATAATCGAGTTGGTTGGAAATATATGTTTGTCATAGAAAACAATTCAAAGACGGGAAATAAAACGTTCGGAATTATTGAATTGCGTAACTTTCAAACGGGAAGAGATATCGACTTGCGGTTAGTGCGAATCGCATCAGAATGATCAAATTGGTTGGATATATATGGTTTTCATAGAAAACAATTCAAAGACGGGAAATAAAACTTTCGGAATTATTGATTTGCGTAACTCCCAAACGGGAAGACATATCGACTTGCGGTTAGTGCCAATCGCATCAGAATCATCAAGTAGGTTGGAAACATATGTTTTCCATAGAAAACAATTCTGAGACGGGAAATAAAACTTTCGGAATTATTGAATTGCGTTACTTCCAAACGTAAAGAGATATCGACTTGCGGTTAGTGCCAATCGCATCAGAATCATCAAGTTGGTTGGAAATATATGTTTTTCATAGAAAACAATCCAAAGACGGGAAATGAAACGTTCGGAATTATTGAATTGCGTAACTTCCAAACGGGAAGAGATATCGACTTGCGGTTAGTGCGAATCGCATCAGAATGATCAAATTGGTTGGAAATATATGTTTTCCATTGAAAACAATTCAAAGACGGGAAATAAAACGTTCGGAATTATTGAATAGCGTAACTCCCAAACGTGAAGAGATATCGACTTGCGGTTAATGCCAATCGAATCAGAATAATCGAGTTGGTTGGATATATATGTTTTTCATAGAAAACAATTCAAAGACGGGAAATAAAACGTTCGGAATTATGGAATTGCGTAACTTCCAAATGGGAAGAGATATCGACTTGCGGTTAGTGCCAATCGCATCAGAATAATCGAGTTGGTTGGAAATATATGTTTTTCATAGAAAACAATTCAAAGACGGGAAATAAAACTTTCGGAATAATTGAATTGCGTAACTTCCAAAAGGGAAGAGATATCGACTGCGAATCGCATCAGAATGATCAAATTGGTTGGAAATATATGTTTTCCATAGAAAACGAGTCAAAGACGGGAAATAAAACGTTCGGAATTATTGAATAGCGTAACTTCCAAACGTGAATAGATATCGACTTGCGGTTACTGCCAATCGCATCAGAATAATCGAGTTGGTTGGAAATATATGTTTTTCATAGAAAACAATTCGAAGACGGGAAATAAAACTTTCTGAATTATTGAATTGCGTAACTTCCAGACGGGAAGAGATATCTACTTGCGGTTGGTGCCAATCGCATCAGAATCATCAAATTGGTTGGAAATATATGTTTTCCATATAAAACAATTCAAAGACAGGAAATAAAACGTTCGGAATTATTGAATTGCGTTACTTCCAGAGGGGAAGAGTTATCGACTTGCGGTTAGTGCCAATCGCATCAGAATCATGGAGTTGGTTGGAAATATATGTTTTTCATAGAAAACAATTCGAAGACGGGAAATAAAACGTTCGAAATTATTGAATTGCGTAACTTCCAGACGGGAAGAGATATCGACTTGCGGCTAGTGACAATCGCATCAGAATCATGGATTTGGTTGGAAATATATGTTTCTCATTGAAAACAATTCGAAGAAGGGCAATAAAACGTTCAGAAATATTGAATTGCATAACTTCCAAACATGAAGAGATATCGACTTGCGTTTAGTGCCAATCGCATCAGAATCATCGAGTTGGTTGGAAATATATGTTTTTCATGGAAAACAATTCAAAGACGTTCGGAATTATTGAATTGCTTAACTTCCAGACGGGAAGAGGTATCGACTTGCGGCTAGTGCCAATCGCATCAGAATCATCGAGTTGGTTGGAAATACATGTTTTACATAGAAAACAATTCAAAGACGGGAAATAAAACGTTCGGAATTATTGAATTGCGTAACTTCCAGACGGGAAGAGATATCGATTTGCTGTTAGTGCCAATCGCATCAGAATCATCAAATTGGTTGGGAATATATGTTTTCATAGAAAACAATTCAAAGACGGGGAATAAAACGTTCGGAATTATTGAATTGCGTAACTTCCAAACGGGAAGAGATATCGACTTGCGGTTAGTGCGAATCGCATCAGAATGATCAAATTGGTTGGATATATATGGTTTTCATAGAAAACAATTCAAAGACGGGAAATAAAACTTTCGGAATTATTGATTTGCGTAACTCCCAAACGGGAAGACATATCGACTTGCGGTTAGTGCCAATCGCATCAGAATCATCAAGTAGGTTGGAAACATATGTTTTCCATAGAAAACAATTCTGAGACGGGAAATAAAACTTTCGGAATTATTGAATTGCGTTACTTCCAAACGTAAAGAGATATCGACTTGCGGTTAGTGCCAATCGCATCAGAATCATCAAGTTGGTTGGAAATATATGTTTTTCATAGAAAACAATCCAAAGACGGGAAATGAAACGTTCGGAATTATTGAATTGCGTAACTTCCAAACGGGAAGAGATATCGACTTGCGGTTAGTGCGAATCGCATCAGAATGATCAAATTGGTTGGAAATATATGTTTTCCATTGAAAACAATTCAAAGACGGGAAATAAAACGTTCGGAATTATTGAATAGCGTAACTCCCAAACGTGAAGAGATATCGACTTGCGGTTAATGCCAATCGAATCAGAATAATCGAGTTGGTTGGATATATATGTTTTTCATAGAAAACAATTCAAAGACGGGAAATAAAACGTTCGGAATTATGGAATTGCGTAACTTCCAAATGGGAAGAGATATCGACTTGCGGTTAGTGCCAATCGCATCAGAATAATCGAGTTGGTTGGAAATATATGTTTTTCATAGAAAACAATTCAAAGACGGGAAATAAAACTTTCGGAATTATTGAATTGCGTAACTTCCAAAAGGGAAGAGATATCGACTGCGAATCGCATCAGAATGATCAAATTGGTTGGAAATATATGTTTTCCATAGAAAACGAGTCAAAGACGGGAAATGAAACGTTCGGAATTATTGAATAGCGTAACTTCCAAACGTGAATAGATATCGACTTGCGGTTACTGCCAATCGCATCAGAATAATCGAGTTGGTTGGAAATATATGTTTTTCATAGAAAACAATTCGAAGACGGGAAATAAAACTTTCTGAATTATTGAATTGCGTAACTTCCAGACGGGAAGAGATATCTACTTGCGGTTGGTGCCAATCGCATCAGAATCATCAAATTGGTTGGAAATATATGTTTTCCATATAAAACAATTCAAAGACAGGAAATAAAACGTTCGGAATTATTGAATTGCGTTACTTCCAGAGGGGAAGAGTTATCGACTTGCGGTTAGTGCCAATCGCATCAGAATCATGGAGTTGGTTGGAAATATATGTTTTTCATAGAAAACAATTCGAAGACGGGAAATAAAACGTTCGAAATTATTGAATTGCGTAACTTCCAGACGGGAAGAGATATCGACTTGCGGCTAGTGACAATCGCATCAGAATCATGGATTTGGTTGGAAATATATGTTTCTCATTGAAAACAATTCGAAGAAGGGCAATAAAACGTTCAGAAATATTGAATTGCATAACTTCCAAACATGAAGAGATATCGACTTGCGTTTAGTGCCAATCGCATCAGAATCATCGAGTTGGTTGGAAATATATGTTTTTCATGGAAAACAATTCAAAGACGTTCGGAATTATTGAATTGCTTAACTTCCAGACGGGAAGAGGTATCGACTTGCGGCTAGTGCCAATCGCATCAGAATCATCGAGTTGGTTGGAAATACATGTTTTACATAGAAAACAATTCAAAGACGGGAAATAAAACGTTCGGAATTATTGAATTGCGTAACTTCCAGACGGGAAGAGATATCGATTTGCTGTTAGTGCCAATCGCATCAGAATCATCAAATTGGTTGGGAATATATGTTTTCATAGAAAACAATTCAAAGACGGGGAATAAAACGTTCGGAATTATTGAATTGCGTAACTTCCAAACGGGAAGAGATATCGACTTGCGGTTAGTGCGAATCGCATCAGAATGATCAAATTGGTTGGAAATATATGTTTTCCATAGAAAACAATTCAAAGACGGGAAATAAAAAGTTCGGAATTATTTAATTGCGTAACTTTCAGACGGGAAGAGATCTCGACTTGCGGTTAGTGTCAATCGCATCAGAATCATCGAGTTAGTTGGAAATAAATGTTTTTCAAAGAAAACAATTCAAAGACGGGAACTAAAACGTTCGAAATTATTGAATTGCGTAACTTCCAGACGGGAAGAGATATCGACTTGCGGCTAGTGACAATCGCATCAGAATCATGGATTTGGTTGGAAATATATGTTTCTCATAGAAAACAATTCAAAGAAGGGCAATAAAACGTTCGGAATTATTTAATTGCGTAACTTCCAGACGGGAAGAGAAATCGACTTGCGGTTAGAGCCAATCGCATCAGAATAATCGAGTTGGTTGGAAATATATGTTTGTCATAGAAAACAATTCAAAGACGGGGAATAAAACGTTCGGAATTATTGAATTGCGTAACTTCCAAACGGGAAGAGATATCGACTTGCGGTTAGTGCGAATCGCATCAGAATGATCAAATTGGTTGGATATATATGGTTTTCATAGAAAACAATTCAAAGACGGGAAATAAAACTTTCGGAATTATTGATTTGCGTAACTCCCAAACGGGAAGAGATATCGACTTGCGGTTAGTGCCAATCGCATCAGAATCATCAAGTAGGTTGGAAACATATGTTTTCCATAGAAAACAATCCAACGACGGGAAATAAAACGTTCGGAATTATTGAATTGCGTAACTTCCAAACGGGAAGAGATATCGACTTGCGGTTAGTGCGAATCGCATCAGAATGATCAAATTGGTTGGAAATATATGTTTTCCATAATAAACAATTCAAAGACGGGAAATAAAACGTTCGAAATTATTGAATTGCGTAACTTCCAGACGGGAAGAGATATCGACTTGCGGCTAGTGACAATCGCATCAGAATCATGGATTTGGTTGGAAATATATGTTTCTCATAGAAAACAATTCAAAGAAGGGCAATAAAACGTTCAGAAATATTGATTTGCATAACTTCCAAACATGAAGAGATATCGACTTGCGTTTAGTGCCAATCGCATCAGAATCATCGAGTTGGTTGGAAATATATGTTTTTCATGGAAAACAATTCAAAGACGTTCGGAATTATTGAATTGCTTAACTTCCAGACGGGAAAAGGTATCGACTTGCGGCTAGTGCCAATCGCATCAAAATCATCGAGTTGGTTGGAAATACATGTTTTACATAGAAAACAATTCAAAGACGGAAAATAAAACGTTCGGAATTATTGAATTGCGTAACTTCCAGACGGGAAGAGATATCGATTTGCTGTTAGTGCCAATCGCATCAGAATCATCAAATTGGTTGGGAATATATGTTTTCCATAGAAAACAATCCAAAGACGGGGAATAAAACGTTCGGAATTATTGAATTGCGTAACTTCCAAACGGGAAGAGATATCGACTTGCGGTTAGTGCGAATCGCATCAGAATGATCAAACTGGTTGGAAATATATGTTTTCCATAGAAAACAATTCAAAGACGGGAAATAAAACGTTCGGAATTATTTAATTGCGTAACTTTCAGACGGGAAGAGATATCGACATGCGGTTAGTGTCAATCGCATCAGAATCATCGAGTTAGTTGGAAATAAATGTTTTTCATAGAAAACAATTCAAAGACGGGAACTAAAACGTTCGGAATTATTGAATTACGTAACTTCCAGACGGGAAGAGATATCGACTTGCGGTTAGAGCCAATCGCATCAGAATAATCGAGTTGGTTGGAAATATATGTTTGTCATAGAAAACAATTCAAAGACGGGAAATAAAACGTTCGGAATTATTGAATTGCGTAACTTTCAAACGGGAAGAGATATCGACTTGCGGTTAGTGCGAATCGCATCAGAATGATCAAATTGGTTGGATATATATGGTTTTCATAGAAAACAATTCAAAGACGGGAAATAAAACTTTCGGAATTATTGATTTGCGTAACTCCCAAACGGGAAGACATATCGACTTGCGGTTAGTGTCAATCGCATCAGAATCATCAAGTAGGTTGGAAACATATGTTTTCCATAGAAAACAATTCTGAGACGGGAAATAAAACTTTCGGAATTATTGAATTGCGTTACTTCCAAACGTAAAGAGATATCGACTTGCGGTTAGTGCCAATCGCATCAGAATCATCAAGTTGGTTGGAAATATATGTTTTTCATAGAAAACAATCCAAAGACGGGAAATGAAACGTTCGGAATTATTGAATTGCGTAACTTCCAAACGGGAAGAGATATCGACTTGCGGTTAGTGCGAATCGCATCAGAATGATCAAATTGGTTGGAAATATATGTTTTCCATTGAAAACAATTCAAAGACGGGAAATAAAACGTTCGGAATTATTGAATAGCGTAACTCCCAAACGTGAAGAGATATCGACTTGCGGTTAATGCCAATCGAATCAGAATAATCGAGTTGGTTGGAAATATATGTTTTTCATAGAAAACAATTCAAAGACGGGGAATAAAACGTTCGGAATTATGGAATTGCGTAACTTCCAAACGGGAAGAGATATCGACTTGCGGTTAGTGCCAATCGCATCAGAATAATCGAGTTGGTTGGAAATATATGTTTTTCATAGAAAACAATTCAAAGACGGGATATAAAACGTTCGGAATTATTGAATTGCGTAACTTCCAAACGGGAAGAGATATCGACTGCGAATCGCATCAGAATGATCAAATTGGTTGGAAATATATGTTTTCCATAGAAAACAAGTCAAAGACGGGAAATAAAACGTTCGGAATTATTGAATAGCGTAACTTCCAAACGTGAATAGATATCGACTTGCGGTTAGTGCCAATCGCATCAGAATAATCGAGTTGGTTGGAAATATATGTTTTTCATAGAAAACAATTCAAAGACGGGAAATAAAACGTTCGGAATTATTGAATTGCATAACTTCCAAACGGGAAGAGATATCGACTTGCGGTTAGTGCGAATCGCATCAGAATGATCAAATTGGTTGGAAATATATGTTTTTCATAGAAAACAATTCAAAGACGGGAAATAAAACTTTCGGAATTATTCAATTGCATAACTTCCAAACGGGAAGAGGTATCGACTTGCGGTTAGTGCCAATCGCATCAGAATCATCAAGTAGGTCGGAAATATATGTTTCACATAGAAAACAATTCAAAGACGGGAAATAAAACTTTCGAAATTATTGAATTGCGTAACTTCCAGACGGGAAGAGATATGTACTTGCGGTTGGTGCCAATCGCATCAGAATCATCGAATTGGTTGGAAATATATGTTTACCATATAAAACAATTCAAAGACGGGAAATAAAACGTTCAAATTATTGAATTGCGTAACTTCCAGAGGGGGAGAGTTATCGACTTGCGGTTAGTGCCAATCGCATCAGAATCATGGAGTTGGTTGGAAATATATGTTTTTCATAGAAAACAATTCAAAGACGGGAAATAAAACGTTCGGAATTATTGAATTGCGTAACTTCCAGACGGGAAGAGATATCGACTTGCGGTTAGTGCCAATCGCATCAGAATGATCAAATTGGTTGGAAATATATGTTTTCGTTAGAAAACAATTCAAAGACGGGTAATAAAACGTTCGGAATTATTGAATAGCGTAACTTCCAAACGTGAAGAGATATCGACTTGCGGTTAGTGCCAATCGCATCAGAATGATCAAATTGGTTGGAAATATATGTTTTTCATAGAAAACAATTCAAAGACGGGAAATAAAACTTTCGGAATTATTCAATTGCATAACTTCCAAACGGGAAGAGGTATCGACTTGCGGTTAGTGCCAATCGCATCAGAATCATCAAGTAGGTCGGAAATATATGTTTCACATAGAAAACAATTCAAAGACGGGAAATAAAACTTTCGAAATTATTGAATTGCGTAACTTCCAGACGGGAAGAGATATGTACTTGCGGTTGGTGCCAATCGCATCAGAATCATCGAATTGGTTGGAAATATATGTTTACCATATAAAACAATTCAAAGACGGGAAATAAAACGTTCAAATTATTGAATTGCGTAACTTCCAGAGGGGGAGAGTTATCGACTTGCGGTTAGTGCCAATCGCATCAGAATCATCAAGTTGATTGGAAATGTATGTTTTCTATAGAAAACAATTCAAAGACAGGAAATCAAACGTTCGGAATTATTGAATTGCGTAACTTCCAAACGGGAAGAGATATCGACTTGCGGTTAGTGCGAATCGCATCAGAATGATCAAATTGGTTGGAAATATATGTTTTCGTTAGAAAACAATTCAAAGACGGGTAATAAAACGTTCGGAATTATTGAATAGCGTAACTTCCAAACGTGAAGAGATATCGACTTGCGGTTAGTGCCAATCGCATCAGAATAATCGAGTTGGTTGGAAATATATGTTTTTCATAGAAAATGATTCAAAGACGGGAAATAAAACGTTCGGAATTATGGAATTGCGTAACTTCCAAACGGGAAGAGATATCGACTTGCGGTTAGTGCCAATCGCATCAGAATAATCGAGTTGGTTGGAAATATATGTTTTTCATAGAAAACAATTCAAAGACGGGAAATAAAACGTTCGGAATTATTGAATTGCGTAACTTCCAAACGGGAAGAGATATCGACTGCGAATCGCATCAGAATGATCAAATTGGTTGGAAATATATGTTTTTCATAGAAAACAATTCAGACGGGAAATAAAACTTTCGGAATTATTGAATTGCATAACTTCCAAACGGGACGAGATATCGACTTGCGGTTAGTGCCAATCGCATCAGAATCATCAAGTAGGTCGGAAATATATGTTTTACATAGAAAACAATTCAAATACGGGAAATAAAACTTTCGTGAATAGATATCGACTTGCGGTTAGTGTCAATCGCATCAGAATAATCGAGTTGGTTGGAAATATATGTTTTTCATAGAAAACAATCCAAAGACGGGAAATGAAACGTTCGGAATTATTGAATTGCGTGACTTCCAGACGGGAAGAGATATCTACTTGCGGTTGGTGCCAATCGCATCAGAATCATCAAATTGGTTGGAAATATATGTTTTCCATATAAAACAATTCAAAGGCGGGAAATAAAACGTTCGGAATTATTGAATTGCGTTACTTCCAGAGGGGAAGAGATATCGACTTGCGGTTAGTGCCAATCGCATCAGAATCATGGAGTTGGTTGGAAATATATGTTTTTCATAGAAAACAATTGTAGACGGGAAATAAAACGTTCGGAATTATTGAATTGCGTAACTTCCAGACGGGAAGAGATATCGACTTGCGGTTAGTGCCAATCGCATCAGAATCATCAAGTTGATTGGAAATGTATGTTTTCTATAGAAAACAATTCAAAGACAGGAAATCAAACGTTCGGAATTATTGAATTGCGTAACTTCCAAACGGGAAGAGATATCGACTTGCGGTTAGTGCGAATCGCATCAGAATGATCAAATTGGTTGGAAATATATGTTTTCGTTAGAAAATAATTCAAAGACGGGTAATAAAACGTTCGGAATTATTGAATAGCGTAACTTCCAAACGTGAAGAGATATCGACTTGCGGTTAGTGCCAATCGCATCAGAATAATCGAGTTGGTTGGAAATATATGTTTTTCATAGAAAATGATTCAAAGACGGGAAATAAAACGTTCGGAATTATGGAATTGCGTAACTTCCAAACGGGAAGAGATATCGACTTGCGGTTAGTGCCAATCGCATCAGAATAATCGAGTTGGTTGGAAATATATGTTTTTCATAGAAAACAATTCAAAGACGGGAAATAAAACATTCGGAATTATTGAATTGCGTAACTTCCAAACGGGAAGAGATATCGACTGCGAATCGCATCAGAATGATCAAATTGGTTGGAAATATATGTTTTTCATAGAAAACAATTCAGACGGGAAATAAAACTTTCGGAATTATTGAATTGCATAACTTCCAAACGGGACGAGATATCGACTTGCGGTTAGTGCCAATCGCATCAGAATCATCAAGAATCAGAATAATCGAGTTGGTTGGAAATATATGTTTTTCATAGAAAACAATTCAAAGACGGGAAATAAAACTTTCGGAATTATGGAATTGCGTAACTTCCAAACGGGAAGAGATATCGACTTGCGGTTAGTGCCAATCGCATCAGAATAATCGAGTTGGTTGGATATATATGTTTTTCATAGAAAACAATTCAAAGACGGGGAATAAAACGTTCGGAATTATTGAATTGCGTAACTTCCAAACGGGAAGAGATATCGACTGCGAATCGCATCAGAATGATCAAATTGGTTGGAAATATGTTTTCCATAGAAAACAAGTCAAAGACGGGAAATAAAACGTTCGGAATTATTGAATAGCGTAACTTCCAAACGTGAATAGATATCGACTTGCGGTTAGTGTCAATCGCATCAGAATAATCGAGTTGGTTGGAAATATATGTTTTTCATAGAAAACAATCCAAAGACGGGAAATGAAACGTTCGGAATTATTGAATTGCATAACTTCCAAACGGGAAGAGATATCGACTTGCGGTTAGTGCCAATCGCATCAGAATAATCGAGTTGGTTGGAAATATAAGTTTTTCATAGAAAACAATTCAAAGACGGGAAATAAAACTTTCGGAATTATGGAATTGCGTAACTTCCAAACGGGAAGAGATATCGACTTGCGGTTAGTGCCAATCGCATCAGAATAATCGAGTTGGTTGGATATATATGTTTTCCATAGAAAACAAGTCAAAGACGGGAAATAAAACGTTCGGAATTATTGAATAGCGTAACTTCCAAACGTGAATAGATATCGACTTGCGGTTAGTGCCAATCGCATCAGAATAATCGAGTTGGTTGGAAATATATGTTTTTCATAGAAAACAATCCAAAGACGGAAAATAAAACGTTCGGAATTATTGAATTGCATAACTTCCAAACGGGAAGAGATATCGACTTGCGATTAGTGCGAATCGCATCAGAATGATCAAGTTGGTTGGAAATATATGTTTTCCATAGAAAACAATTCAAAGACGGGTAATAAAAAGTTCGGAATTATTGAATAGCGTAACTTCCAAACGTGAAGAGATATCGACTTGCGGTTAGTGCCAATCGCATCAGAATTGGTTGGAAATATATGTTTTTCATAGAAAATAATTCAAAGACGGGAAATAAAACGTTCGGAATTATGGAATTGCGTAACTTCCAAACGGGAAGAGATATCGACTTGCGATTAGTGCGAATCGCATCAGAATAATCGAGTTGGTTGGAAATATATGTTTTTCATAGAAAACAATTCAAAGACGGGAAATAAAACGTTCGGAATTATTGAATTGCGTAACTTCCAAACGGGAAGAGATATCGACTGCGAATCGCATCAGAATGATCAAATTGGTTGGAAATATATGTTTTTCATAGAAAACAATTCAGACGGGAAATAAAACTTTCGGAATTATTGAATTGCATAACTTCCAAACGGGAAGAGATATCGACTTGCGGTTAGTGCCAATCGCATCAGAATCATCAAGTAGGTCGGAAATATATGTTTTACATAGAAAACAATTCAAATACGGGAAATAAAACTTTCGGAATTATTGAATAGCGTAACTTCCAAACGTGGAGAGATATCGACTTGCGGTTAGTGCCAATCGCATCAGAATAATCGAGTTGGTTGGAAATAAATGTTTTTCATAGAAAACAATTCAAAGACGGGAAATAAAACGTTCCGAATTATGGAATTGCGTAACTTCCAAACGTGAAGAGATATCGACTTGCGGTTAGTGCCAATCGCATCAGAATTGGTTGGAAATATATGTTTTTCATAGAAAATAATTCAAAGACGGGAAATAAAACGTTCGGAATTATGGAATTGCGTAACTTCCAAACGGGAAGAGATATCGACTTGCGGTTAGTGCCAATCGCATCCGAATCATCGAGTTGTTGGAAATATATATTTTTCATGGAAAACAATTCAAAGACGTTCGGAATTATTGAATTGGGTAACTTCCAGACGGGAAGAGGTATCGACTTGCGGCTAGTGCCAATCGCATCAGAATCATCGAGTTGGTTGGAAATATATGTTTTTCATAGAAAACAATTCAGACGGGAAATAAAACTTTCGGAATCATCGAATTGCGTAACTTCCAAACGGGAAGAGATATCGACTGCGAATCGCATCAGAATGATCAAATTGGTTGGAAATATATGTTTTTCATAGAAAACAATTCAGACGGGAAATAAAACTTTCGGAATCATCGAATTGCGTAACTTCCAAACGGGAAGAGATATCGACTTGCGTTTAGTGCCAATCGCATCCGAATCATCGAGTTGTTGGAAATATATATTTTTCATGGAAAACAATTCAAAGACGTTCGGAATTATTGAATTGGGTAACTTCCAGACGGGAAGAGGTATCGACTTGCGGCTAGTGCCAATCGCATCAGAATCATCGAGTTGGTTGGAAATATATGTTTTTCATAGAAAACAATTCAGACGGGAAATAAAACTTTCGGAATCATCGAATTGCGTAACTTCCAAACGGGAAGAGATATCGACTTGCGTTTAGTGCCAATCGCATCCGAATCATCGAGTTGTTGGAAATATATATTTTTCATGGAAAACAATTCAAAGACGTTCGGAATTATTGAATTGGGTAACTTCCAGACGGGAAGAGATATCGATTTGCTGTTAGTGCCAATCGCATCAGAATCATCAAATTGGTTGGAAATATAAGTTTTCCATAGAAAATAATTCAAAAACGGAAATAAAGCGTTCGGAACTATTGAATTGCGTAACTTCCAAACGGGAAGAGATATCGACTTGCGGTTAGAGCCAATCGCATCAGAATCATCGAGTTGGTTGGAAATATATGTTTTTCATGGAAATCAATTCAAAAATGGGAAATAAAACGTTCGGAATTATTGAATTGTGTAACTTCCAGAGGGGAAGAGATATCGACTTGCGGTTAGTGCCAATCGCATCAGAATCATGGAGTTGGTTGGAAATATATGTTTTACATGGAAAACAATTCAAAGACGGGAAATAAAACGTTCGGAAATATTGAATTGCGTAACTTCCAAACGTAAAGAGATATCGACTTGCGGTTAGTGCCAATCGCATCAGAATAATCGAGTTGGTTGGAAATATATGTTTTTCATAGAGAACAATTCAAAGACGGGAAGTAAAACGTTCGGAATTATTGAATTGCGTAACTTCCAAACGGGAAGAGTTATCGACTTGCGGTTAGTGCGAATCGCTTCAGAATGATCAAATTGGTTGGAAATATATGTTTTCCGTAGAAAACAATTCAAAGACGGGAAATAAAACGTTCGGTATTATTGAATTGCGAAACTTTCAGACGGGAAGAGATATCGACTTGCGGTTAGTGTCAATCGCATCAGAATCATCGAGTTAGTTGGAAATAGATGTTTTTCATAGAAAACAATTCAAAGACGTTAAATAAAACGTTCGGAATTATTGAATAGCGTAACTTCCAAACGTGAAGAGATATCGACTTGCGGTTAGTGCCAATCGCATCAGAATAATCGAGTTTTTTGGAAGTATATGTTTTTCATAGAAAACAATTCAAAGACGGGAAATAAAACTTTCGGAATTATTGAATTGCGTAACTTCCAGAGGGGAAGAGTTATCGACTTGCGGTTAGTGCCAATCGCATCAGAATCATCGAGTTGGTTGGAAATATATGTTTTTCATGGAAAACAATTCAAAGACGTTCGGAATTATTGAATTGCGTAACTTCCAGACGGGAAGAGGTATCGACTTGCGGCTAGTGCCAATCGCATCAGAATCATCGAGTTGGTTGGAAATATATGTTTTTCATCGAAAACAATTCAAAGACTGGAAACAAAACGTTCGGAATTATTGAATTGCGTAACTTCCAGACGGGAAGAGATATCGATTTGCTGTTAGTGCCAATCGCATCAGAATCATCAAATGGGTTGGAAATATAAGTTTTCCATAGAAAACAATTCAAAAACGGAAATAAAGCGTTCGGAATTATTGAATTGCGTAACTTCCAGACGGGAAGAGATATCGACTTGTGGTTGGAGCAAATCGCACCAGAATCATCGAGTTGGTTGGAAATATATGTTTTTCATGGAAAACAATTCAAAAACGGGAAATAAAACGTTCGGAATTATTGAATTGTGTAACTTCCAGAGGGGAAGAGATATCGACTTGCGGTTAGTGCCAATCGCATTAGAATCTTGGAGTTGGTTGGAAATTATATGTTTTTCATGGAAAACAATTCAAAGACGGGAAATAAAACGTTCGAAATTATTGAATTGCGTAACTTCCAAACGTAAAGAGATATCGACTTGCGATTAGTGCGAATCGCATCAGAATGATCAAATTGGTTGGAAATATATGTTTTCCATGGAAAACAATTCAAAGACGGGAAATAAAGCGTTCGGAATTATTGAATAGCGTAACTTCCAAACATGAAGAGATATCGACTTGCGGTTAGTGCCAATCGCATCAGAATAATCGAGTTGTTTGGAAATATATGTTTTTCATAGAAAACAATTCAAAGACGGGAAATAAAAAGTTCGGAATTATGGAATTGCGTAACTTCCAAACGGGAAGAGATATCGACTTGCGGTTAGTGCCAATCGCATCAGAATAATCGAGTTGGTTGGAAATATATGTTTTTCATAGAAAACAATTCAAAGACGGGAAATGAAACGTTCAGAATTATTGAATTGCGTAACTTCCAAACGGGAAGAGATATCGACTGCGAATCGCATCAGAATGATCAAATTGGTTGGAAATATATGTTTTCCATAGAAAACAAGTCAAAGACGGGAAATAAAACGTTCGGTATTATTGAATAGCGTAACTTCCAAACGTGAATAGATATCGACTTGCGGTTAGTGCCAATCGCATCAGAATAATAGAGTTGGTTGGAAATATATGTTTTTCATAGAAAACAATTCAAAGACGGAAAACAAAACGTTCGGAATTATTGAATTGCATAACTTCCAAACGGGAAGAGATATCGACTTGCGGTTAGTGCGAATCTCATCAGAATGATCTAATTGGTTGGAAATATATGTTTACCATAGAAAACAATTCAAAGACGGGAAATAAAACTTTCTGAATTATTGAATTGCGTAACTTCCAGACGGGAAGAGATATCTACTTGCGGTTGGTGCCAATCGCATCAGAATCATCAAATTGGTTGGAAATATATGTTTTCCATATAAAACAATTCAAAGACGAGAAATAAAACGTTCGGAATTATTGAATTGCTTAACTTCCAGACGGGAAGAGGTATCGACTTGCGGCTAGTGCCAATCGCATCAGAATCATCGAGTTGGTTGGAAATATATGTTTTACATAGAAAACAATTCAAAGACGGGAATTAAAACGTTCGGAATTATTGATTTGCGTAACTTCCAGACGGGAAGAGATATCGATTTGCTGTTAGTGCCAATCGCATCAGAATCATCAAATTGGTTGGAAATATATGTTTTCCATAGAAAACAATTCGAAGACAGGAAATAAAACGTTCGGAATTATTGAATTGCGTAACTTCCAAACGGGGAGAGATATCGACTTGCGGTTAGTGCGAATCGCATCAGAATGATCAAATTGGTTGGAAATATATGTTTTCCATGGAAAATAATTCAAAGACGGGAAATAAAACGTTCGGAATTATTGAATAGCGTAACTTCCAAACGTAAAGAGATATCGACTTGCGGTTAGTGCCAATCGCATCAGAATAATCGAGTTGGTTGGATATATATGTTTTTCATAGAAAACAATTCAAAGACGGGAAATAAAACGTTCGAAATTATGAAATTGCGTAACTTCCAAATGGGAAGAGATATCGACTTGCGGTTAGTGCCAATCCCATCAGAATAATCGAGTTGGTTGGAAATATATGTTTTTCATAGAAAACAATTCAAAGACGGGAAATAAAACGTTCGGAATTATTGAATTGCGTAACTTCCAAAAGGGAAGAGATATCGACTGCGAATCGCATCAGAATGATCAAATTGGTTGGAAATATATGTTTTCCATAGAAAACGAGTCAAAGACGGGAAATAAAACGTTCGGAATTATTGAATAGCGTAACTTCCAAACGTGAATAGATATCGACTTGCGGTTACTGCCAATCGCATCAGAATAATCGAGTTGGTTGGAAATATATGTTTTTCATAGAAAACAATTCGAAGACGGGAAATAAAACTTTCTGAATTATTGAATTGCGTAACTTCCAGACGGGAAGAGATATCTACTTGCGGTTGGTGCCAATCGCATCAGAATCATCAAATTGGTTGGAAATATATGTTTTCCATATAAAACAATTCAAAGGCAGGAAATAAAACGTTCGGAATTATTGAATTGCGTAACTTCCAGAGGGGAAGAGTTATCGACTTGCGGTTAGTGCCAATCGCATCAGAATCATGGAGTTGGTTGGAAATATATGTTTTTCATAGAAAACAATTCAAAGACGGGAAATAAAACGTTCGAAATTATTGAATTGCGTAACTTCCAGACGGGAAGAGTATCTACTTGCGGCTAGTGACAATCGCATCAGAATCATGGATTTGGTTGGAAATATATGTTTCTCATAGAAAACAATTCGAAGAAGGGCAACAAAACGTTCAGAAATATTAATTGCATAACTTCCAAACATGAAGAGATATCGACTTGCGTTTAGTGCCAATCGCATCAGAATCATCGAGTTGGTTGGAAATATATGTTTTTCATGGAAAACAATTCAAAGACGTTCGGAATTATTGAATTGCTTAACTTCCAGATGGGAAGGGGTATCGACTTGCGGCTAGTGCCAATCGCATCAGAATCATCGAGTTGGTTGGAAATACATGTTTTACATAGAAAACAATTCAAAGACGGGAAATAAAACGTTCGGAATTATTTAATTGCGTAACTTTCAGACGGGAAGAGATATCGACTTGCGGTTAGTGTCAATCGCATCAGAATCATCGAGTTAGTTGGAAATAAATGTTTTTCATAGAAAACAATTCAAAGACGGGAACTAAAACGTTCGGAATTATTGAATTACGTAACTTCCAGACGGGAAGAGATATCGACTTGCGGTTAGAGCCAATCGCATCAGAATAATCGAGTTGGTTGGAAATATATGTTTGTCATAGAAAACAATTCAAAGACGGGAAATAAAACGTTCGGAATTATTGAATTGCGTAACTTTCAAACGGGAAGAGATATCGATTTGCGGTTAGTGCGAATCGCATCAGAATGATCAAATTGGTTGGATATATATGGTTTTCATAGAAAACAATTCAAAGACGGGAAATAAAACTTTCGGAATTATTGATTTGCGTAACTCCCAAACGGGAAGAGATATCGACTTGCGGTTAGTGCCAATCGCATCAGAATCATCAAGTAGGTTGGAAACATATGTTTTCCATAGAAAACAATTCTGAGACGGGAAATAAAACTTTCGGAATTATTGAATTGCGTTACTTCCAAACGTAAAGAGATATCGACTTGCGGTTAGTGCCAATCGCATCAGAATCATCAAGTTGGTTGGAAATATATGTTTTTCATAGAAAACAATCCAAAGACGGGAAATAAAACGTTCGGGATTATTGAATTGCGTAACTTCCAAACGGGAAGAGATATCGACTTGCGGTTAGTGCGAATCGCATCAGAATGATCAAATTGGTTGGAAATATATGTTTTCCATTGAAAACAATTCAAAGACGGGGAATAAAACGTTCGGAATTATTGAATAGCGTAACTCCCAAACGTGAAGAGATATCGACTTGCGGTTAATGCCAATCGCATCAGAATAATCGAGTTGGTTGGAAATATATGTTTTTCATAGAAAACAATTCAAAGACGAGAAATAAAACGTTCGGAATTATTGAATTGCTTAACTTCCAGACGGGAAGAGGTATCGACTTGCGGCTAGTGCCAATCGCATCAGAATCATCGAGTTGGTTGGAAATATATGTTTTACATAGAAAACAATTCAAAGACGGGAATTAAAACGTTCGGAATTATTGATTTGCGTAACTTCCAGACGGGAAGAGATATCGATTTGCTGTTAGTGCCAATCGCATCAGAATCTTCAAATTGGTTGGAAATATATGTTTTCCATGGAAAATAAATCAAAGACGGGAAATAAAACGTTCGGAATTATTGAATAGCGTAACTTCCAAACGTGAAGAGATATCGACTTGCGGTTAGTGCCAATCGCATCAGAATAATCGAGTTGGTTGGATATATATGTTTTTCATAGGAAACAATTCAAAGACGGGAAATAAAACGTTCGAAATTATGGAATTGCGTAACTTCCAAATGGGAAGAGATATCGACTTGCGGTTAGTGCCAATCCCATCAGAATAATCGAGTTGGTTGGAAATATATGTTTTTCATAGAAAACAATTCAAAGACGGGAAATAAAACGTTCGGAATTATTGAATTGCGTAACTTCCAAAAGGGAAGAGATATCGACTGCGAATCGCATCAGAATGATCAAATTGGTTGGAAATATATGTTTTCCATAGAAAACGAGTCAAAGACGGGAAATAAAACGTTCGGAATTATTGAATAGCGTAACTTCCAAACGTGAATAGATATCGACTTGCGGTTACTGCCAATCGCATCAGAATAATCGAGTTGGTTGGAAATATATGTTTTTCATAGAAAACAATTCGAAGACGGGAAATAAAACTTTCTGAATTATTGAATTGCGTAACTTCCAGACGGGAAGAGATATCTACTTGCGGTTGGTGCCAATCGCATCAGAATCATCAAATTGGTTGGAAATATATGTTTTCCATATAAAACAATTCAAAGACAGGAAATAAAACGTTCGGAATTATTGAATTGCGTAACTTCCAGACGGGAAGAGATATCGACTTGCGGCTAGTGACAATCGCATCAGAATCATGGATTTGGTTGGAAATATATGTTTTTCATAGAAAACAATTCAAAGACGGGAAATAAAACGTTCGAAATTATTGAATTGCGTAACTTCCAGACGGGAAGAGATATCGACTTGCGGCTAGTGACAATCGCATCAGAATCATGGATTTGGTTGGAAATATATGTTTCTCATAGAAAACAATTCGAAGAAGGGCAACAAAACGTTCAGAAATATTGAATTGCATAACTTCCAAACATGAAGAGATATCGACTTGCGTTTAGTGCCAATCGCATCAGAATCATAGAGTTGGTTGGAAATATATGTTTTTCATGGAAAACAATTCAAAGACGTTCGGAATTATTGAATTGCTTAACTTCCAGACGGGAAGAGGTATCGACTTGCGGCTAGTGCCAATCGCATCAGAATCATCGAGTTGGTTGGAAATACATGTTTTACATAGAAAACTATTCAAAGACGGGAAATGAAACGTTCGGAATTATTGAATTGCGTAACTTCCAGACGGGAAGAGATATCGATTTGCTGTTAGTGCCAATCGCATCAGAATCATCAAATTGGTTGGGAATATATGTTTGCCATAGAAAACAATTCAAAGACGGGGAATGAAACGTTCGGAATTATTGAATTGCGTAACTTCCAAACGGGAAGAGATATCGACTTGCGGTTAGTGCGAATCGCATCAGAATGATCAAATTGGTTGGAAATATATGTTTTCCATAGAAAACAATTCAAAGACTGGAAATAAAACGTTCGGAATTATTTAATTGCGTAACTTTCAGACGGGAAGAGATATCGACTTGCGGTTAGTGTCAATCGCATCAGAATCATCGAGTTAGTTGGAAATAAATGTTTTTCATAGAAAACAATTCAAAGACGGGAACTAAAACGTTCGGAATTATTGAATAACGTAACTTCCAGACGGGAAGAGATATCGACTTGCGGTTAGAGCCAATCGCATCAGAATAATCGAGTTGGTTGGAAATATATGTTTGTCATAGAAAACAATTCAAAGACGGGAAATAAAACGTTCGGAATTATTGAATTGCGTAACTTTCAAACGGGAAGAGATATCGATTTGCGGTTAGTGCGAATCGCATCAGAATGATCAAATTGGTTGGATATATATGGTTTTCATAGAAAACAATTCAAAGACGGGAAATAAAACTTTCGGAATTATTGATTTGCGTAACTCCCAAACGGGAAGAGATATCGACTTGCGGTTAGTGCCAATCGCATCAGAATCATCAAGTAGGTTGGAAACATATGTTTTCCATAGAAAACAATTCTGAGACGGGAAATAAAACTTTCGGAATTATTGAATTGCGTTACTTCCAAACGTAAAGAGATATCGACTTGCGGTTAGTGCCAATCGCATCAGAATCATCAAGTTGGTTGGAAATATATGTTTTTCATAGAAAACAATCCAAAGACGGGAAATAAAACGTTCGGGATTATTGAATTGCGTAACTTCCAAACGGGAAGAGATATCGACTTGCGGTTAGTGCGAATCGCATCAGAATGATCAAATTGGTTGGAAATATATGTTTTCCATTGAAAACAATTCAAAGACGGGAAATAAAACGTTCGGAATTATTGAATAGCGTAACTCCCAAACGTGAAGAGATATCGACTTGCGGTTAATGCCAATCGCATCAGAATAATCGAGTTGGTTGGAAATATATGTTTTTCATAGAAAACAATTCAAAGACGAGAAATAAAACGTTCGGAATTATTGAATTGCTTAACTTCCAGACGGGAAGAGGTATCGACTTGCGGCTAGTGCCAATCGCATCAGAATCATCGAGTTGGTTGGAAATATATGTTTTACATAGAAAACAATTCAAAGACGGGAATTAAAACGTTCGGAATTATTGATTTGCGTAACTTCCAGACGGGAAGAGATATCGATTTGCTGTTAGTGCCAATCGCATCAGAATCATCAAATTGGTTGGAAATATATGTTTTCCATAGAAAACAATTCAAAGACAGGAAATAAAACGTTCGGAATTATTGAATTGCGTAACTTCCAAACGGGGAGAGATATCGACTTGCGGTTAGTGCGAATCGCATCAGAATGATCAAATTGGTTGGAAATATATGTTTTCCATGGAAAATAAATCAAAGACGGGAAATAAAACGTTCGGAATTATTGAATAGCGTAACTTCCAAACGTGAAGAGATATCGACTTGCGGTTAGTGCCAATCGCATCAGAATAATCGAGTTGGTTGGATATATATGTTTTTCATAGGAAACAATTCAAAGACGGGAAATAAAACGTTCGAAATTATGGAATTGCGTAACTTCCAAATGGGAAGAGATATCGACTTGCGGTTAGTGCCAATCCCATCAGAATAATCGAGTTGGTTGGAAATATATGTTTTTCATAGAAAACAATTCAAAGACGGGAAATAAAACGTTCGGAATTATTGAATTGCGTAACTTCCAAAAGGGAAGAGATATCGACTGCGAATCGCATCAGAATGATCAAATTGGTTGGAAATATATGTTTTCCATAGAAAACGAGTCAAAGACGGGAAATAAAACGTTCGGAATTATTGAATAGCGTAACTTCCAAACGTGAATAGATATCGACTTGCGGTTACTGCCAATCGCATCAGAATAATCGAGTTGGTTGGAAATATATGTTTTTCATAGAAAACAATTCGAAGACGGGAAATAAAACTTTCTGAATTATTGAATTGCGTAACTTCCAGACGGGAAGAGATATCTACTTGCGGTTGGTGCCAATCGCATCAGAATCATCAAATTGGTTGGAAATATATGTTTTCCATATAAAACAATTCAAAGACAGGAAATAAAACGTTCGGAATTATTGAATTGCGTAACTTCCAGACGGGAAGAGATATCGACTTGCGGCTAGTGACAATCGCATCAGAATCATGGATTTGGTTGGAAATATATGTTTTTCATAGAAAACAATTCAAAGACGGGAAATAAAACGTTCGAAATTATTGAATTGCGTAACTTCCAGACGGGAAGAGATATCGACTTGCGGCTAGTGACAATCGCATCAGAATCATGGATTTGGTTGGAAATATATGTTTCTCATAGAAAACAATTCGAAGAAGGGCAACAAAACGTTCAGAAATATTGAATTGCATAACTTCCAAACATGAAGAGATATCGACTTGCGTTTAGTGCCAATCGCATCAGAATCATAGAGTTGGTTGGAAATATATGTTTTTCATGGAAAACAATTCAAAGACGTTCGGAATTATTGAATTGCTTAACTTCCAGACGGGAAGGGGTATCGACTTGCGGCTAGTGCCAATCGCATCAGAATCATCGAGTTGGTTGGAAATACATGTTTTACATAGAAAACAATTCAAATACGGGAAATAAAACGTTCGGAATTATTGAATTGCGTAACTTCCAGACGGGAAGAGATATCGATTTGCTGTTAGTGCCAATCGCATCAGAATCATCAAATTGGTTGGGAATATATGTTTTCCATAGAAAACAATTCAAAGACGGGGAATAAAACGTTCGGAATTATTGAATTGCGTAACTTCCAAACGGGAAGAGATATCGACTTGCGGTTAGTGCGAATCGCATCAGGATGATCAAATTGGTTGGAAATATATGTTTTCCATAGAAAACAATTCAAAGACGGGAAATAAAACGTTCGGAATTATTTAATTGCGTAACTTTCAGACGGGAAGAGATCTCGACTTGCGGTTAGTGTCAATCGCATCAGAATCATCGAGTTAGTTGGAAATAAATGTTTTTCATAGAAAACAATTCAAAGACGGGAACTAAAACGTTCGGAATTATTGAATTACGTAACTTCCAGACGGGAAGAGATATCGACTTGCGGTTAGAGCCAATCGCATCAGAATAATCGAGTTGGTTGGAAATATATGTTTGTCATAGAAAACAATTCAAAGACGGGAAATAAAACGTTCGGAATTATTGAATTGCGTAACTTCCAAACGGGAAGAGATATCGACTTGCGGTTAGTGCGAATCGCATCAGAATGATCAAATTGGTTGGAAATATATGTTTTCCATAGAAAACAATTCAAAGACGGGAAATAAAACGTTCGAAATTATTGAATTGCGTAACTTCCAGACGGGAAGAGATATCGACTTGCGGCTAGTGACAATCGCATCAGAATCATGGATTTGGTTGGAAATATATGTTTCTCATAGAAAACAATTCAAAGAAGGGCAATAAAACGTTCAGAAATATTGAATTGCATAACTTCCAAACATGAAGAGATATCGACTTGCGTTTAGTGCCAATCGCATCAGAATCATCGAGTTGGTTGGAAATATATGTTTTTCATGGAAAACAATTCAAAGACGTTCGGAATTATTGAATTGCTTAACTTCCAGACGGGAAGAGGTATCGACTTGCGGCTAGTGCCAATCGCATCAGAATCATCGAGTTGGTTGGAAATACATGTTTTACATAGAAAACTATTCAAAGACGGGAAATAAAACGTTCGGAATTATTGAATTGCGTAACTTCCAGACGGGAAGAGATATCGATTTGCTGTTAGTGCCAATCGCATCAGAATCATCAAATTGGTTGGGAATATATGTTTTCCATAGAAAACAATTCAAAGACGGGGAATAAAACGTTCGGAATTATTGAATTGCGTAACTTCCAAACGCGAAGAGATATCGACTTGCGGTTAGTGCGAATCGCATCAGAATGATCAAATTGGTTGGAAATATATGTTTTCCATAGAAAACAATTCGAAGACGGGAAACAAAACGTTCGGAATTATTTAATTGCGTAACTTTCAGACGGGAAGAGATATCGACTTGCGGTTAGTGTCAATCGCATCAGAATCATCGAGTTAGTTGGAAATAAATGTTTTTCATAGAAAACAATTCAAAGACGGGAACTAAAACGTTCGGAATTATTGAATTACGTAACTTCCAGACGGGAAGAGATATCGACTTGCGGTTACAGCCAATCGCATCAGAATAATCGAGTTGGTTGGAAATATATGTTTGTCATAGAAAACAATTCAAAGACGGGAAATAAAACGTTCGGAATTATTGAATTGCGTAACTTTCAAACGGGAAGAGATATCGACTTGCGGTTAGTGCGAATCGCATCAGAATGATCAAATTGGTTGGATATATATGGTTTTCATAGAAAACAATTCAAAGACGGGAAATAAAACTTTCGGAATTATTGATTTGCGTAACTCCCAAACGGGGAGAGATATCGACTTGCGGTTAGTGCCAATCGCATCAGAATCATCAAGTAGGTTGAAAACATATGTTTTCCATAGAAAACAATTCTGAGACGGGAAATAAAACTTTCGGAATTATTGAATTGCGTTACTTCCAAACGTAAAGAGATATCGACTTGCGGTTAGTGCCAATCGCATCAGAATCATCAAGTTGGTTGGAAATATATGTTTTTCATAGAAAACAATCCAAAGACGGGAAATAAAACGTTCGGGATTATTGAATTGCGTAACTTCCATACGGGAAGAGATATCGACTTGCGGTTAGTGCGAATCGCATCAGAATGATCAAATTGGTTGGAAATATATGTTTTCCATTGAAAACAATTCAAAGACAGGAAATGAAACGTTCGGAATTATTGAATAGCGTAACTCCCAAACGTGAAGAGATATCGACTTGCGGTTAATGCCAATCGCATCAGAATAATCGAGTTGGTTGGAAATATATGTTTTTCATAGAAAACAATTCAAAGACGGGGGATAAAACGTTCGGAATTATGGAATTGCGTAACTTCCAAACGGGAAGAGATATCGACTTGCGGTTAGTGCCAATCGCATCAGAATAATCGAGTTGGTTGGAAATATATGTTTTTCATAGAAAACAATTCAAAGACGGGAAATAAAACGTTCGGAATTATTGAATTGCGTAACTTCCAAACGGGAAGAGATATCGACTGCGAATCGCATCAGAATGATCAAATTGGTTGGAAATATATGTTTTCAATAGAAAACAAGTCAAAGACGGGAAATAAAACGTTCGGAATTATTGAATAGCGTAACTTCCAAACGTGAATAGATATCGACTTGCGGTTAGTGCCAATCGCATCAGAATAATCGAGTTGGTTGGAAATATATGTTTTTCATAGAAAACAATTCAAAGACGGGAAATAAAACGTTCGGAATTATTGAATTGCATAACTTCCAAACGGGAAGAGATATCGACTTGCGGTTAGTGCGAATCGCATCAGAATGATCAAATTGGTTGGAAATATATGTTTTTCATAGAAAACAATTCAAAGACGGGAAATAAAACTTTCGGAATTATTGAATTACATAACTTCCAAACGGGAAGAGGTATCGACTTGCGGTTAGTGCCAATCGCATCAGAATCATCAAGTAGGTCGGAAATATATGTTTTACATAGAAAACAATTCAAAGACGGGAAATAAAACTTTCGGAATTATTGAATTGCGTAACTTCCAGAGGGGGAGAGTTATCGACTTGCGGTTAGTGCCAATCGCATCAGAATCATGGAGTTGGTCGGAAATATATGTTTTTCATAGAAAACAATTCAAAGACGGGAAATAAAACGTTCGGAATTATTGAATTGCGTAACTTCCAAACGGGAAGAGATATCGACTTGCGATTAAAGCGAATCGCATCAGAATGATCAAATTGGTTGGAAATATATGTTTTCCATAGAAAACAATTCAAAGACGGGAAATAAAACGTTCGGAATTATGGAATTGCGTAACTTCCAAACGGGAAGAGATATCGACTTGCGGTTAATGCGAATCGCATCAGAATGATCAAATTGGTTGGAAATATATGTTTTCCATAGAAAACAATTCAAAGTCGGAAATAAAGCGTTCGGAATTATTGAATAGCGTAACTTCCAAACGGGAAGAGATATCGACTTGCGGTTAGAGCCAATCGCATCAGAATCATCGAGTTGCTTGGAAATATAAGTTTTCCATAGAAAACAATTCAAAAACGGAAATAAAGCGTTCGGAATTATTGAATTGCGTAACTTCCAAACGTGAAGAGATATCGACTTGCGGTTAGTGCCAATCGCATCAGAATAATCGATTTGGTTGGAAATATATGTTTTTCATAGAAAATGATTCAAAGACGGGAAATAAGACGTTCGGAATTATGGAATTGCGTAACTTCCAAACGGGAAGAGATATCGACTTGCGGTTAGTGCCAATCGCATCAGAATAATCGAGTTGGTTGGAAATATATGTTTTTCATAGAAAACAATTCAAAGACGGGAAATAAAACGTTCGGAATTATTGAATTGCGTAACTTCCAAACGGGAAGAGATATCGACTGCGAATTGCATCAGAATGATCAAATTGGTTGGAAATATATGTTTTTCATAGAAAACAATTCAGACGGGAAATAAAACTTTCGGAATTATTGAATTGCATAACTTCCAAACGGGACGAGATATCGACTTGCGGTTAGTGCCAATCGCATCAGAATGATCAAATTGGTTGGAAATATATGTTTTCCATTGAAAACTATTCAAAGACGGGAAATAAAACGTTCGGAATTATTGAATAGCGTAACTCCCAAACGTGAAGAGATATCGACTTGCGGTTAATGCCAATCGCATCAGAATAATCGAGTTGGTTGGAAATATATGTTTTTCATAGAAAACAATTCAAAGACGGGGAATAAAACGTTAGGAATTATGGAATTGCGTAACTTCCAAACGGGAAGAGATATCGACTTGCGGTCAGTGCCAATCGCATCAGAATAATCGAGTTGGTTGGAAATATATGTTTTTCATAGAAAATGATTCAAAGACGGGAAATAAAACGTTCGGAATTATGGAATTGCGTAACTTCCAAACGGGAAGAGATATCGACTTGCGGTTAGTGCCAATCGCATCAGAATAATCGAGTTGGTTGGAAATATATGTTTTTCATAGAAAACAATTCAAAGACGGGAAATAAAACGTTCGGAATTATTGAATTGCGTAACTTCCAAACGGGAAGAGATATCGACTGCGAATCGCATCAGAATGATCAAATTGGTTGGAAATATATGTTTTTCATAGAAAACAATTCAGACGGGAAATAAAACTTTCGGAATTATTGAATTGCATAACTTCCAAACGGGACGAGATATCGACTTGCGGTTAGTGCGAATCGCATCAGAATGATCAAATTGGTTGGAAATATATGTTTTCCATAGAAAACAATTCAAAGTCGGAAATAAAGCGTTCGGAATTATTGAATAGCGTAACTTCCAAACGGGAAGAGATATCGACTTGCGGTTAGAGCCAATCGCATCAGAATCATCGAGTTGCTTGGAAATATAAGTTTTCCATAGAAAACAATTCAAAAACGGAAATAAAGCGTTCGGAATTATTGAATTGCGTAACTTCCAAACGTGAAGAGATATCGACTTGCGGTTAGTGCCAATCGCATCAGAATAATCGAGTTGGTTGGAAATATATGTTTTTCATAGAAGATGATTCAAAGACGGGAAATAAGACGTTCGGAATTATGGAATTGCGTAACTTCCAAACGGGAAGAGATATCGACTTGCGGTTAGTGCCAATCGCATCAGAATAATCGAGTTGGTTGGAAATATATGTTTTTCATAGAAAACAATTCAAAGAAGGGAAATAAAACGTTCGGAATTATGGAATTGCGTAACTTCCAAACGGGAAGAGATATCGACTTGCGGTTAAAGCGAATCGCATCAGAATGATCAAATTGGTTGGAAATATATGTTTTCCATAGAAAACAATTCAAAGACGGGAAATAAAACGTTCGGAATTATGGAATTGCGTAACTTCCAAACGGGAAGAGATATCGACTTGCGGTTAATGCGAATCAAATCAGAATGATCAAATTGGTTGGAAATATATGTTTTCCATAGAAAACAATTCAAAGTCGGAAATAAAGCGTTCGGAATTATTGAATAGCGTAACTTCCAAACGGGAAGAGATATCGGCTTGCGGTTAGAGCCAATCGCATCAGAATCATCGAGTTGCTTGGAAATATAAGTTTTCCATAGAAAACAATTCAAAAACGGAAATAAAGCGTTCGGAATTATTGAATTGCGTAACTTCCAAACGTGAAGAGATATCGACTTGCGGTTAGTGCCAATCGCATCAGAATAATCGAGTTGGTTGGAAATATATGTTTTTCATAGAAAATGATTCAAAGACGGGAAATAAGACGTTCGGAATTATGGAATTGCGTAACTTCCAAACGGGAAGAGATATCGACTTGCGGTTAGTGCCAATCGCATCAGAATAATCGAGTTGGTTGGAAATATATGTTTTTCATAGAAAACAATTCAAAGACGGGGAATAAAACGTTCGGAATTATTGAATTGCGTAACTTCCAAACGGGAAGAGATATCGACTGCGAATTGCATCAGAATGATCAAATTGGTTGGAAATATATGTTTTTCATAGAAAACAATTCAGACGGGAAATAAAACTTTCGGAATTATTGAATTGCATAACTTCCAAACGGGACGAGATATCGACTTGCGGTTAGTGCCAATCGCATCAGAATGATCAAATTGGTTGGAAATATATGTTTTCCATTGAAAACTATTCAAAGACGGGAAATAAAACGTTCGGAATTATTGAATAGCGTAACTCCCAAACGTGAAGAGATATCGACTTGCGGTTAATGCCAATCGCATCAGAATAATCGAGTTGGTTGGAAATATATGTTTTTCATAGAAAACAATTCAAAGACGGGGAATAAAACGTTCGGAATTATAGAATTGCGTAACTTCCAAACGGGAAGAGATATCGACTTGCGGTTAGTGCCAATCGCATCAGAATAATCGAGTTGGTTGGAAATATATGTTTTTCATAGAAAATGATTCAAAGACGGGAAATAAAACGTTCGGAATTATGGAATTGCGTAACTTCCAAACGGGAAGAGATATCGACTTGCGGTTAGTGCCAATCGCATCAGAATAATCGAGTTGGTTGGAAATATATGTTTTTCATAGAAAACAATTCAAAGACGGGAAATAAAACGTTCGGAATTATTGAATTGCGTAACTTCCAAACGGGAAGAGATATCGACTGCGAATCGCATCAGAATGATCAAATTGGTTGGAAATATATGTTTTTCATAGAAAACAATTCAGACGGGAAATAAAACTTTCGGAATTATTGAATTGCATAACTTCCAAACGGGACGAGATATCGACTTGCGGTTAGTGCCAATCGTATCAGAATCATCAAGTAGGTCAGAAATATATGTTTTACATAGAAAACAATTCAAATACGGGAAATAAAACTTTCGGAATTATTGAATTGCGTAACTTCCAGACGGGAAGAGATATCTACTTGCGGTTGGTGCCAATCGCATCAGAATCATCAAATTGGTTGGAAATATATGTTTTCCATATAAAACAATTCAAAGGCGGGAAATAAAACGTTCGGAATTATTGAATTGCGTTACTTCCAGAGGGGAAGAGATATCGACTTGCGGTTAGTGCCAATCGCATCAGAATCATGGAGTTGGTTGGAAATATATGTTTTTCATAGAAAACAATTGTAGACGGGAAATAAAACGTTCGGAATTATTTAATTGCGTAACTTCCAGACGGGAAGAGATATCGACTTGCGGTTAGTGCCAATCGCATCAGAATCATCAAGTTGATTGGAAATATATGTGTTCCATAGAAAACAATTCAAAGACAGGAAATAAAACGTTCGGAATTATTGAATTGCGTAACTTCCAAACGGGAAGAGATATCGACTTGCGGTTAGTGCGAATCGCATCAGAATGATCAAATTGGTTGGAAATATATGTTTTCCATAGAAAACAATTCAAAGACGGGTAATAAAACGTTCGGAATTATTGAATAGCGTAACTTACAAACGTGAAGAGATATCGACTTGCGGTTAGTGCCAATCGCATCAGAATAATCGAGTTGGTTGGAAATAAATGTTTTTCATAGAAAACAATTCAAAGACGGGAAATAAAACGTTCGGAATTATTTAATTGCGTAACTTTCAGACGGGAAGAGATCTCGACTTGCGGTTAGTGTCAATCGCATCAGAATCATCGAGTTAGTTGGAAATAAATGTTTTTCATAGAAAACAATTCAAAGACGGGAACTAAAACGTTCGGAATTATTGAATTACGTAACTTCCAGACGGGAAGAGATATCGACTTGCGGTTAGAGCCAATCGCATCAGAATAATCGAGTTGGTTGGAAATATATGTTTGTCATAGAAAACAATTCAAAGACGGGAAATAAAACGTTCGGAATTATTGAATTGCGTAACTTCCAAACGGGAAGAGATATCGACTTGCGGTTAGTGCGAATCGCATCAGAATGATCAAATTGGTTGGAAATATATGTTTTCCATAGAAAACAATTCAAAGACGGGAAATAAAACGTTCGAAATTATTGAATTGCGTAACTTCCAGACGGGAAGAGATATCGACTTGCGGCTAGTGACAATCGCATCAGAATCATGGATTTGGTTGGAAATATATGTTTCTCATAGAAAACAATTCAAAGAAGGGCAATAAAACGTTCAGAAATATTGAATTGCATAACTTCCAAACATGAAGAGATATCGACTTGCGTTTAGTGCCAATCGCATCAGAATCATCGAGTTGGTTGGAAATATATGTTTTTCATGGAAAACAATTCAAAGACGTTCGGAATTATTGAATTGCTTAACTTCCAGACGGGAAGAGGTATCGACTTGCGGCTAGTGCCAATCGCATCAGAATCATCGAGTTGGTTGGAAATACATGTTTTACATAGAAAACTATTCAAAGACGGGAAATAAAACGTTCGGAATTATTGAATTGCGTAACTTCCAGACGGGAAGAGATATCGATTTGCTGTTAGTGCCAATCGCATCAGAATCATCAAATTGGTTGGGAATATATGTTTTCCATAGAAAACAATTCAAAGACGGGGAATAGAACGTTCGGAATTATTGAATTGCGTAACTTCCAAACGCGAAGAGATATCGACTTGCGGTTAGTGCGAATCGCATCAGAATGATCAAATTGGTTGGAAATATATGTTTTCCATAGAAAACAATTCGAAGACGGGAAATAAAACGTTCGGAATTATTTAATTGCGTAACTTTCAGACGGGAAGAGATATCGACTTGCGGTTAGTGTCAATCGCATCAGAATCATCGAGTTAGTTGGAAATAAATGTTTTTCATAGAAAACAATTCAAAGACGGGAACTAAAACGTTCGGGATTATTGAATTACGTAACTTCCAGACGGGAAGAGATATCGACTTGCGGTTACAGCCAATCGCATCAGAATAATCGAGTTGGTTGGAAATATATGTTTGTCATAGAAAACAATTCAAAGACGGGAAATAAAACGTTCGGAATTATTGAATTGCGTAACTTTCAAACGGGAAGAGATATCGACTTGCGGTTAGTGCGAATCGCATCAGAATGATCAAATTGGTTGGATATATATGGTTTTCATAGAAAACAATTCAAAGACGGGAAATAAAACTTTCGGAATTATTGATTTGCGTAACTCCCAAACGGGGAGAGATATCGACTTGCGGTTAGTGCCAATCGCATCAGAATCATCAAGTAGGTTGAAAACATATGTTTTCCATAGAAAACAATTCTGAGACGGGAAATAAAACTTTCGGAATTATTGAATTGCGTTACTTCCAAACGTAAAGAGATATCGACTTGCGGTTAGTGCCAATCGCATCAGAATCATCAAGTTGGTTGGAAATATATCTTTTTCATAGAAAACAATCCAAAGACGGGAAATAAAACGTTCGGGATTATTGAATTGCGTAACTTCCATACGGGAAGAGATATCGACTTGCGGTTAGTGCGAATCGCATCAGAATGATCAAATTGGTTGGAAATATATGTTTTCCATTGAAAACAATTCAAAGACAGGAAATGAAACGTTCGGAATTATTGAATAGCGTAACTCCCAAACGTGAAGAGATATCGACTTGCGGTTAATGCCAATCGCATCAGAATAATCGAGTTGGTTGGAAATATATGTTTTTCATAGAAAACAATTCAAAGACGGGGAATAAAACGTTCGGAATTATGGAATTGCGTAACTTCCAAACGGGAAGAGATATCGACTTGCGGTTAGTGCCAATCGCATCAGAATAATCGAGTTGGTTGGAAATATATGTTTTTCATAGAAAACAATTCAAAGACGGGAAATAAAACGTTCGGAATTATTGAATTGCGTAACTTCCAAACGGGAAGAGATATCGACTGCGAATCGCATCAGAATGATCAAATTGGTTGGAAATATATGTTTTCAATAGAAAACAAGTCAAAGACGGGAAATAAAACGTTCGGAATTATTGAATAGCGTAACTTCCAAACGTGAATAGATATCGACTTGCGGTTAGTGCCAATCGCATCAGAATAATCGAGTTGGTTGGAAATATATGTTTTTCATAGAAAACAATTCAAAGACGGGAAATAAAACGTTCGGAATTATTGAATTGCATAACTTCCAAACGGGAAGAGATATCGACTTGCGGTTAGTGCGAATCGCATCAGAATGATCAAATTGGTTGGAAATATATGTTTTTCATAGAAAACAATTCAAAGACGGGAAATAAAACTTTCGGAATTATTGAATTACATAACTTCCAAACGGGAAGAGGTATCGACTTGCGGTTAGTGCCAATCGCATCAGAATCATCAAGTAGGTCGGAAATATATGTTTTACATAGAAAACAATTCAAAGACGGGAAATAAAACTTTCGGAATTATTGAATTGCGTAACTTCCAGAGGGGGAGAGTTATCGACTTGCGGTTAGTGCCAATCGCATCAGAATCATGGAGTTGGTCGGAAATATATGTTTTTCATAGAAAACAATTCAAAGACGGGAAATAAAACGTTCGGAATTATTGAATTGCGTAACTTCCAAACGGGAAGAGATATCGACTTGCGGTTAAAGCGAATCGCATCAGAATGATCAAATTGGTTGGAAATATATGTTTTCCATAGAAAACAATTCAAAGACGGGAAATAAAACGTTCGGAATTATGGAATTGCGTAACTTCCAAACGGGAAGAGATATCGACTTGCGGTTAATGCGAATCGCATCAGAATGATCAAATTGGTTGGAAATATATGTTTTCCATAGAAAACAATTCAAAGTCGGAAATAAAGCGTTCGGAATTATTGAATAGCGTAACTTCCAAACGGGAAGAGATATCGACTTGCGGTTAGAGCCAATCGCATCAGAATCATCGAGTTGCTTGGAAATATAAGTTTTCCATAGAAAACAATTCAAAAACGGAAATAAAGCGTTCGGAATTATTGAATTGCGTAACTTCCAAACGTGAAGAGATATCGACTTGCGGTTAGTGCCAATCGCATCAGAATAATCGATTTGGTTGGAAATATATGTTTTTCATAGAAAATGATTCAAAGACGGGAAATAAGACGTTCGGAATTATGGAATTGCGTAACTTCCAAACGGGAAGAGATATCGACTTGCGGTTAGTGCCAATCGCATCAGAATAATCGAGTTGGTTGGAAATATATGTTTTTCATAGAAAACAATTCAAAGACGGGAAATAAAACGTTCGGAATTATTGAATTGCGTAACTTCCAAACGGGAAGAGATATCGACTGCGAATTGCATCAGAATGATCAAATTGGTTGGAAATATATGTTTTTCATAGAAAACAATTCAGACGGGAAATAAAACTTTCGGAATTATTGAATTGCATAACTTCCAAACGGGACGAGATATCGACTTGCGGTTAGTGCCAATCGCATCAGAATGATCAAATTGGTTGGAAATATATGTTTTCCATTGAAAACTATTCAAAGACGGGAAATAAAACGTTCGGAATTATTGAATAGCGTAACTCCCAAACGTGAAGAGATATCGACTTGCGGTTAATGCCAATCGCATCAGAATAATCGAGTTGGTTGGAAATATATGTTTTTCATAGAAAACAATTCAAAGACGGGGAATAAAACGTTAGGAATTATGGAATTGCGTAACTTCCAAACGGGAAGAGATATCGACTTGCGGTTAGTGCCAATCGCATCAGAATAATCGAGTTGGTTGGAAATATATGTTTTTCATAGAAAATGATTCAAAGACGGGAAATAAAACGTTCGGAATTATGGAATTGCGTAACTTCCAAACGGGAAGAGATATCGACTTGCGGTTAGTGCCAATCGCATCAGAATAATCGAGTTGGTTGGAAATATATGTTTTCCATAGAAAACAATTCAAAGACGGGTAATAAAACGTTCGGAATTATTGAATAGCGTAACTTACAAACGTGAAGAGATATCGACTTGCGGTTAGTGCCAATCGCATCAGAATAATCGAGTTGGTTGGAAATATATGTTTTTCATAGAAAATGATTCAAAGACGGGAAATAAGACGTTCGGAATTATTGAATAGCGTAACTTCCAGACGTGAATAGATATCGACTTGCGGTTAGTGCCAATCGCATCAGAATAATCGAGTTGGTTGGAAATATATGTTTTTCATAGAAAACAATCCAAAGACGGGAAATAAAACGTTCGGAATTATTGAATTGCATAACTTCCAAACGGGAAGAGATATCGACTTGCGGTTAGTGCCAATCGCATCAGAATAATCGAGTTGGTTGGAAATATATGTTTTTCATAGAAAACAATTCAAAGACGGGAAATGAATCTTTCGGAATTATGGAATTGCGTAACTTCCAAACGGGAAGAGATATCGACTTGCGGTTAGTGCCAATCGCATCAGAATAATCGAGTTGGTTGGATATATATGTTTTTCATAGAAAACAGTTCAAAGACGGGAAATAAAACGTTCGGAGTTATTGAATTGCGTAACTTCCAAACGGGAAGAGATGTCGACTGCGAATCGCATCAGAATGATCAAATTGGTTGGAAATATATGTTTTTCATAGAAAACAATCCAAAGACGGGAAATAAAACGTTCGGAATTATTGAATAGCGTAACTTCCAGACGTGAATAGATATCGACTTGCGGTTAGTGCCAATCGCATCAGAATAATCGAGTTGGTTGGAAATATATGTTTTTCATACAAAACAATCCAAAGACGGGAAATAAGACGTTCGGAATTATTGAATTGCGTAACTTCCAGACGGGAAGAGATATCGACTTGCGGTTAGTGCCAATCGCATCAGAATCATCAAGTTGATTGGAAATGTATGTTTTCTATAGAAAACAATTCAAAGACAGGAAATCAAACGTTCGGAATTATTGAATTGCGTAACTTCCAAACGGGAAGAGATATCGACTTGCGGTTAAAGCGAATCGCATCAGAATGATCAAATTGGTTGGAAATATATATTTTCCATAGAAAACAATCCAAAGACGGGAAATAAAACGTTCGGAATTATGGAATTGCGTAACTTCCAAACGGGAAGAGATATCGACTTGCGGTTAATGCGAATCGCATCAGAATGATCAAATTGGTTGGAAATATATGTTTTCCATAGAAAACAATTCAAAGTCGGAAATAAAGCGTTCGGAATTATTGAATAGCGTAACTTCCAAACGGGAAGAGATATCGACTTGCGGTTAGAGCCAATCGCATCAGAATCATCGAGTTGCTTGGAAATATAAGTTTTCCATAGAAAACAATTCAAAAACGGAAATAAAGCGTTCGGAATTATTGAATTGCGTAACTTCCAAACGTGAAGAGATATCGACTTGCGGTTAGTGCCAATCGCATCAGAATAATCGAGTTGGTTGGAAATATATGTTTTTCATAGAAAATGATTCAAAGACGGGAAATAAGACGTTCGGAATTATGGAATTGCGTAACTTCCAAACGGGAAGAGATATCGACTTGCGGTTAGTGCCAATCGCATCAGAATAATCGAGTTGGTTGGAAATATATGTTTTTCGTAGAAAACAATTCAAAGACGGGAAATAAAACGTTCGGAATTATTGAATTGCGTAACTTCCAAACGGGAAGAGATATCGACTGCGAAATGCATCAGAATGATCAAATTGGTTGGAAATATATGTTTTTCATAGAAAACAATTCAGACGGGAAATAAAACTTTCGGAATTATTGAACTGCATAACTTCCAAACGAGACGAGATATCGACTTGCGGTTAGTGCCAATCGCATCAGAATGATCAAATTGGTTGGAAATATATGTTTTCCATTGAAAACAGTTCAAAGACGGGAAATAAGACGTTCGGAATTATTGAATAGCGTAACTCCCAAACGTGTAGAGATATCGACTTGCAGTTAATGCCAATCGCATCAGAATAATCGAGTTGGTTGGAAATATATGTTTTTCATAGAAAACAATTCAAAGACGGGGAATAAAACGTTCGGAATTATGGAATTGCGTAACTTCCAAACGGGAAGAGATATCGACTTGCGGTTAGTGCCAATCGCATCAGAATAATCGAGTTGGTAGGAAATATATGTTTTTCATAGAAAATGATTCAAAGACGGGAAATAAAACGTTCGGAATTATGGAATTGCGTAACTTCCAAACGGGAAGAGATATCGACTTGCGGTTAGTGCCAATCGCATCAGAATAATCGAGTTGGTTGGAAATATATGTTTTTCATAGAAAACAATTCAAAGACGGGAAATAAAACGTTCGGAATTATTGAATTGCGTAACTTCCAAACGGGAAGAGATATCGACTGCGAATCGCATCAGAATGATCAAATTGGTTGGAAATATATGTTTTTCATAGAAAACAATTCAGACGGAAATAAAACTTTCGGAATTATTGAATTGCATAACTTCCAAACGGGACGAGATATCGACTTGCGGTTAGTGCCAATCGTATCAGAATCATCAAGTAGGTCGGAAATATATGTTTTACATAGAAAACAATTCAAATACGGGAAATAAAACTTTCGGAATTATTGAATTGCGTAACTTCCAGACGGGAAGAGATATCTACTTGCGGTTGGTGCCAATCGCATCAGAATCATCAAATTGGTTGGAAATATATGTTTTCCATATAAAACAATTCAAAGGCGGGAAATAAAACGTTCGGAATTATTGAATTGCGTTACTTCCAGAGGGGAAGAGATATCGACTTGCGGTTAGTGCCAATCGCATCAGAATCATGGAGTTGGTTGGAAATATATGTTTTTCATAGAAAACAATTGTAGACGGGAAATAAAACGTTCGGAATTATTGAATTGCGTAACTTCCAGACGGGAAGAGATATCGACTTGCGGTTAGTGCCAATCGCATCAGAATCATCAAGTTGATTGGAAATATATGTGTTCCATAGAAAACAATTCAAAGACAGGAAATAAAACGTTCGGAATTATTGAATTGCGTAACTTCCAAACGGGAAGAGATATCGACTTGCGGTTAGTGCGAATCGCATCAGAATGATCAAATTGGTTGGAAATATATGTTTTCCATAGAAAACAATTCATAGACGGGTAATAAAACGTTCGGAATTATTGAATAGCGTAACTTACAAACGTGAAGAAATATCGACTTGCGGTTAGTGCCAATCGCATCAGAATAATCGAGTTGGTTGGAAATAAATGTTTTTCATAGAAAACAATTCAAAGACGGGAAATAAAACGTTCGGAATTATGAAATTGCGTAACTTCCAAACGGGAAGAGATATCGACTTGCGGTTAGTGCCAATCGCATCAGAATAATCGAGTTGGTTGGAAATATATGTTTTTCATAGAAAACAATTCAAAGACGGGAAATAAAACGTTCGGAGTTATTGAATTGCGTAACTTCCAAACGGGAAGAGATGTCGACTGCGAATCGCATCAGAATGATCAAATTGGTTGGAAATATATGTTTTTCATAGAAAACAATCCAAAGACGGGAAATAAAACGTTCGGAATTATTGAATTGCATAACTTCCAAACGGGAAGAGATATCGACTTGCGGTTAGTGCCAATCGCATCAGAATAATCGAGTTGGTTGGAAATATATGTTTTTCATAGAAAACAATTCAAAGACGGGAAATAAAACTTTCGGAATTATGGAATTGCGTAACTTCCAAACGGGAAGAGATATCGACTTGCGGTTAGTGCCAATCGCATCAGAATAATCGAGTTGGTTGGATATATATGTTTTTCATAGAAAACAATTCAAAGACGGGGAATAAAACGTTCGGAATTATTGAATTGCGTAACTACCAAACGGGAAGAGATATCGACTGCGAATCGCATCAGAATGATCAAATTGGTTGGAAATATGTTTTCCATAGAAAACAAGTCAAAGACGGGAAATAAAACGTTCGGAATTATTGAATAGCGTAACTTCCAAACGTGAATAGATATCGACTTGCGGTTAGTGCCAATCGCATCAGAATAATCGAGTTGGTTGGAAATATATGTTTTTCATAGAAAACAATCCAAGGACGGGAAATAAAACGTTCGGAATTATTGAATTGCATAACTTCCAAACGGGAAGAGATATCGACTTGCGGTTAGTGCCAATCGCATCAGAATTATCGAGTTGGTTGGAAATATAAGTTTTTCATAGAAAACAATTCAAAGACGGGAAATAAAACTTTCGGAATTATGGAATTGCGTAACTTCCAAACGGGAAGAGATATCGACTTGCGGTTAGTGCCAATCGCATCAGAATAATCGAGTTGGTTGGATATATATGTTTTCCATAGAAAACAATTCAAAGACGGGAAATAAAACGTTCGGAGTTATTGAATTGCGTAACTTCCAAACGGGAAGAGATATCGACTGCGAATCGCATCAGAATGATCAAATTGGTTGGAAATATATGTTTTCCATAGAAAACAATTCAAAGACGGGTAATAAAACGTTCGGAATTATTGAATAGCGTAACTTACAAACGTGAAGAGATATCGACTTGCGGTTAGTGCCAATCGCATCAGAATAATCGAGTTGGTTGGAAATATATGTTTTTCATAGAAAATGATTCAAAGACGGGAAATAAGACGTTCGGAATTATTGAATAGCGTAACTTCCAGACGTGAATAGATATCGACTTGCGGTTAGTGCCAATCGCATCAGAATAATCGAGTTGGTTGGAAATATATGTTTTTCATAGAAAACAATCCAAAGACGGGAAATAAAACGTTCGGAATTATTGAATTGCATAACTTCCAAACGGGAAGAGATATCGACTTGCGGTTAGTGCCAATCGCATCAGAATAATCGAGTTGGTTGGAAATATATGTTTTTCATAGAAAACAATTCAAAGACGGGAAATGAATCTTTCGGAATTATGGAATTGCGTAACTTCCAAACGGGAAGAGATATCGACTTGCGGTTAGTGCCAATCGCATCAGAATAATCGAGTTGGTTGGATATATATGTTTTTCATAGAAAACAATTCAAAGACGGGAAATAAAACGTTCGGAGTTATTGAATTGCGTAACTTCCAAACGGGAAGAGATGTCGACTGCGAATCGCATCAGAATGATCAAATTGGTTGGAAATATATGTTTTTCATAGAAAACAATCCAAAGACGGGAAATAAAACGTTCGGAATTATTGAATAGCGTAACTTCCAGACGTGAATAGATATCGACTTGCGGTTAGTGCCAATCGCATCAGAATAATCGAGTTGGTTGGAAATATATGTTTTTCATACAAAACAATCCAAAGACGGGAAATAAGACGTTCGGAATTATTGAATTGCTTAACTTCCAGACGGGAAGAGATATCGACTTGCGGTTAGTGCCAATCGCATCAGAATCATCAAGTTGATTGGAAATGTATGTTTTCTATAGAAAACAATTCAAAGACAGGAAATCAAACGTTCGGAATTATTGAATTGCGTAACTTCCAAACGGGAAGAGATATCGACTTGCGGTTAAAGCGAATCGCATCAGAATGATCAAATTGGTTGGAAATATATATTTTCCATAGAAAACAATTCAAAGACGGGAAATAAAACGTTCGGAATTATGGAATTGCGTAACTTCCAAACGGGAAGAGATATCGACTTGCGGTTAATGCGAATCGCATCAGAATGATCAAATTGGTTGGAAATATATGTTTTCCATAGAAAACAATTCAAAGTCGGAAATAAAGCGTTCGGAATTATTGAATAGCGTAACTTCCAAACGGGAAGAGATATCGACTTGCGGTTAGAGCCAATCGCATCAGAATCATCGAGTTGCTTGGAAATATAAGTTTTCCATAGAAAACAATTCAAAAACGGAAATAAAGCGTTCGGAATTATTGAATTGCGTAACTTCCAAACGTGAAGAGATATCGACTTGCGGTTAGTGCCAATCGCATCAGAATAATCGAGTTGGTTGGAAATATATGTTTTTCATAGAAAATGATTCAAAGACGGGAAATAAGACGTTCGGAATTATGGAATTGCGTAACTTCCAAACGGGAAGAGATATCGACTTGCGGTTAGTGCCAATCGCATCAGAATAATCGAGTTGGTTGGAAATATATGTTTTTCATAGAAAACAATTCAAAGACGGGAAATAAAACGTTCGGAATTATTGAATTGCGTAACTTCCAAACGGGAAGAGATATCGACTGCGAATTGCATCAGAATGATCAAATTGGTTGGAAATATATGTTTTTCATAGAAAACAATTCAGACGGGAAATAAAACTTTCGGAATTATTGAACTGCATAACTTCCAAACGAGACGAGATATCGACTTGCGGTTAGTGCCAATCGCATCAGAATGATCAAATTGGTTGGAAATATATGTTTTCCATTGAAAACAGTTCAAAGACGGGAAATAAGACGTTCGGAATTATTGAATAGCGTAACTCCCAAACGTGTAGAGATATCGACTTGCAGTTAATGCCAATCGCATCAGAATAATCGAGTTGGTTGGAAATATATGTTTTTCATAGAAAACAATTCAAAGACGGGGAATAAAACGTTCGGAATTATGGAATTGCGTAACTTCCAAACGGGAAGAGATATCGACTTGCGGTTAGTGCCAATCGCATCAGAATAATCGAGTTGGTAGGAAATATATGTTTTTCATAGAAAATGATTCAAAGACGGGAAATAAAACGTTCGGAATTATGGAATTGCGTAACTTCCAAACGGGAAGAGATATCGACTTGCGGTTAGTGCCAATCGCATCAGAATAATCGAGTTGGTTGGAAATATATGTTTTTCATAGAAAACAATTCAAAGACGGGGAATAAAACGTTCGGAATTATTGAATTGCGTAACTTCCAAACGGGAAGAGATATCGACTGCGAATCGCATCAGAATGATCAAATTGGTTGGAAATATATGTTTTTCATAGAAAACAATTCAGACGGAAATAAAACTTTCGGAATTATTGAATTGCATAACTTCCAAACGGGACGAGATATCGACTTGCGGTTAGTGCCAATCGTATCAGAATCATCAAGTAGGTCGGAAATATATGTTTTACATAGAAAACAATTCAAATACGGGAAATAAAACTTTCGGAATTATTGAATTGCGTAACTTCCAGACGGGAAGAGATATCTACTTGCGGTTGGTGCCAATCGCATCAGAATCATCAAATTGGTTGGAAATATATGTTTTCCATATAAAACAATTCAAAGGCGGGAAATAAAACGTTCGGAATTATTGAATTGCGTTACTTCCAGAGGGGAAGAGATATCGACTTGCGGTTAGTGCCAATCGCATCAGAATCATGGAGTTGGTTGGAAATATATGTTTTTCATAGAAAACAATTGTAGACGGGAAATAAAACGTTCGGAATTATTGAATTGCGTAACTTCCAGACGGGAAGAGATATCGACTTGCGGTTAGTGCCAATCGCATCAGAATCATCAAGTTGATTGGAAATATATGTGTTCCATAGAAAACAATTCAAAGACAGGAAATAAAACGTTCGGAATTATTGAATTGCGTAACTTCCAAACGGGAAGAGATATCGACTTGCGGTTAGTGCGAATCGCATCAGAATGATCAAATTGGTTGGAAATATATGTTTTCCATAGAAAACAATTCATAGACGGGTAATAAAACGTTCGGAATTATTGAATAGCGTAACTTACAAACGTGAAGAAATATCGACTTGCGGTTAGTGCCAATCGCATCAGAATAATCGAGTTGGTTGGAAATAAATGTTTTTCATAGAAAACAATTCAAAGACGGGAAATAAAACGTTCGGAATTATGAAATTGCGTAACTTCCAAACGGGAAGAGATATCGACTTGCGGTTAGTGCAAATCGCATCAGAATAATCGAGTTGGTTGGAAATATATGTTTTTCATAGAAAACAATTCAAAGACGGGAAATAAAACGTTCGGAGTTATTGAATTGCGTAACTTCCAAACGGGAAGAGATGTCGACTGCGAATCGCATCAGAATGATCAAATTGGTTGGAAATATATGTTTTTCATAGAAAACAATCCAAAGACGGGAAATAAAACGTTCGGAATTATTGAATTGCATAACTTCCAAACGGGAAGAGATATCGACTTGCGGTTAGTGCAAATCGCATCAGAATAATCGAGTTGGTTGGAAATATATGTTTTTCATAGAAAACAATTCAAAGACGGGAAATAAAACTTTCGGAATTATGGAATTGCGTAACTTCCAAACGGGAAGAGATATCGACTTGCGGTTAGTGCCAATCGCATCAGAATAATCGAGTTGGTTGGATATATATGTTTTTCATAGAAAACAATTCAAAGACGGGGAATAAAACGTTCGGAATTATTGAATTGCGTAACTACCAAACGGGAAGAGATATCGACTGCGAATCGCATCAGAATGATCAAATTGGTTGGAAATATGTTTTCCATAGAAAACAAGTCAAAGACGGGAAATAAAACGTTCGGAATTATTGAATAGCGTAACTTCCAAACGTGAATAGATATCGACTTGCGGTTAGTGCCAATCGCATCAGAATAATCGAGTTGGTTGGAAATATATGTTTTTCATAGAAAACAATCCAAGGACGGGAAATAAAACGTTCGGAATTATTGAATTGCATAACTTCCAAACGGGAAGAGATATCGACTTGCGGTTAGTGCCAATCGCATCAGAATTATCGAGTTGGTTGGAAATATAAGTTTTTCATAGAAAACAATTCAAAGACGGGAAATAAAACTTTCGGAATTATGGAATTGCGTAACTTCCAAACGGGAAGAGATATCGACTTGCGGTTAGTGCCAATCGCATCAGAATAATCGAGTTGGTTGGATATATATGTTTTCCATAGAAAACAAGTCAAAGACGGGAAATAAAACGTTCGGAATTATTGAATAGCGAAACTTCCAAACGTGAATAGATATCGACTTGCGGTTAGTGCCAATCGCATCAGAATAATCGAGTTGGTTGGAAATACATGTTTTTCATAGAAAACAATCCAAAGACGGGAAATAAAACGTTCGGAATTTTTGAATTGCATAACTTCCAAACGGGAAGAGATATCGACTTGCGATTAGTGCAAATCGCATCAGAATGATCAAATTGGTTGGAAATATATGTTTTCCATAGAAAACAATTCAAAGACGGGTAATAAAACGTTCGGAATTATTGAATAGCGTAACTTCCAAACGTGAAGAGATATCTACTTGCGGTTAGTGCCAATCGCATCAGAATTGGTTGGAAATATATGTTTTTCATAGAAAATAATTCAAAGACGGGAAATAAAACGTTCGGAATCATGGAATTGCGTAACTTCCAAACGGGAAGAGATATCGACTTGCGGTTAGTGCCAATCGCATCAGAATAATCGAGTTGGTTGGAAATATATGTTTTTCATAGAAAACAATTCAAAGACGGGAAATGAAACGTTCGGAATTATTGAATTGCGTAACTTCCAAACGGGAAGAGATATCGACTGCGAATCGCATCAGAATGATCAAATTGGTTGGAAATATGTTTTCCATAGAAAACAAGTCAAAGACGGGAAATAAAACGTTCGGAATTATTGAATAGCGTAACTTCCGAACGTGAATAGATATCGACTTGCGGTTAGTGCCAATCGCATCAGAATAATCGAGTTGGTTGGAAATATATGTTTTTCATAGAAAACAATCCAAAGACGGGAAATAAAACGTTCGGAATTATTGAATTGCATAACTTCCAAACGGGAAGAGATATCGACTTGCGGTTAGTGCCAATCGCATCAGAATAATCGAGTTGGTTGGAAATATAAGTTTTTCATAGAAAACAATTCAAAGACGGGAAATAAAACTTTCGGAATTATGGAATTGCGTAACTTCCAAACGGTAAGAGATATCGACTTGCGGTTAGTGCCAATCGCATCAGAATAATCGAGTTGGTTGGATATATATGTTTTCCATAGAAAACAAGTCAAAGACGGGAAATAAAACGTTCGGAATTATTGAATAGCGTAACTTCCAAACGTGAATAGATATCGACTTGCGGTTAGTGCCAATCGCATCAGAATAATCGAGTTGGTTGGAAATATATGTTTTTCATAGAAAACAATCCAAAGACGAGAAATAAAACGTTCGGAATTATTGAATTGCATAACTTCCAAACGGGAAGAGATATCGACTTGCGATTAGTGCGAATCGCATCAGAATGATCAAATTGGTTGGAAATATATGTTTTCCATAGAAAACAATTCAAAGACGGGTAATAAAACGTTCGGAAATATTGAATAGCGTAACTTCCAAACGTGAAGAGATATCGACTTGCGGTTAGTGCCAATCGCATCAGAATTGGTTGGAAATATATGTTTCCCATAGAAAATAATTCAAAGACGGGAAATAAAACGTTCGGAATTATGGAATTGCGTAACTTCCAAACGGGAAGAGATATCGACTTGCGGTTAGTGCCAATCGCATCAGAATAATCGAGTTGGTTGGAAATATATGTTTTTCATAGAAAACAATTCAAAGACGGGAAATAAAACGTTCGGAATTATTGAATTGCGTAACTTCCAAACGGGAAGAGATATCGACTGCGAATCGCATCAGAATGATCAAATTGGTTGGAAATATATGTTTTTCATAGAAAACAATTCAGACGGGAAATAAAACTTTCGGAATTAATGAATTGCGTAACTTCCAAACGGGAAGAGATATCGACTTGCGGTTAGTGCGAATCGCATCAGAATGATCAAATTGGTTGGAAATATATGTTTTCCATAGAAAACAATTCAAAGACGGGTAATAAAACGTTCGGAATTATTGAATAGCGTAACTTCCAAACGTGAAGAGATATCGACTTGCGGTTAGTGCCAATCGCATCAGAATTGGTTGGAAATATATGTTTTTCATAGAAAATAATTCAAAGACGGGAAATAAAACGTTCGGAATTATGGAATTGCGTAACTTCCGAACGGGAAGAGATATCGACTGCGAATCGCATCAGAATGATCAAATTGGTTGGAAATATATGTTTTTCATAGAAAACAATTCAGACGGGAAATAAAACTTCCGGAATTATTGAATTGCATAACTTCCAAACGGAAAGAGATATCGACTTGCGGTTAGTGCCAATCGCATCAGAATCATCAAGTAGGTCGGAAATTTATGTTTGACATAGAAAACAATTCAAATACGGGAAATAAAACTTTCGGAATTATTGAATTGAGTAACTTCCAGACGGGAAGAGATATCTACTTGCGGTTGGTGCCAATCGCATCAGAATCATCAAATTGGTTGGAAATATATGTTTTCCATATAAAACAATTCAAAGGCGGGAAATAGAACGTTCGGAATTATTGAATTGCGTAACTTCCAGAGAGGAAGAGATATCGAATTGCGGTTAGTGCCAATCGCATCAGAATCATGGAGTTGGTTGGAAATATATGTTTTTCAAAGAAAACAATTGTAGACGGGAAATAAAACGTTCGGAATTATTGAATTGCGTAACTTCCAGACGGGAAGAGATATCGACTTTCGGTTAGTGCCAATCGCATCAGAATCATCAAGTTGATTGGAAATATATGTGTTCCATAGAAAACAATTCAAAGACAGGAAATAGAACGTTCGGAATTATTGAATTGCGTAACTTCCAAACGGGAAGAGATATCGACTTGCGGTTAGTGCGAATCGCATCAGAATGATCAAATTGGTTGGAAATATATGTTTTCCATAGAAAACAATTCAAAGACGGGTAATAAAACGTTCGGAATTATTGAATAGCGTAACTTCCAAACGTGAAGAGATATCGACTTGCGGTTAGTGCCAATCGCATCAGAATAATCGAGTTGGTTGGAAATAAATGTTTTTCATAGAAAACAATTCAAAGACGGGAAATAAAACGTTCGGAATTATGGAATCGCGTAACTTCCAAACGGGAAGAGATATCGACTTGCGGTTAGTGCCAATCGCATCAGAATAATCGAGTTGGTTGGAAATATATGTTTTTCATAGAAAACAATTCAAAGACGGGAAATAAAACGTTCGGAATTATTGAATTGCGTAACTTCCAAACGGGAAGAGATGTCGACTGCGAATCGCATCAGAATGATCAAATTGGTTGGAAATATTTGTTTTCCATAGAAAACAAGTCAAAGACGGGAAATAAAACATTCGAAATTATTGAATAGCGTAACTTCCAAACGTGAATAGATATCGACTTGCGGTTAGTGCCAATCGCATCAGAATAATCGAATTGGTTGGAAATATATGTTTTTCATAGAAAACAATCCAAAGACGGGAAATAAAACGTTCGGAATTATTGAATTGCATAACTTCCAAACGGGAAGAGATATCGACTTGCGGTTAGTGCCAATCGCATCAGAATCATCAAGTTGATTGGAAATATATGTGTTCCATAGAAAACAATTCAAAGACAGGAAATAGAACGTTCGGAATTATTGAATTGCGTAACTTCCAAACGGGAAGAGATATCGACTTGCGGTTAGTGCGAATCGCATCAGAATGATCAAATTGGTTTGGAAATATATGTTTTCCATAGAAAACAATTCAAAGACGGGTAATAAAACGTTCGGAATTATTGAATAGCGTAACTTCCAAACGGGAAGAGATATCGACTTGCGGTTAGTGCCAATCGCATCAGAATAATCGAGTTGGTTGGAAATATATGTTTTTCATAGAAAACAATTCAAAGACGGGAAATAAAACTTTCGGAATTATGAAATTGCGTAACTTCCAAACGGGAAGAGATATCGACTTGCGGTTAGTGCCAATCGCATCAGAATAATCGAGTTGGTTGGATATATATGTTTTTCATAGAAAACAATTCGAAGACGGGAAATAAAACGTTCGGAATTATTGAATTGCGTAACTTCCAAACGGGAAGAGATATCGACTGCGAATCGCATCAGAATGATCAAATTGGTTGGAAATATGTTTTCCATAGAAAACAAGTCAAAGACGGGAAATAAAACGTTCGGAATTATTGAATAGCGTAACTTCCAAACGTGAATAGATATCGACTTGCGGTTAGTGCCAATCGCATCAGAATAATCGAGTTGGTTGGAAATATATGTTTTTCATAGAAAACAATCCAAAGACGGGAAATAAAACGTTCGGAATTATTGAATTGCATAACTTCCAAACGGGAAGAGATATCGACTTGCGGTTAGTGCGAATCGCATCAGAATTATCAAATTGGTTGGAAATATATGTTTTTCATAGAAAACAATTCAGACGGGAAATAAAACTTTCGGAATTATTGAATTGCATAACTTCCAAACGGGAAGAGATATCGACTTGCGGTTAGTGCCAATCGCATCAGAATCATCAAGTAGGTCGGAAATATATGTTTTACATAGAAAACAATTCAAATACGGGAAATAAAACTTTCGGAATTATTGAATTGCGTAACTTCCAGACGGGAAGAGATATCTACTTGCGGTTGGTGCCAATCGCATCAGAATCATCAAATTGGTTGGAAATATATGTTTTCCATATAAAACAATTCAAAGGCGGGAAATAAAACGTTCGGAATTATTGAATTGCGTAACTTCCAGAGGGGAAGAGATATCGACTTGCGGTTAGTGCCAATCGCATCAGAATCATGGAGTTGGTTGGAAATATATGTTTTTCATAGAAAACAATTGTAGACGGGAAATAAAACGTTCGGAATTATTGAATTGCGTAACTTCCAGACGGGAAGAGATATCGACTTGCGGTTAGTGCCAATCGCATCAGAATCATCAAGTTGATTGGAAATATATGTGTTCCATAGAAAACAATTCAAAGACAGGGAATAAAACGTTCGGAATTATTGAATTGCGTAACTTCCAAACGGGAAGAGATATCGACTTGCGGTTAGTGCGAATCGCATCAGATTGATCAAATTGGTTGGGAATATATGTTTTCCATAGAAAAAAATTCAAAGACGGGTAATAAAACGTTCGGAATTATTGAATAGCGTAACTTCCAAACGTGAAGAGATATCGACTTGCGGTTAGTGCCAATCGCATCAGAATAATCGAGTTGGTTGGAAATAAATGTTTTTCATAGAAAACAATTCAAAGACGGGAAATAAAACGTTCGGAATTATGGAATTGCGTAACTTCCAAACGGTAAGAGATATCGACTTGCGGTTAGTGCCAATCGCATCAGAATAATCGAGTTGGTTGGAAATATATGTTTTTCATAGAAAACAATTCAAAGACATGAAATAAAACGTTCGGAATTATTGAATTGCGTAACTTCCAAACGGGAAGAGATGTCGAATGCGAATCGCATCAGAATGATCAAATTGGTTGGAAATATATGTTTTCCATAGAAAACAAGTCAAAGACGGGAAATAAAACATTCGGAATTATTGAATAGCGTAACTTCCAAACGTGAATAGATATCGACTTGCGGTTAGTGCCAATCGCATCAGAATAATCGAGTTGGTTGGAAATATATGTTTTTCATAGAAAACAATCCAAAGACGGGGAATGAAACGTTCGGAATTATTGAATTGCATAACTTCCAAACGGGAAGAGATATCGACTTGCGGTTAGTGCCAATCGCATCAGAATAATCGAGTTGGTTGGAAATATATGTTTTACATAGAAAACAATTCAAATACGGGAAATAAAACTTTCGGAATTATTGAATTGCGTAACTTCCAGACGGGAAGAGATATCTACTTGCGGTTGGTGCCAATCGCATCAGAATCATCAAATTGGTTGGAAATATATGTTTTCCATATAAAACAATTCAAAGGCGGGAAATAAAACGTTCGGAATTATTGAATTGCGTAACTTCCAGAGGGGAAGAGATATCGACTTGCGGTTAGTGCCAATCGCATCAGAATCATCAAGTAGGTCGGAAATATATGTTTTACATAGAAAACAATTCAAATACGGGAAATAAAACTTTCGGAATTATTGAATTGCGTAACTTCCAGACGGGAAGAGATATCTACTTGCGGTTGGTGCCAATCGCATCAAAATCATCAAATTGGTTGGAAATATATGTTTTCCATATAAAACAATTCAAAGGCGGGAAATAAAACGTTCGGAATTATTGAATTGCGTAACTTCCAGAGGGGAAGAGATATCGACTTGCGGTTAGTGCCAATCGCATCAGAATCATGGAGTTGGTTGGAAATATATGTTTTTCATAGAAAACAATTGTAGACGGGAAATAAAACGTTCGGAATTATTGGATTGCGTAACTTCCAGACGGGAAGAGATATCGCCTTGCGGTTAGTGCCAATCGCATCAGAATCATCAAGTTGATTGGAAATATATGTGTTCCATAGAAAACAATTCAAAAACAGGAAATAAAACGTTCGGAATTATTGAATTGCGTAACTTCCAAACGGGAAGAGATATCGACTTGCGGTTAGTGCGAATCGCATCAGAATGATCAAATTGGTTGGAAATATATGTTTTCCATAGAAAACAATTCAAAGACGGGTAATAAAACGTTAGGAATCATTGGATAGCGTAACTTCCAAACGTGAAGAGATATCGACTTGCGGTTAGTGCCAATCGCATCAGAATAATCGAGTTGGTTGGAAATAAATGTTTTTCATAGAAAACAATTCAAAGACGGGAAATAAAATGTTCGGAATTATGGAATTGCGTAACTTCCAAACGGGAAGAGATATCGACTTGCGGTTAGTGCCAATCGCATCAGAATAATCGAGTTGGTTGGAAATATATGTTTTTCATAGAAAACAATTCAAAGACATGAAATAAATTGTTCGGAATTATTGAATTGCGTAACTTCCAAACGGGAAGAGATGTCGACTGCGAATCGCATCAGAATGATCAAATTGGTTGGAAATATATGTTTTCCACAGAAAACAAGTCAAAGACGGGAAATAAAACATTCGGAATTATTGAATAGCGTAACTTCCAAACGTGAATAGATATCGACTTGCGGTTAGTGCCAATCGCATCAGAATAATCGAGTTGGTTGGAAATATATGTTTTTCATAGAAAACAATCCAAAGACGGGAAATGAAACGTTCGGAATTATTGAATTGCATAACTTTCAAACGGGAAGAGATATCGACTTGCGGTTAGTGCCAATCGCATCAGAATAATCGAGTTGGTTGGAAATATATGTTTTCCATATAAAACAATTCAAAGGCGGGAAATAAAACGTTCGGAATTATTGAATTGCGTAACTTCCAGAGGGGAAGAGATATCGACTTGCGGTTAGTGCCAATCGCATCAGAATCATCAAGTAGGTCGGAAATATATGTTTTACATAGAAAACAATTCAAATACGGGAAATAAAACTTTCGGAATTATTGAATTGCGTAACTTCCAGACGGGAAGAGATATCTACTTGCGGTTGGTGCCAATCGCATCAGAATCATCAAATTGGTTGGAAATATATGTTTTCCATATAAAACAATTCAAAGGCGGGAAATAAAACGTTCGGAATTATTGAATTGCGTAACTTCCAGAGGGGAAGAGATATCGACTTGCGGTTAGTGCCAATCGCATCAGAATCATGGAGTTGGTTGGAAATATATGTTTTTCATAGAAAACAATTGTAGACGGGAAATAAAACGTTCGGAATTATTGAATTGCGTAACTTCCAGACGGGAAGAGATATCGACTTGCGGTTAGTGCCAATCGCATCAGAATCATCAAGTTGATTGGAAATATATGTGTTCCATAGAAAACAATTCAAAGACAGGAAATAAAACGTTCGGAATTATTGAATTGCGTAACTTCCAAACGGGAAGAGATATCGACTTGCGGTTAGTGCGAATCGCATCAGAATGATCAAATTGGTTGGAAATATATGTTTTCCATAGAAAACAATTCAAAGACGGGTAATAAAACGTTAGGAATTATTGAATAGCGTAACTTCCAAACGTGAAGAGATATCGACTTGCGGTTAGTGCCAATCGCATCAGAATAATCGAGTTGGTTGGAAATAAATGTTTTTCATAGAAAACAATTCAAAGACGGGAAATAAAACGTTCGGAATTATGGAATTGCGTAACTTCCAAACGGGAAGAGATATCGACTTGCGGTTAGTGCCAATCGCATCAGAATAATCGAGTTGGTTGGAAATATATGTTTTTCATAGAAAACAATTCAAAGACATGAAATAAATTGTTCGGAATTATTGAATTGCGTAACTTCCAAACGGGAAGAGATGTCGACTGCGAATCGCATCAGAATGATCAAATTGGTTGGAAATATATGTTTTCCATAGAAAACAAGTCAAAGACGGGAAATAAAACATTCGGAATTATTGAATAGCGTAACTTCCAAACGTGAATAGATATCGACTTGCGGTTAGTGCCAATCGCATCAGAATAATCGAGTTGGTTGGAAATATATGTTTTTCATAGAAAACAATCCAAAGACGGGAAATAAAACGTTCGAAATTATTGAATTGCATAACTTCCAAACGGGAAGAGATATCGACTTGCGGTTAGTGCCAATCGCATCAGAATAATCGAGTTGGTTGGAAATATATGTTCTTCATAGAAAACAATTCAAAGACGGGAAATAAAACTTTCGGAATTATGGAATTGCGTAACTTCCAAACGGGAAGAGATATCGACTTGCGGTTAGTGCCAATCTCATCAGAATAATCGAGTTGGTTGGAAATATATGTTTTTCATAGAAAACAATCCAAAGACGGGAAATAAAACGTTCGGAATTATTGAATTGCATAACTTCCAAACGGGAAGAGATATCGACTTGCGGTTAGTGCCAATCGCATCAGAATTATCGAGTTGGTTGGAAATATATGTTTTTCATAGAAAACAATTCAAAGACGGGAAATAAAACTTTCGGAATTATGGAAATGCGTAACTTCCAAACGGGAAGAGATATCGACTTGCGGTTAGTGCCAATCGCATCAGAATAATCGAGTTGGTTGGAAATATATGTTTTTCATAGAAAACAATTCAAATACGGGAAATAAAACTTTCGGAATTATTGAATTGCGTAACTTCCAGACGGGAAGAGATATCTACTTGCGGTTGGTGCCAATCGCATCAGAATCATCAAATTGGTTGGAAATATATGTTTTCCATATAAAACAATTCAAAGGCGGGAAATAAAACGTTCGGAATTATTGAATTGCGTAACTTCCAGAGGGGAAGAGATATCGACTTGCGGTTAGTGCCAATCGCATCAGAATCATGGAGTTGGTTGGAAATATATGTTTTTCATAGAAAACAATTGTAGACGGGAAATAAAACGTTCGGAATTATTGAATTGCGTAACTTCCAGACGGGAAGAGATATCGACTTGCGGTTAGTGCCAATCGCATCAGAATCATCAAGTTGATTGGAAATATATGTGTTCCATAGAAAACAATTCAAAGACAGGAAATAAAACGTTCGGAATTATTGAATTGCGTAACTTCCAAACGGGAAGAGATATCGACTTGCGGTTAGTGCGAATCGCATCAGAATGATCAAATTGGTTGGAAATATATGTTTTCCATAGAAAACAATTCAAAGACGGGTAATAAAACGTTAGGAATTATTGAATAGCGTAACTTCCAAACGTGAAGAGATATCGACTTGCGGTTAGTGCCAATCGCATCAGAATAATCGAGTTGGTTGGAAATAAATGTTTTTCATAGAAAACAATTCAAAGACGGGAAATAAAACGTTCGGAATTATGGAATTGCGTAACTTCCAAACGGGAAGAGATATCGACTTGCGGTTAGTGCCAATCGCATCAGAATAATCGAGTTGGTTGGAAATATATGTTTTTCATAGAAAACAATTCAAAGACATGAAATAAATTGTTCGGAATTATTGAATTGCGTAACTTCCAAACGGGAAGAGATGTCGACTGCGAATCGCATCAGAATGATCAAATTGGTTGGAAATATATGTTTTCCATAGAAAACAAGTCAAAGACGGGAAATAAAACATTCGGAATTATTGAATAGCGTAACTTCCAAACGTGAATAGATATCGACTTGCGGTTAGTGCCAATCGCATCAGAATAATCGAGTTGGTTGGAAATATATGTTTTTCATAGAAAACAATCCAAAGACGGGAAATAAAACGTTCGAAATTATTGAATTGCATAACTTCCAAACGGGAAGAGATATCGACTTGCGGTTAGTGCCAATCGCATCAGAATAATCGAGTTGGTTGGAAATATATGTTCTTCATAGAAAACAATTCAAAGACGGGAAATAAAACTTTCGGAATTATGGAATTGCGTAACTTCCAAACGGGAAGAGATATCGACTTGCGGTTAGTGCCAATCTCATCAGAATAATCGAGTTGGTTGGAAATATATGTTTTTCATAGAAAACAATCCAAAGACGGGAAATAAAACGTTCGGAATTATTGAATTGCATAACTTCCAAACGGGAAGAGATATCGACTTGCGGTTAGTGCCAATCGCATCAGAATTATCGAGTTGGTTGGAAATATATGTTTTTCATAGAAAACAATTCAAAGACGGGAAATAAAACTTTCGGAATTATGGAAATGCGTAACTTCCAAACGGGAAGAGATATCGACTTGCGGTTAGTGCCAATCGCATCAGAATAATCGAGTTGGTTGGAAATATATGTTTTTCATAGAAAACAATTCAAAGACATGAAATAAATTGTTCGGAATTATTGAATTGCGTAACTTCCAAACGGGAAGAGATGTCGACTGCGAATCGCATCAGAATGATCAAATTGGTTGGAAATATATGTTTTCCATAGAAAACAAGTCAAAGACGGGAAATAAAACATTCGGAATTATTGAATAGCGTAACTTCCAAACGTGAATAGATATCGAATTGCGGTTAGTGCCAATCGCATCAGAATAATCGAGTTGGTTGGAAATATATGTTTTTCATAGAAAACAATCCAAAGACGGGAAATAAAACGTTCGGAATTATTGAATTGCATAACTTCCAAACGGGAAGTGATATCGACTTGCGGTTAGTGCCAATCGCATCAGAATAATCGAGTTGGTTGGAAATATATGTTCTTCATAGAAAACAATTCAAAGACGGGAAATAAAACTTTCGGAATTATGGAATTGCGTAACTTCCAAACGGGAAGAGATATCGACTTGCGGTTAGTGCCAATCTCATCAGAATAATCGAGTTGGTTGGAAATATATGTTTTTCATAGAAAACAATCCAAAGACGGGAAATAAAACGTTCGGAATTATTGAATTGCATAACTTCCAAACGGGAAGAGATATCGACTTGCGGTTAGTGCCAATCGCATCAGAATAATCGAGTTGGTTGGAAATATATGTTTTTTATAGAAAACAATTCAAAGACGGGAAATAAAACTTTCGGAATTATGGAATTGCGTAACTTCCAAACGGGAAGAGATATCGACTTGCGGTTAGTGCCAATCGCATCAGAATAATCGAGTTGGTTGGAAATATATGTTTTTCATAGAAAACAATTCAAAGACGGGAAATAAAACGTTCGGAATTATTGAATTGCATAACTTCCAAACGGGAAGAGATATCGACTTGCGGTTAGTGCCAATCGCATCAGAATAATCGAGTTGGTTGGAAATATATGTTTTTCATAGAAAACAATTCAAAGACGGGAAATAAAACTTTCGGAATTATGGAATTGCGTAACTTCCAAACGGGAAGAGATATCGACTTGCGGTTAGTGCCAATCGCATCAGAATAATCGAGTTGGTTGGAAATATATGTTTTTCATAGAAAACAATTCAAAGACGGGAAATAAAACTTTCGGAATTATGGAATTGCGTAACTTCCAAACGGGAAGAGATATCGACTTGCGGTTAGTGCCAATCGCATCAGAATAATCGAGTTGGTTGGATATATATGTTTTTCATAGAAAACAATCCAAAGACGGGAAATAAAACGTTCGGAATTATTGAATTGCATAACTTCCAAACGGGAAGAGATATCGACTTGCGGTTAGTGCCAATCGCATCAGAATAATCGAGTTGGTTGGAAATATATGTTTTTCATAGAAAACAATTCAAAGACGGGAAATAAAACTTTCGGAATTATGGAATTGCGTAACTTCCAAACGGGAAGAGATATCGACTTGCGGTTAGTGCCAATCGCATCAGAATAATCGAGTTGGTTGGATATATATGTTTTTCATAGAAAACAATTCAAAGACGGGAAATAAAACGTTCGGAATTATTGAATAGCGTAACTTCCAAACGTGAATAGATATCGACTTGCGGTTAGTGCCGATCGCATCAGAATAATCGAGTTGGTTGGAAATATATGTTTTTCATAGAAAACAATCCAAAGACGGGAAATAAAACGTTCGGAATTATTGAATTGCATAACTTCCAAACGGGAAGAGATATCGACTTGCGGTTAGTGCGAATCGCATCAGAATGATCAAATTGGTTGGAAATATATGTTTTTCATAGAAAACAATTCAAAGACGGGAAATAAAACTTCCGGAATTAATGAATTGCGTAACTTCCAAACGGGAAGAGATATCGACTTGCGGTTAGTGCGAATCGCATCAGAATGATCAAATTGGTTGGAAATATATGTTTTCCATAGAAAACAATTCAAAGACAGATAATAAAACGTTCGGAATTATTGAATAGCGTAACTTCCAAACGTGAAGAGATATCGACTTGCGGTTAGTGCCAATCGCATCAGAATTGGTTGGAAATATATGTTTTTCATAGAAAATAATTCAAAGACGGGAAATAAAACGTTCGGAATTATGGAATTGCGTAACTTCCAAACGGGGAAAGATATCGACTTGCGGTTAGTGCCAATCGCATCAGAATAATCGAGTTGGTTGGAAATATATGTTTTTCATAGAAAACAATTCAAAGACGGGAAATAAAACGTTCGGAATTATTGAATTGCGTAACTTCCAAACGGGAAGAGATATCGACTGCGAATCGCATCAGAATGATCAAATTGGTTGGAAATATGTTTTCCATAGAAAACAAGTCAAAGACGGGAAATAAAACGTTCGGAATTATTGAATAGCGTAACTTCCAAACGTGAATAGATATCGACTTGCGGTTAGTGCCAATCGCATCAGAATAATCGAGTTGGTTGGAAATATATGTTTTTCATAGAAAACAATCCAAAGACGGGAAATAAAACGTTCGGAATTATTGAATTGCATAACTTCCAAACGGGAAGAGATATCGACTTGCGGTTAGTGCGAATCGCATCAGAATGATCAAATTGGTTGGAAATATATGTTTTTCATAGAAAACAATTCAAAGACGGGAAATAAAACTTTCGGAATTAATGAATTGCGTAACTTCCAAACGGGAAGACATATCGACTTGCGGTTAGTGCGAATCGCATCAGAATGATCAAATTGGTTGGAAATATATGTTTTCCATAGAAAACAATTCAAAGACGGGTAATAAAACGTTCGGAATTATTGAATAGCGTAACTTCCAAACGTGAAGAGATATCGACTTGCGGTTAGTGCCAATCGCATCAGAATAATCGAGTAGGTTGGAAATATATGTTTTTCATAGAAAACGATTCAAAGACGGGAAATAAAACGTTCGGAATTATTGAATTGCGTAACTTCCAAACGGGAAGAGATATCGACTGCGAATCGCATCAGAATGATCAAATTGGTTGGAAATATATGTTTTTCATAGAAAACAATTCAGACGGGAAATAAAACTTTCGGAATTATTGAATTGCATAACTTCCAAACGGGAAGAGATATCGACTTGCGGTTAGTGCCAATCGCATCAGAATCATCAAGTAGGTCGGAAATATATGTTTTACATAGAAAACAATTCAAATACGGGAAATAAAACTTTCGGAATTATTGAATGGCGTAACTTCCAGACGGAAAGAGATATCTACTTTCGGTTGGTGCCAATCGCATCAGAATCATCAAATTGGTTGGAAATATATGTTTTCCAGATAAAACAATTCAAAGGCGGGAAATAAAACGTTCGGAATTATTGAATTGCGTGACTTCCAGAGGGGAAGAGATATCGACTTGCGGTTAGTGCCAATCGCATCAGAATCATGGAGTTGGTTGGAAATATATGTTTCTCATAGAAGACAATTGTAGACGGGAAATAAAACGTTCGGAATTATTGAAATGCGTAACTTCCAAATGGGAAGAGATATCAACTGCGAATCGCATCAGAATGATCAAATTGGTTGGAAATATATGTTTTTCATAGAAAACAATTCAGACGGGAAATAAAACTTTCGGAATTATTGAATTGCATAACTTCCAAACGGGAAGAGATATCGACTTGCGGTTAGTGCCAATCGCATCAGAATCATCAAGTAGGTCGGGAATATATGTTTTACATAGAAAACTATTCAAAGACGGGAAATAAAACGTTCGGAATTATTGAATTGCATAACTTCCAAACGTGAAGAGATATCGACTTGCGGTTAGTGCCAATCGCATCAGAATTGGTTGGAAATATATGTTTTTCATAGAAAATAATTCAAAGACGGGAAATAAAACGTTCGGAATTATGGAATTGCGTAACTTCCAAACGGGAAGAGATATCGACTTGAGGTTAGTGCCAATCGCATCAGAATAATCGAGTTGGTTGGAAATATATGTTTTTCATAGAAAACAATTCAAAGACGGGAAATAAAACGTTCGGAATTATTGAATTGCGTAACTTCCAAACGGGAAGAGATATCGACTGCGAATCGCATCAGAATGATCAAATTGGTTGGAAATATATGTTTTTCATTGAAAACAATTCAGACGGGAAATAAAACTTTCGGAATTATTGAATTGCATAACTTCCAAACGGGAAGAGATATCGACTTGCTGTTAGTGCCAATCGCATCAGAATCATCAAGTAGGTCGGAAATATATGTTTTACATAGAAAACAATCCAAATACGGGAAATAAAACTTTCGGAATTATTGAATTGCGTAACTTCCAGACGGGAAGAGATATCTACTTTCGGTTGGTGCCAATCGCATCAGAATCATCAAATTGGTTGGAAATATATGTTTTCCATATAAAACAATTCAAAGGCGGGAAATAAAACGTTCGGAATTATTGAATTGCGTAACTTCCAGAGGGGAAGAGATATCGACTTGCGGTTAGTGCCAATCGCATCAGAATCATGGAGTTGGTTGGAAATATATGTTTCTCATAGAAAACAATTGTAGACGGGAAATAAAACGTTCGGAATTATTGAATTGCGTAACTTCCAAACGGGAAGAGATATCGACTGCGAATCGCATCAGAATGATCAAATTGGTTGGAAATATATGTTTTTCATAGAAAACAATTCAGACGGGAAATGAATCTTTCGGAATTATTGAATTGCATAACTTCCAAACGGGAAGAGATATCGACTTGCGGTTAGTGCCAATCGCATCAGAATCATCAAGTAGGTCGGGAATATATGTTTTACATAGAAAACAATTCAAAGACGGGAAATAAAACTTTCGGAATTATTGAATTGCGTAACTCCCAGACGGGAAGAGATATCTACTTGCGGTTGGTGTCAATCGCATCAGAATCATCAAATTGGTTGGAAATATATGTTTTCCATATAAAACAATTCAAAGACGGGAAATAAAACGTTCGGAATTATTGAATTGCGTAGCTTCCAGACGGGAAGAGATATCGACTTGCGGTTAGTGCCAATCGCATCAGAATCATCAAGTTGATTGGAAATATATGTGTTCCATAGAAAACAATTCAAAGACAGGAAATAAAACGTTCGGAATTATTGAATTGCGTAACTTCCAAACGGGAAGAGATATCGACTTGCGGTTAGTGCCAATCGCATCAGAATCATCAAGTAGGTCGGGAATATATGTTTTACATAGAAAACAATTCAAAGACGGGAAATAAAACTTTCGGAATTATTGAATTGCGTAACTTCCAGACGGGAAGAGATATCTACTTGCGGTTGGTGCCAATCGCATCAGAATGATCAAATTGGTTGGAAATATATGTTTTCCATAGGAAACAATTCAAAGACGGGTAATAAAACGTTCGGAATTATTGAATAGCGTAACTTCCAAACGTGAAGAGATATCGACTTGCGGTTAGTGCCAATCGCATCAGAATAATCGAGTTGGTTGGAAATATATGTTTTTCATAGAAAACAATTCAAAGACGGGAAATAAAACGTTCGGAATTATGGAATTGCGTAACTTCCAAACGGGAAGAGATATCGACTTGCGGTTAGTGCCAATCGCATCAGAATAATCGAGTTAGTTGGAAATATATGTTTTTCATAGAAAACAATTCAAAGAAGGGAAATAAAACGTTCGGAATTATTGAATTGCGTAACTTCCAAACGGGAAGAGATATCGACTGCGAATCGCATCAGAATGATCAAATTGGTTGGAAATATATGTTTTTCATAGAAAACAATTCAAAGAAGGGAAATAAAACTTTCGGAATTATTGAATTGCGTAACTTCCAGACGGGAAGAGATATCTACTTGCGGTTGGTGCCAATCGCATCAGAATGATCAAATTGGTTGGAAATATATGTTTTCCATAGGAAACAAGTCAAAGACGGGAAATAAAACGTTCGGAATTATTGAATAGCGTAACTTCCGAACGTGAATAGATATCGACTTGCGGTTAGTGCCAATCGCATCAGAATAATCGAGTTGGTCGGAAATATATGTTTTTCATAGAAAACAATCCAAAGACGGGAAATAAAACGTTCGGAATTATTGAATTGCATAACTTCCAAACGGGAAGAGATATCGACTTGCGGTTAGTGCCAATCGCATCAGAATAATCGAGTTAGTTGGAAATATATGTTTTTCATAGAAAACAATTCAATAACGGGAAATAAAACGTTCGGAATTATTGAATTGCGTAACTTCCAAACGGGAAGAGATATCGACTGCGAATCGCATCAGAATGATCAAATTGGTTGGAAATATATGTTTTCCATAGGAAACAAGTCAAAGACGGGAAATAAAACGTTCGGAATTATTGAATTGCGTAACTTCCAAACGGGAAGAGATATCGACTGCGAATCGCATCAGAATGATCAAATTGGTTGGAAATATATGTTTTCCATAGGAAACAAGTCAAAGACGGGAAATAAAACGTTCGGAATTATTGAATAGCGTAACTTCCAAACGTGAATAGATATCGACTTGCGGTTAGTGCCAATCGCATCAGAATAATCGAGTTGGTTGGAAATATATGTTTTTCATAGAAAACAATCCAAAGACGGGAAATAAAACGTTCGGAATTATTGAATTGCATAACTTCCAAACGGGAAGAGATATCGACTTGCGGTTAGTGCCAATCGCATCAGAATAATCGAGTTGGTTGGAAATATATGTTTTTCATAGAAAACAATTCAAAGACGGGAAATAAAACTTTCGGAATTATGGAATTGCGTAACTTCCGAACGGGAAGAGATATCGACTTGCGGTTAGTGCCATTCGCATCAGAATAATCGAGTTGGTTGGATATATATGTTTTTCATAGAAAACAATTCAAAGACGGGAAATAAAACGTTCAGAATTATTGAATTGCGTAACTTCCAAACGGGAAGAGATATCGACTGCGAATCGCATCAGAATGATCAAATTGGTTGGAAATATATGTTTTCCATAGAAAACAAGTCAAAGACGGGAAATAAAACGTTCGGAATTATTGAATAGCGTAATTTCCAAACGTGAATAGATATCGACTTGCGGTTAGTGCCAATCGCATCAGAATAATCGAGTTGGTTGGAAATATATGTTTTTCATAGGAAACAATCCAAAGACGGGAAATAAAACGTTCGGAATTATTGAATTGCATAACTTCCAAACGGGAAGAGATATCGACTTGCGGTTAGTGCGAATCGCATCAGAATGATCAAATTGGTTGGAAATATATGTTTTTCATAGAAAACAATTCAAAGACGGGAAATAAAACTTTCGGAATTATTGAATTGCGTAACTTCCAAACGGGAAGAGATATCGACTTGCGGTTAGTTCCAATCGCATCAGAATCATCAAATTGGTTGGAAATATGAGTTTTCCATAGAAAACAATTCAAAAACGGAAATGAAGCGTTCGGAATTATTGAATTGCGTAACTTCCAAACGGGGAGAGATATCGACTTGCGGTTAGAGCCAATCGCACCAGAATCGTCGAGTGGGTTGGAAATATATGTTTTCAATAGAAAACAATTCAAAGACCGGAAATAAAAGTTTCGGAGTTATTGAAATGCGTTACTTCCAAACGTAAAGAGATATCGACTTGCGGTTAGTGCCAATCGCATCAGAATCATCAAGTAGGTTGGAAATATATGTTTTTTCATAGAAAACAATTAAAAAACAGGAAATAAAACGTTCGGAATTATTTAATTGCGTAACTTCCAAACGGGAAGAGATATCGACTTGCGGTTATTGCGAATCGCATCAGAATGATCAAATTCGTTGGAAATATATGTTTTCCATAGAAAACAATTCAAAGACGGGAAATAAAACGTTCGGAATTATTGAATAGCGAAACTTCCAAACGTGAATAGATATCGACTTGCGGTTAGTGCCAATCGCATCAGAATAATCGAGTTGGTTGGAAATATATGTTTTTCATAGAAAACAATTCAAAGACGGGAAATAAAACGTTCGGAATTATTGAATTGCGTAACTTCCAGAGGGGAAGAGTTATCGACTTGCGGTTAGTGCCAATCCCATCAGAATCATGGAGTTGGTTGGAAATATATGTTTTTCATAGAAAACAATTCAAAGATTGGAAATAAAACGTTCGGAATTATTGAATTGCGTAACTTCCAGACGGGAAGAGATATCGACTTGCGGTTAGTGCCAATCCCATCAGAATCATGGAGTTGGTTGGAAATATATGTTATTTATAGAAAACAATTCAAAGACTGGAAATAAAACGTTCGGAATTATTGAATTGCGTAACTTCCAGACGGGAAGAGATATAGACTTGCGGCTAGTGCCAATCGCATCAGAATCATGGATTTGGTTGGAAATATATGTTTCTCATAGAAAACAATTCAAAGAAGGGCAATAAAACGTTCGGAAATATTGAATTGCATAACTTCCAAACATGAAGAGATATCGACTTGCGTTTAGTGCCAATCGCATCAGAATCATCGAGTTGGTTGGAAATATATGTTTTTCATGGAAAACAATTCAAAGACGTTCGGAATTATTGAATTGCTTAACTTCCAGACGGGAAGAGGTATCGACTTGCGGCTAGTGCCGAACGCATCAGAATCATCGAGTTGGTTGGAAATATATGTTTTACATAGAAAACAATTCAAAGACGGGAAATAAAACGTTCGGAATTATTGAATTGCGTAACTTCCAGACGGGAAGAGATATCGATTTGCTGTTAGTGGCAATCGCATCAGAATCATCAAATTGGTTGGAAATATATGTTTTCCATAGAAAACAATTCAAAGACGGGGAATAAAACGTTCGGAATTATTGAATTGCGTAACTTCCAAACAGGAAGAGATATAGACTTGCGGTTAGTGCGAATCGCATCAAAATGATCAAATCGGTTGGAAAGATATGTTTTCCATAGAAAACAATTCAAAGACGGGAAATAAAACGTTCGGAATTATTTAATTGCGTAACTTTCAGACGGGAAGAGATATCGACTTGCGGTTAGTGTCAATCGCATCAGAATCATCGAGTTAGTTGGAAATGAATGTTTTTCATAGAAAACAATTCAAAGACGGGAACTAAAACGTTCGGAATTATTGAATTACGTAACTTCCAGACGGGAAGGGATATCGACTTGCGGTTAGTGCCAATCGCATTAGAATAATCGAGTTGGTTGGAAATATATGTTTTTCATAGAAAACAATTCAAAGACGGGAAATAAAACGTTCGGAATTATTGAATTGCGTAACTTCCAAACGGGAAGAGATATCGACTTGCGGTTAGTGCGAATCGCATCAGAATGATCAAATTGGTTGGAAAGATATGTTTTCCATAGGAAACAATTCAAAGACGGGAAATAAAACGTTCGGAATTATTTAATTGCGTAACTTTCAGACGGGAAGAGATATCGACTTGCGGTTAGTGTCAATCGCATCAGAATCATCGAGTTAGTTGGAAATAAATGTTTTTCATAGAAAACAATTCAAAGACGGGAACTAAAACGTTCGGAATTATTGAATTACGTAACTTCCAGACGGGAAGGGATATCGACTTGCGGTTAGTGCCAATCGCATTAGAATAATCGAGTTGGTTGGAAATATATGTTTTTCATAGAAAACAATTCAAAGACGGGAAATAAAACGTTCGGAATTATTGAATTGCGTAACTTCCAAACGGGAAGAGATATCGACTGCGAATCGCATCAGAATGATCAAATTGGTTGGAAATATAGGTTTTCCATAGAAAACAAGTCAAAGACGGGAAATAAAACGTTCGGAATTATTGAATAGCGTAACTTCCAAACGTGAATAGATATCGACTTGCGGTTAGTACCAATCGCATCAGAATAATCGAGTTGGTTGGAAATGTATGTTTTTCATAGAAAACAATCCAAAGACGGGAAATAAAACGTTCGGAATTATTGAATTGCATAACTTCCAAACGGGAAGAGATATCGACTTGCGGTTAGTGCCAATCGCATCAGAATAATCGAGTTGGTTGGAAATATATGTTTTTCATAGAAAACAATTCAAAGACGGGAAATAAAACGTTCGGAATTATGGAATTGCGTATCTTCCAAACGGGAAGAGATATCGACTTGCGGTTAGTGCCAATCGCATCAGATAATCGAGTTGGTTGGAAATATATGTTTTTCATAGGAAACAATTCAAAGACGGGAAATAAAACATTCGGAATTATTGAATTGCGTAACTTCCAAACGGGAAGAGATATCGACTGCGAATCGCATCAGAATGATCAAATTGGTTGGAAATATAGGTTTTCGATAGAAAACAAGTCAAAGACGGGAAATAAAACGTTCGGAATTATTGAATTGCATAACTTCCAAACGGGAAGAGATATCGACTTGCGGTTAGTGCGAATCGCATCAGAATGATCAAATTGGTTGGAAATATATGTTTTCCATAGAAAACAATTCAAAGACGGGAAATAAAACTTTCGGAATTATTGAATTGCGTAACTTCCAAACGGAAAGAGATATCGACTTGCGGTTAGAGCCAATCGCACCAGAATCATTGAGTTGGTTGGAAATATATGTTTTCCATAGAAAACAATTCGAAGACGTGGAATAAAACTTTCGGAATTATTGAAATGCCTTACTTCCAAACGTAAAGAGATATCGACTTGCGGTTAGTGCCAATCGCATCAGAATCATCAAGTATTTTGGAAATATATGTTTTCCATAGAAAACAATTCAAAGACAGGAAATAAAACGTTCGGAATTATTGAATTGCGTAACTTCCAAATGGGAAGAGATATCGACTTGCGGTTAGTGCGAATCGCATCAGAATGATCAAATTCGTTGGAAATATATGTTTTCCATAGAAAACAATTCAAAGACGGGAAATAAAACGTTCGGAATTATTGAATAGCGTAACTTCCAAACGTGAATAGATATCGACTTGCGGTTAGTGCCAATCGCACCAGAATAATCGAGTTGGTTGGAAATATATGTTTTTCATAGAAAACAATTCAAAGACGGGAAATAAAACGTTCGGAATTATTGAATTGCATAACTTCCAAACGGGAAGAGATATCGACTTGCAGTTAGTGCGAATCGCATCAGAATGATCAAATTGGTTGGAAATATATGTTTTTCATAGAAAACAATTCAAAGACGGGAAATAAATTTTTCTGAATTATTGAATTGCGTAACTTCCAGACAGGAAGAGTTATCGACTTGCGGTTAGTGCCAATCGCATCAGAATCATGGAGTTGGTTGGAAATATATGTTTTTCATAGAAAACAATTCAAAGACTGGAAATAAAACGTTCGGAATTATTGAATTGCGTAACTTCCAGACGGGAGAAGAGATATCGACTTGCGGCTAGTGCCAATCGCATCAGAATCATGGATTTGGTTGGAAATATATGTTTCTCATAGAAAACCATTCAAAGAAGGGCAATAAAACGTTCGGAAATATTGAATTGCATAACTTCCAAACATGAAGAGATATCGACTTGCGTTTAGTGCCAATCGCATCAGAATCATCGAGTTGGTTGGAAATATATGTTTTTCATGGAAAACAATTCAAAGACGTTCGGAATTATTGAATTGCTTAACTTCCAGTAGGGAAGAGGTATCGACTTGCGGCTAGTGCCGAACGCATCAGAATCATCGAGTTGGTTGGAAATATATGTTTTACATAGAAAACAATTCAAAGACGGGAAATAAAACGTTCGGAATTATTGAATTGCGTAACTTCCAGACGGGAAGAGATATCGATTTGCTGTTAGTGCCAATCGCATCAAAATCATCAAATTGGTTGGAAATATATGTTTTCCATAGAAAACAATTCAAAGACGGGAAATAAAACGTTCGGAATTATTGAATTGCGTAACTTCCAAACGGGAAGAGATATCGACTTGCGGTTAGTGCCAATCGCATCAGAATAATCGAGTTGGTTGGAAATATATGTTTTTCATAGAAAACAATTCGAAGACGGGAAATAAAACGTTAGGAATTATTGAATTGCGTAACTTCCAAACGAGAAGAGATATCGACTGTGAATCGCATCAGAATGATCAAATTGGTTGGAAATATATGTTTTCCATAGAAAACAAGTCAAAGACGGGGAAATAAAACGTTCGGAATTATTGAATAGCGTAACTTCCAAACGTGAATAGATATCGACTTGCGGTTAGTGCCAATCGCATCAGAATAATCGAGTTGGTTGGAAATATATGTTTTCCATATAAAACAATTCAAAGACGGGAAATAAAACGTTCGGAATTATTGAATTGCGTAACTTCCAGAGGGGAAGAGTTATCGACTTGCGCTTAGTGCCAATCGCATCAGAATCATGGAGTTGGTTGGAAATATATGTTTTTTATAGAAAACAATTCAAAGACTGGAAATAAAACGTTCGGAATTATTGAATTGCGTAACTTCCAGACGGGAAGAGATATCGACTTGCGGCTAGTGCCAATCGCATCAGAATCATGGATTTGGTTGGAAATATATGTTTCTCATAGAAAACAATCCAAAGAAGGGCAATAAAACGTTCGGAAATATTGAATTGCATAACTTCCAAACATGAAGAGATATCGACTTGCGTTTAGTGCCAATCACATCAGAATCATCGAGTTGGTTGGAAATATATGTTTTTCATGGAAAACAATTCAAAGACGTTCGGAATTATTGAATCGCTTAACTTCCAGACGGGAAAAGGTATCGACTTGCGGCTAGTGCCGAACGCATCAGCATCATCGAGTTGGTTGGAAATATATGTTTTACATAGAAAACCATTCAAAGACGGGAAATAGAACGTTCGGAATTATTGAATTGCGTAACTTCCAGACGGGAAGAGATATCGATTTGCTGTTAGTGCCAATCGCATCAGAATCATCAAATTGGTTGGAAATATATGTTTTCCAAAGAAAACAATTCAAAGACGGGGAATAAAACGTTCGGAATTATTGAATTGCGTAACTTCCAAACGGGAAGAGATATCGACTTGCGGTTAGTGTCAATCGCATCAGAATCATCGAGTTAGTTGGGAATAAATGTTTTTCATAGAAAACAATTCAAAGACGGGAACTAAAACGTTCGGAATTATTGAATAACGTAACTTCCAGACGGGAAGTGATATCGACTTGCGGTTAGTGCCAATCGCATCCGAATAATCGAGTTGGTTGGAAATATATGTTTTTCATAGAAAGCAATTCAAAGACGGGAAATAAAACGTTCGGAATTATTGAATTGCGTAACTTCCAAACGGGAAGAGATATCGACTTGCGGTTAGTGTCAATCGCATCAGAATCATCGAGTTAGTTGGGAATAAATGTTTTTCATAGAAAACAATTCAAAGACGGGAACTAAAACGTTCGGAATTATTGAATAACGTAACTTCCAGACGGGAAGTGATATCGACTTGCGGTTAGTGCCAATCGCATCAGAATAATCGAGTTGGTTGGAAATATATGTTTTCCATAGAAAACAATTCAAAGACGGGAAATAAAAATTTCGGAATTATTGAATTGCGTTACTTCCGTACGTAAAGAGATATAGACTTGCGGTTAGTGCCAATCGCATCAGAATCATCAAGTTGGTTGGAAATATATGTTTTTCATAGGAAACAATCCAAAGACGGGAAATAAAACGTTCGGAATTATTGAATTGCGTAACTTCCAAACGGGAAGAGATATCGACTTGCGGTTAGTGCGAATCGCATCAGAATGATCAAATTGGTTGGAAATATATGTTTTCCATAGAAAACAATTCAAAGACGGGAAATAAAACGTTCGGAATTATTGAATAGCGTAACTTCCAAACGTAAAGAGATATCGACTTGCGGTTAATGACAATCGCATCAGAATCATCAAGTAGGTTGGAAATATATGTTTTCCATAGAGAACAATTCAAAGACAGGAAATAAAACGTTCGGAATTATTGAATTGCATAACTTCCAAACGGGAAGAGATATCGACTTGCAGTTAGTGCGAATCGCATCAGAATGATCAAATAGGTTGGAAATATATGTTTTTCATAGAAAACAATTCAAAGACGGGAAATAAAACGATCGGAATTATTGAATTGCATAACTTCCAAACGGGAAGAGATATCGACTTGCAGTTAGTGCGAATCGCATCAGAATGATCAAATTGGTCGGAAATATATGTTTTTCATAGAAAACAATTCAAAGACGGGAAATAAAACTTTCTGAATTATTGAATTGCGTAACTTCCAGACGGGAAGAGATATCTACTTGCGGTTGGTGCCAATCGCATCAGAATCATCAAATTGGTTGGAAATATATGTTTTCCATATAAAACAATTCGAGGACGGGAAATAATACGTTCGGAATTATTGAATTGCGTAACTTCCAGAGGGGAAGAGTTATCGACTTGCGGTTAGTGCCAATCGCATCAGAATCATGGAGTTGGTTGGAAATATATGTTTTTCATAGAAAACAATTCAAAGACTGGAAATAAAACGTTCGGAATTATTGAATTGCGTAACTTCCAGACGGGAAGAGATATCGACTTGCGGCTAGTGCCAATCGCATCAGAATCATGGATTTGGTTGGAAATATATGTTTCTCATAGAAAACAATTCAAAGAAGGGCAATAAAACGTTCGGAAATATCGAATTGCATAACTTCAAAACGTGAAGAGATATCGACTTGCTTTTAGTGCCAATCGCATCAGAATCATCGAGTTGGTTGGAAATATATGTTTTTCATGGAAAACAATTCAAAGACGTTCGGAATTATTGAATTGCTTAACTTCCAGACGGAAAGAGGTATCGACTTGCGGCTAGTGCCGAACGCATCAGAATCATCGAGTTGGTTGGAAATATATGTTTTACATAGAAAACAATTCAAAGACGGGAAATAAAACGTTCGGAATTATTGAATTGCGTAACTTCCAGACGGGAAGAGATATCGATTTGCTGTTAGTGCCAATCGCATCAGAATAATCAAATTGGTTGGAAATATATGTTTTCCATAGAAAACAATTCAAAGACGGGGAATAAAACGTTCGGAATTATTGAATTGCGTAACTTCCAAACGGGAAGAGATATCGACTTGCGGTTAGTGCGAATCGCATCAGAATGATCAAATTGGTTGGAAAGATATGTTTTCCATAGAAAACAATTCAAAGACGGGAAATAAAACGTTCGGAATTATTTAATTGCGTAACTTTCAGACGGTAAGAGATATCGACTTGCGGTTAGTGTCAATCGCATCAGAATCATCGAGTTAGTTGGAAATAAATGTTTTTCATAGAAAACAATTCAAAGACGGGAACTAAAACGTTCGGAATTATTGAATTACGTAACTTCCAGACGGGAAGAGATATCGACTTGCGGTTAGTGCCAATCGCATCAGAATAATCGAGTTGGTTGGAAATATATGTTTTTCATGGAAAACAATTCAAAGACGGGAAATAAAACTTTCGGAATTATTGAATTGCGTTACTTCCAAACGTAAAGAGATATCGACTTGCGGTTAGTGCCAATCGTATCAGAATCATCAAGTTGGTTGGAAATATATGTTTTTCATAGGAAACAATCCAAAGACGGGAAATAAAACGTTCGGAATTATTGAATTGCGTAACTTCCAAAGGGGAAAAGTATATCGACTTGCGGTTAGTGCGAATCGCATCAGAATGATCAAATTGGTTGGAAATATATGTTTTCCATAGAAAACAATTCAAAGACGGAGAATAAAACGTTCGGAATTATTGAATAGCGTAACTTCCAAACGTGAAGAGATATCGACTTGCGGTTAATGACAATCGCATCAGAATCATCAAGTTGGTTGGAAATATATGTTTTTCATAGGAAACAATCCAAAACGGGAAATGAAACGGTCGGAATTATTTAATTGCGTAACTTCCAAACGGGAAGAGATATCGACTTGCGGTTAGTGCCAATCGCATCAGAATAATCGTGTTGGTTGGAAATATATGTTTTTCATAGAAAACAATTCGAAGACGGGAAATAAAACGTTCGGAATTATTGAATTGCGTAACTTCCAAACGGGAAGAGATATCGACTGCGAATCGCATCAGAATGATCAAATTGGTTGGAAATATATGTTTTCCATAGAAAACAAGTCAAAGACGGGAAATAAAACGTTCGGAATTATTGAATAGCGTAACTTCCAAACGTGAATAAATATCGACTTGCGGTTAGTGCCAATCGCATCAGAATAATCGAGTTGGTTGGAAATATATGTTTTCCTTATAAAACTATTCAAAGACGGGAAATAAAACGTTCGGGATTATTGAAATGCGAAACTTCCAGAGGGGAAGAGTTATCGACTTGCGGTTAGTGCCAATCGCATCAGAATGATGGAGTTGGTTGGAAATATATGTTTTTCATAGAAAACAATTCAAAGACTGGAAATAAAACGTTCGGAATTATTGAATTGCGTAACTTCCAGACGGGAAGATATCGACTTGCGGCTAGTGCCAATCGCATCAGAATCATGGATTTGGTTGGAAATATATGTTTCTCATAGAAAACAATTCAAAGAAGGGCAATAAAACGTTCGGAAATATTGAATTGCATAACTTTCAAACATGAAGAGATATCGACTTGCGTTTAGTGCCAATCACATCAGAATCATCGAGTTGGTTGGAAATATATGTTTTTCATGGAAAACAGTTCAAAGACTTTCGGAATTATTGAATTGCTTAACTTCCAGACGGGAAGAGGTATCGACTTGCGACTAGTGCCGAACGCATCAGAATCATCGAGTTGGTTGGAAATAAATGTTTTACATAGAAAACAATTCAAAGACGGGAAATAAAACGTTCGGAATTATTGAATTGCGTAACTTCCAGACGGGAAGAGATATCGATTTGCTGTTAGTGCCAATCGCATCAGAATCATCAAATTGGTTGGAAATATATGTTTTCCATAGAAAACAATTCAAATACGGGGAATAAAACGTTCGGAATTATTGAATTGCGTAACTTCCAAACGGGAAGAGATATCGACTTGCGGTTAGTGCGAATCGCATCAGAATGATCAAATTGGTTGGAAAGATATGTTTTCCATAGAAAACAATTCAAAGACGGGGAATAAAACGTTCGGAATTATTTAATTGCGTAACTTTCAGACGGGAAGAGATATCGACTTGCGGTTAGTGTCAATCGCATCAGAATCATCGAGTTAGTTGGAAATAAATGTTTTTCATAGAAAACAATTCAAAGACGGGAACTAAAACGTTCGGAATTATTGAATTACGTAACTTCCAGACGGGAAGAGATATCGACTTGCGGCTAGTGCCAATCGCATCAGAATAATCGAGTTGGTTGGAAATATATGTTTTTCATAGAAAACAATTCAAAGACGGGAAATAAAACGTTCGGAATTATTGAATTGCGTAACTTCCATACGGGAAGAGATATCGACTTGCGGTTAGTGCGAATCGCATCAGAATGATCAAATTGGTTGGATATATATGTTTTCCATAGAAAACAATTCGAAGACGGGAAATAAAACTTTCGGAATTATTGAATTGCGTTACTTCCAAACGTAAAGAGATATCGACTTGCGGTTAGTGCCAATCGCATCAGAATCATCAAGTTGGTTGGAAATATATGTTTTTCATAGGAAACAATCCAAAGACGGGAAATAAAACGTTCGGAATTATTGAATTGCGTAACTTCCAAACGGGAAGAGATATCGACTTGCGGTTAGTGCGAATCGCATCAGAATGATCAAATTGGTTGAAAATATATGTTTTCCATAGAAAACAATTCAAAGACTGGAAATAAAACGTTCGGAATTATTGAATAGCGTAACTTCCAAACGTGAAAAGATATCGACTTGCGGTTAATGACAATCGCATCAGAATCATCAAGTAGGTTGGAAATATATGTTTTCCATAGAAAACAATTCAAAGACAGGAAATAAAACGTTCGGAATTATTGAATTGCGTAACTTCCAAATGGGAAGAGATATCGACTTGCGGTTAGTGCGAATCGCATCAGAATGATCAAATTCGTTGGAAATATATGTTTTCAATAGAAAACAATTCAAAGACGGGAAATAAAACGTTCGGAATTATTGAATAGCGTAACTTCCAAACGTGAATAGATATCGACTTGCGGTTAGTGCCAATCGCATCAGAATAATCGAGTTGGATGGAAATATATGTTTTTCATAGAAAACAATTCTAAGACGGGAAATAAAACGTTCGGAATTGTTGAATTGCATAACTTCCAAACGGGAAGAGATATGAACTTTCGGTTAGTGCCAATCGCATCAGAATAATCGAGTTGGTTGGAAATATATGTTTTTCATAGAAAACAATTCGAAGACGGGAAATAAAACGTTCGGAATTATTGAATTGCGTAACTTCCAAACGGGAAGAGATATCGACTGCGAATCGCATCAGAATGATCAAATTGGTTGGAAATATATGTTTTCCATAGAAAACAAGTCAAAGACGGGAAATAAAACGTTCGGAATTATTGAATAGCGTAACTTCCAAACGTGAATAGATATCGACTTGCGGTTAGTGCCAATCGCATCAGAATTATTGAATTGCGTAACTTCCGAACCAGGAGAGATATCGACTTGCGGTTAGTGCGAATCGCATCAGAATGATCAAATTGGTTGGAAAGATATGTTTTCCATAGAAAACAATTCGAAGACGGGAAATAAAACGTTCGGAATTATTTAATTGCGTAACTTCCAAACGTGAAGAGATATCGACTTGCGGTTAATGACAATCGCATCAGAATCAACAAGTTGGTTGGAAATATATGTTTTTCATAGGAAACAATCCAAAGACGGGAAATAAAACGTTCGGAATTATTGAATCGCGTAACTTCCAAACGGGAAGAGATATCGACTTGCGGTTAGTGCAGATCGCATCAGAATAATCGAGTTGGTTGGAAATATATGTTTTTCATAGAAAACAATTCGAAGACGGGAAATAAAACGTTCGGAATTATTGAATTGCGTAACTTCCAAACGGGAAGAGATATCGACTGCGGATCGCATCAGAATGATCAAATTGGTTGGAAATATATGTTTTCCATAGAAAACAAGTCAAAGACGGGAAATAAAACGTTCGGAATTATTGAATAGCGTGACTTCCAAACGTTAATAGATATCGACTTGCGGTTAGTGCCAATCGCATCAGAATAATCGAGTTGGTTGGAAATATATGTTTTCCATATAAAACAATTCAAAGACGGGAAATAAAACGTTCGGAATTATGGAATTGCGTAACTTCCAGAGGGGAAGAGTTATCGACTTGCGGTTAGTGCCAATCGCATCAGAATCATGGAGTTGGTTGGAAATATATGTTTTTCATAGAAAACAATTCAAAGACTGGAAATAAAACGTTCGGAATTATTGAATTGCGTAACTTCCAGACGGGAAGAGATATCGACTAGCGGCTAGTGCCAATCGCATCAGAATCATGGATTTGGTTGGAAATATATGTTTCTCATAGAAAACAATTCAAAGAAGGGCAATAAAACGTTCGGAAATATTGAATTGCATAACTTCCAAACATGAAGAGATATCGACTTGCGATTAGTGCCAATCGCATCAGAATCATCAAGTTGGTTGGAAATATATGTTTTTCATAGGAAACAATCCAAAGACGGGAAATAAAACGTTCGGAATTATTGAATTGCGTAACTTCCAAACGGGAAGAGATATCGACTTGCGGGTAGTGCGAATCGCATCAGAATGATCAAATTGGTTGGAAATATATGTTTTCCATAGAAAACAATTCAAAGACGGGAAATAAAACGTTCGGAATTATTGAATAGCGTAACTTCCAAACGTGAAGAGATATCGACTTGCGGTTAATGACAATCGCATCAGAATCATCAATTTGGTTGGAAATATATGTTTTTCATAGGATACAATCCAAAGACGGGAAATAAAACGTTCGGAATTATTGAATTGCGTAGCTTCCAAACGGGAAGAGATATCGACTTGCGGTTAGTACCAATCGCATCAGAATAATCGAGTTGGTTGGAAATATATGATTTTCATAGAAAAGAATTCGAAGACGGAAAATAAAACGTTCGGAATTATTGAATTGCGTAACTTCCAAACGGGAAGAGATATCGACTGCGAATCGCATCAGAATGATCAAATTGGTTGGAAATATATGTTTTCCATAGGAAACAAGTCAAAGACGGGAAATAAAACGTTCGGAATTATTGAATAGCGTAACTTGCAAACGTGAATAGATATCGACTTGCGGTTAGTGCCAATCGCATCAGAATAATCGAGTTGGTTGGAAATATATGTTTTTCATAGAGAACAATTCAAAGACGTGAAATAAAACGTTCGGAATTATTGAATTGCATAACTTCCAAACGGGAAGAGATATCGACTTGCGGTTAGTGCGAATCGCATCAGAATGATCAAATTGGTTGGAAATATATGTTTTTCATAGAAAACAATTCAAAGACGGGAAATAAAACTTTCGGAATTATTGAATTGCATAACTTCCGAACGGGAACAGATATCGACTTGCGGTTAGTGCCAATCGCATCAGAATCATCAAGTAGGTCGGAAATATATGTTTTACATAGAAGACAATTCAAAGACGGGAAATAAAACTTTCGGAATTATTTAATTGCGTAACTTCCAGACGGGAAGAGATATCTACTTGCGGTTGGTGCCAATCGCATCAGAATCATCAAGTTGGTTGGAAATATATGTTTTCCATATAAAACAATTCGAAGACGGGAAATAAAACGTTCGGAATTATTGAATTGCGTAAATTCCAGAGGGGAAGAGTTATCGACTTGCGGCTTGTGCCAATCGCATCAGAATCATGGAGTTGGTTGGAAATATATGCTTTTCATAGAAAACAATTCAGGGACGGGAAATAAAACGTTCGGAATTATTGAATTGCGTAACTTCCAGACGGGAAGAGATATCGACTTGCGGTTAGTGCCAATCGCATCAGAATCGTCAAGTTGATTGTAAATATATGTTTTCCATAGAAAACAATTCAAAGACAGGAAATAAAACGTTCGGAATTATGGAATTGCGTAACTTCCAAACGGGAAGAGATATCGACTTGCGGTTAGTGCCAATCGCATCAGAATAATCGAGTTGGTTGGAAATATATGTTTTTCATAGAAAACAATTCAAAGACGGGAAATAAAACGTTCGGAATTATTGAATTGCGTAACTTCCAAACGGGAAGAGATATCGACTGCGAATCGCATCAGAATGATCAAATTGGTTGGAAATATATGTTTTCCATAGAAAACAAGTCAGAGACGGGAAATAAAACGTTCGCAATTATTGAATTGCGTAACTTCCAGACGGGAAGAGATATCGACTCGCGGTTAGTGCCAATCGCATCAGAATCATCAAGTTGATTGTAAATATATGTTTTCCATAGAAAACAATTCAAAGACAGGAAATAAAACGTTCGGAATTATTGAATTGCTTAACTTCCAAACGGGAAGAGATATCTACTTGCGGTTAGTGCGAATCGCATCAGAATGATCAAATTGGTTGGAAATATATGTTTTCCATAGAAACAATTCAAAGACGGGGAATAAAACATTCGGAATCATTGAATAGCGTAACTTCCAAACGTGAAGAGATATCGACTTGCGGTTAGTGCCAATCGCATCAGAATAATCGAGTTGGTTGGAAATATAAGTTTTTCATAGAAAACAATCCGAAGACGGGAAATAAAACGTTCGGAATTATTGAATTGCATAACTTCCAAACGGGAAGAGATATCGACTTGCGGTTAGTGCGAATCGCATCAGAATGATCAAACTGGTTGGAAATATATGTTTTTCATAGAAAACAATTCAAAGGCGGGAAATAAAACGTTCGGAATTATTGAATTGCGTAACTTCCAGACGGGAAGAGATATCGACTTGCGGCTAGTGCCAATTGCATCAGAATCATGGATTTGGTTGGAAATATATGTTTCTCATAGAAAACAATTCGAAGAAGGGCAATAAAACGTTCGGAAATATTGAATTGCATAACTTCCAAACATGAAGAGATATCGACTTGCGTTTAGTGCCAATCGCATCAGAATCATCGAGTTGGTTGGAAATATATGTTTTTCATGGAAAACAATTCAAAGACGTTCGGAATTATTGAATTGCTTAACTTCCAGACGGGAAGAGGTATCGACTTGCTGTTAGTGCCAATCGCATCAGAATCATCAAATTGGTTGGAAATATATGTTTTCCATAGAAAACAATTCAAAGACGGGGAATAAAACGTTCGGAATTATTGAATTGCGTAACTTCCAAACGGGAAGAGATATCGATTTGCTGTTAGTGCCAATCGCATCAGAATAATGAAATTGGTTGGAAATATATGTTTTCCATAGAAAACAATTCAAAGACGTTCGGAATTATTGAATTGCTTAACTTCCAGACGGGAAGAGGTATCGACTTGCTGTTAGTGCCAATCGCATCAGAATCATCAAATTGGTTGGAAATATATGTTTTCCATAGAAAACAATTCAAAGACGGGGAATGAAACGTTCAGAATTATTGAATTGCGTAACTTCCAAACGGGAAGAGATATCGATTTGCGGTTAGTGCCAATCGCATCAGAATCATCAAGTAGGTCGGAAATATATGTTTTACATAGAAGACAATTCAAAGACGGGAAATAAAACTTTCGGAATTATTTAATTGCGTAACTTCCAGACGGGAAGAGATATCTACTTGCGGTTGGAGCCAATCGCATCAGAATCATCAAATTGGTTGGAAATATATGTTTTCCATATAAAACAATTCGAAGACGGGTAATAAAACGTTCGGAATTATAGAATTGCGTAAATTCCAGAGGGGAAGAGTTATCGACTTGCGGCTGGTGCCAATCGCATCAGAATCATGGAGTTGGTTGGAAATATATGCTTTCCATAGAAAACAATTCAAAGACAGGAAATAAAACGTTCGGAATTATTGAATTGCGTAACTTCCAAACGGGAAGAGATATCGACTTGCGGTTAGTGCGAATCGCATCAGAATGATCAAATTGGTTGGAAATATATGTTTTCCATAGAAACAATTCAAAGACGGGTAATAAAACATTCGGAATCATTGAATAGCCTAACTTCCAAACGTGAAGAGATATCGACTTGCGGTTAGTGCCAATCGCATCAGAATAATCGAGTTGGTTGGAAATATATGTTTTTCATAGAAAACAATTCGAAGACGGGAAATAAAACGTTCGGAATTATGGAATTGCGTAACTTCCAAACGGGAAGAGATATCGACTTGCGGTTAGTGCCAATCGCATCAGAATAATCGAGTTGGTTGGAAATATATGTTTTCCATAGAAAAAAATTCAAAGACGGGAAATAACGCGTTCGGAATTATTGAATTGCATAACTTCCAAACGGGAAGAGATATCGACTTGCGGTTAGTGCGAATCGCATCAGAATGATCAAACTGGTTGGAAATATATGTTTTTCATAGAAAACAATTCAAAGCCGGAAAATAAAACTTTCGGAATTATTGAATTGCGTAACTTCCAAACGGGAAGAGATATCGACTTGCGGTTAATGCCAATCGCATCAGAATAATCGAGTTGGTTGGAAATATATGTTTTTCATAGAAAACAATTCAAAGACGGGAAATAAAACGTTCGGAATTATGGAATTGCGTAACCTCCAAACAAGAAGAGATATCGACTTGCGTTTAGTGCCAATCGCATCAGAATAATCGAGTTGGTTGAAAATATATGTTTTTCATAGAAAACAATTCAAAGACGGAAAATAAAACGTTCGGAATTATTGAATTGCGTAACTTCCAAACGGGAAGAGATATCGACTGCGAATCGCATCAGAATGATCAAATTGGTTGGAAATATATGTTTTCCATAGAAAACAAGTCAAAGACGGGAAATAAAACGTTCGGAATTATTGAATAGCGTAACTTCCAAACGTGAATAGATATCGACTTGCGGTTAGTGCCAATCGCATCAGAATAATCGAGTTGGTTCGAAATATATGTTTTTCATAGAAAACAATTCAAAGACGGGAAATAAAACGTTCGGAATTATTGAATTGCGTAACTTCCAGACGGGAAGAGATATCGACTTGCGGTTAGTGCCAATCGCATCAGAATCATCAAGTTGATTGTAAATGTATGTTTTCCATAGAAAACAATTCAAAGACAGGAAATAAAACGTTCGGAATTATTGAATTGCGTAACTTCCAAACGGGAAGAGATATCGACTTGCGGTTAGTGCTAATCGCATCAGAATGATCAAATTGGTTGGAAATATATGTTTTCCATAGAAAACAATTCGAAAACGGGTAATAAAACGTTCGGAATTATTGAATAGCGTAACTTCCAAACGTGAAGAGATATCGACTTGCGGTTAGTGCCAATCGCATCAGGATAATCGAGTTGGTTGGAAATATATGTTTTTCATAGAAAACAATTCAAAGACAGGAAATAAAACGTTCGGAATTATGGAATTGCGTAACTTAAAACGGGAAGAGATATCGACTTGCGGTTAGTGCCAATCGCATCAGATTAATCGAGTTGGTTGGAAATATATGTTTTTCATAGAAAACAATTCAAAGACGGGAAATAAAACGTTCGGAATTATTGAATTGCGTAACTTCCAAACGGGAAGAGATATCGACTGTGAATCGCATCAGAATGATCAAATTGGTTGGAAATATATGTTTTCCATAGAAAACAAGTCAAAGACGGGAAATAAAACGTTCGGAATTATTGAATAGCGTAACTTCCAAACGTGAATAGACATCGACTTGCGGTTAGTGCCAATCGCATCAGAATAATCGAGTTGGTTGGAAATATATGTTTTTCATAGAAAACAATCCAAAGACGGGAAATAAAACGTTCGGAATTATTGAATTGCATAACTTCCAAACGGGAAGAGATATCGACTTGCGGTTAGTGCCAATCGCATCAGAATCATCAAGTTGATTGTAAATATATGTTTTCCATAGAAAACAATTCAAAGACAGGAAATAAAACGTTCGGAATTATTGAATTGCGTAACTTCCAAACGGGAAGAGATATCGACTTGCGGTTAGTGCGAATCGCATCAGAATGATCAAATTGGTTGGAAATATATGTTTTCCATAGAAAACAATCCGAAGACGGGTAATAAAACGTTCGGAATTATTGAATAGCGTAACTTCCAAACGTGAAGAGATATCGACTTGCGGTTAGTGCCAATCGCATCAGGATAATCGAGTTGGTTGGAAATATATGTTTTTCATAGAAAACAATTCGAAGACAGGAAATAAAACGTTCGGAATTATGGAATTGCGTAACTTCCAAACGGGGAGAGATATCGACTTGCGGTTAGTGCCAATCGCATCAGAATAATCGAGTTGGTTGGAAATATATGTTTTTCATAGAAAACAATTCAAAGACGGAAAATAAAACGTTCGGAATTATTGAATTGCGTAACTTCCAAACGTGAAGAGATATCGACTGCGAATCGCATCAGAATGATCAAATTGGTTGGAAATATATGTTTTCCATAGAAAACAAGTCAAAGACGGTAAATAAAACGTTCGGAATTATTGAATAGCGTAACTTCCAAACGTGAATAGATATCGACTTGCGGTTAGTGCCAATCGCATCAGAATAATCGAGTTGGTTGGAAATATATGTTTTTCATAGAAAACAATTCAAAGGCGGGAAATAAAACGTTCGGAATTATTGAATTGCGTAACTTCCAGACGGGAAGAGATATCGACTTGCGGTTAGTGCCAATCGCATCAGAATCATCAAGTTGATTGTAAATATATGTTTTCCATAGAAAACAATTCAAAGACAGGAAATAAAACGTTCGGAATTATTGAATTGCGTAACTTCCAAACGGGAAGAGATATCGACTTGCGGTTAGTGCGAATCGCATCAGAATGATCAAATTGGTTGGAAATATATGTTTTCCATAGAAAACAATTCGAAGACGGGTAATAAAACGTTCGGAATTATTGAATAGCGTAACTTCCAAACGTGAAGAGATATCGACTTGCGGTTAGTGCCAATCGCATCAGGATAATCGAGTTGGTTGGAAATATATGTTTTTCATAGAAAACAATTCAAAGACAGGAAAGAAAACGTTCGGAATTATGGAATTGCGTAACTTCCAAACGGGAAGAGATATCGACTTGCGGTTAGTGCCAATCGCATCAGATTAATCGAGTTGGTTGGAAATATATGTTCTTCATAGAAAACAATTCAAAGACGGGAAATAAAACATTCGTAATTATTGAATTAAGTAACTTCCAAACGGGAAGAGATATCGACTGTGAATCGCATCAAGTATGATCAAATTGGTTGGAAATATATGTTTTCCATATAAAACAAGTCAAAGACGGGAAATAAAACGTTCGGAATTATTGAATAGCGTAACTTCCAAACGTGAATAGATATCGACTTGCGGTTAGTGCCAATCGCATCAGAATAATCGAGTTGGTTGGAAATATATGTTTTTCATAGAAAACAATCCAAAGACGGGAAATAAAACGTTCGGGATTATTGAATTGCTTAACTTCCAAACGGGAAGAGATATCGACTTGCGGTTAGTGCTAATCGCATCAGAATGATCAAATTGGTTGGAAATATATGTTTTCCATAGAAAACAATTCGAAGACGGGTAATAAAACGTTCGGAATTATTGAATAGCGTAACTTCCAAACGTGAAGAGATATCGACTTGCGGTTAGTTCCAATCGCATCAGGATAATCGAGTTGGTTGGAAATATATGTTTTTCATAGAAAACAATTCAAAGACCGGAAATAAAACGTTCGGAATTATGGAATTGCGTAACTTCCAAACGGGAAGAGATATCGACTTGCGGTTAGTGCCAATCGCATCAGATTAATCGAGTTGGTTGGAAATATATGTTTTTCATAGAAAACAATTCAAAGACGGGAAATAAAACGTTCGGAATTATTGAATTGCGTAACTTCCAAACGGGAAGAGATATCGACTGTGAATCGCATCAGAATGATCAAATTGGTTGGAAATATATGTTTTCCATAGAAAACAAGTCAAAGACGGGAAATAAAACGTTCGGAGTTATTGAATAGCGTAACTTCCAAACGTGAATAGATATCGACTTGCGGTTAGTGCCAATCGCATCAGAATAATCGAGTTGGTTGGAAATATATGTTTTTCATAGAAAACAATTCAAAGGCGGGAAATAAAACGTTCGGAATTATTGAATTGCGTAACTTCCAGACGGGAAGAGATATCGACTTGCGGTTAGTGCCAATCGCATCAGAATCATCAAGTTGATTGTAAATATATGTTTTCCATAGAAAACAATTCAAAGACAGGAAATAAAACGTTCGGAATTATTGAATTGCGTAACTTCCAAACGGGAAGAGATATCGACTTGCGGTTAGTGCGAATCGCATCAGAATGATCAAATTGGTTGGAAATATATGTTTTCCATAGAAAACAATTCGAAGACGGGTAATAAAACGTTCGGAATTATTGAATAGCGTAACTTCCAAACGTGAAGAGATATCGACTTGCGGTTAGTGCCAATCGCATCAGGATAATCGAGTTGGTTGGAAATATATGTTTTTCATAGAAAACAATTCAAAGACAGGAAAGAAAACGTTCGGAATTATGGAATTGCGTAACTTCCAAACGGGAAGAGATATCGACTTGCGGTTAGTGCCAATCGCATCAGATTAATCGAGTTGGTTGGAAATATATGTTTTTCATAGAAAACAATTCAAAGACGGGAAATAAAACATTCGTAATTATTGAATTAAGTAACTTCCAAACGGGAAGAGATATCGACTGTGAATCGCATCAAGTATGATCAAATTGGTTGGAAATATATGTTTTCCATATAAAACAAGTCAAAGACGGGAAATAAAACGTTCGGAATTATTGAATAGCGTAACTTCCAAACGTGAATAGATATCGACTTGCGGTTAGTGCCAATCGCATCAGAATAATCGAGTTGGTTGGAAATATATGTTTTTCATAGAAAACAATCCAAAGACGGGAAATAAAACGTTCGGGATTATTGAATTGCTTAACTTCCAAACGGGAAGAGATATCGACTTGCGGTTAGTGCTAATCGCATCAGAATGATCAAATTGGTTGGAAATATATGTTTTCCATAGAAAACAATTCGAAGACGGGTAATAAAACGTTCGGAATTATTGAATAGCGTAACTTCCAAACGTGAAGAGATATCGACTTGCGGTTAGTTCCAATCGCATCAGGATAATCGAGTTGGTTGGAAATATATGTTTTTCATAGAAAACAATTCAAAGACCGGAAATAAAACGTTCGGAATTATGGAATTGCGTAACTTCCAAACGGGAAGAGATATCGACTTGCGGTTAGTGCCAATCGCATCAGATTAATCGAGTTGGTTGGAAATATATGTTTTTCATAGAAAACAATTCAAAGACGGGAAATAAAACGTTCGGAATTATTGAATTGCGTAACTTCCAAACGGGAAGAGATATCGACTGTGAATCGCATCAGAATGATCAAATTGGTTGGAAATATATGTTTTCCATAGAAAACAAGTCAAAGACGGGAAATAAAACGTTCGGAGTTATTGAATAGCGTAACTTCCAAACGTGAATAGATATCGACTTGCGGTTAGTGCCAATCGCATCAGAATAATCGAGTTGGTTGGAAATATATGTTTTTCATAGAAAACAATCCAAAGACGGGAAAAAAAACGTTCGGAATTATTGAATTGCATAACTTCCAAACGGGAAGAGATATCGACTTGCGGTTAGTGCCAATCGCATCAGAATCATCAAGTTGATTGTAAATATATGTTTTCCATAGAAAACAATTCAAAGACAGGAAATAAAACGTTCGGAATTATTGAATTGCGTAACTTCCAAACGGGAAGAGATATCGACTTGCGGTTAGTGCGAATCGCATCAGAATGATCAAATTGGTTGGAAATATATGTTTTCCATAGAAAACAATTCGAAGACGGGTAATAAAACGTTCGGAATTATTGAATAGCGTAACTTCCAAACGTGAAGAGATATCGACTTGCGGTTAGTGCCAATCGCATCAGGATAATCGAGTTGGTTGGAAATATATGTTTTTCATAGAAAACAATTCGAAGACAGGAAATAAAACGTTCGGAATTATGGAATTGCGTAACTTCCAAACGGGAAGAGATATCGACTGCGAATCGCATCAGAATGATCGAATTGGTTGGAAATATATGTTTTCCATAGAAAACAAGTCAACGACGGGAAATAAAACGTTCGGAATTATTGAATAGCGTAACTTCCAAACGTGAATAGATATCGACTTGCGGTTAGTGCCAATCGCATCAGAATAATCGAGTTGTTTGGAAATATATGTTTTTCATAGAAAACAATTCAAAGGCGGGAAATAAAACGTTCGGAATTATTGAATTGCGTAACTTCCAGACGGGAAGAGATATCGACTTGCGGTTAGTGCCAATCGCATCAGAATCATCAAGTTGATTGTGAATATATGTTTTCCATAGAAAACAATTCAAAGACAGGAAATAAAACGTTCGGAATTATTGAATTGCGTAACTTCCAAACGGGAAGAGATATCGACTTGCGGTTAGTGCGAATCGCATCAGAATAATCAAATTGGTTGGAAATATATGTTTTCCATAGAAAACAATTCTAAGACGGGTAATAAAACGTTCGGAATTATTGAATAGCGTAACTTCCAAACGTGAAGAGATATCGACTTGCGGTTAGTGCCAATCGCATCAGGATAATCGAGTTGGTTGGAAATATATGTTTTTCATAGAAAACAATTCAAAGACAGGAAAGAAAACGTTCGGAATTATGGAATTGCGTAACTTCCAAACGGGAAGAGATATCGACTTGCGGTTAGTGCCAATCGCATCAGATTAATCGAGTTGGTTGGAAATATATGTTTTTCATAGAAAACAATTCAAAGACGGGAAATAAAACGTTCGTAATTATTGAATTAAGTAACTTCCAAACGGGAAGAGATATCGACTGTGAATCGCATCAGAATGATCAAATTGGTTGGAAATATATGTTTTCCATAGAAAACAAGTCAAAGACGGGAAATAAAACGTTCGGAATTATTGAATAGCGTAACTTCCAAACGTGAATAGATATCATCGACTTGCGGTTAGTGCCAATCGCATCAGAATAATCGAGTTGGTTGGAAATATATGTTTTTCATAGAAAACAATCCAAAGACGGGAAATAAAACGTTCGGGATTATTGAATTGCATAACTTCCAAACGGGAAGAGATATCGACTTGCGGTCAGTGCGAATCGCATCAGAATGATCAAATAGGTTGGAAATATATGTTTTTCATAGAAAACAATTCAAAGACGGAAAATAAAACTTTCGGAATTATTGAATTGCGTAACTTCCAAACTTGCGGTTAGTGCCAATCGCATCAGAATAATCGAGTTGGTTGGAAATATATGTTTTTCATAGAAAACAATTCAAAGACGGGAAATAAAACGTTCGGAATTATGGAATTGCGTAACCTCCAAACAAGAAGAGATATCGACTTGCGGTTAGTGCCAATCGCATCAGAATAATCGAGTTGGTTGGAAATATATGTTTTTCATAGAAAACAATTCAAAGACGGAAAATAAAACGTTCGGAATTATTGAATTGCGTAACTTCCAAACGGGAAGAGATACCGACTGCGAATCGCATCAGAATGATCAAATTGGTTGGAAATATATGTTTTCCATAGAAAACAAGTCAAAGACGGGAAATAAAAGGTTCGGAATTATTGAATAGCGTAACTTCCAAACGTGAATGGATATCGACTTGCGGTTAGTGCCAATCGCATCAGAATAATCGAGTTGGTTGGAAATATATGTTTTTCATAGAAAACAATTCAAAGGCGGGAAATAAAACGTTCGGAATTATTGAATTGCGTAACTTCCAGACGGGAAGAGATATCGACTTGCGGTTAGTGCCAATCGCATCAGAATCATCAAGTTGATTGTAAATATATGTTTTCCATAGAAAACAATTCAAAGACAGGAAATAGAACGTTCGGAATTATTGAATTGCGTAACTTCCAAACGGGAAGAGATATCGACTTGCGGTTAGTGCGAATCGCATCAGAATGATCAAATTGGTTGGAAATATATGTTTTCCATAGAAAACAATTCGAAGACGGGTAATAAAACGTTCGGAATTATTGAATAGCGTAACTTCCAAACGTGAAGAGATATCGACTTGCGGTTAGTGCCAATCGCATCAGGATAATCGAGTCGGTTGGAAATATATGTTTTTCATAGAAAACAATTCAGAGACAGGAAATAAAACGTTCGGAATTATGGAATTGCGTAACTTCCAAACGGGAAGAGATATCGACTTGCGGTTAGTGCCAATCGCATCAGATTAATCGAGTTGGTTGGAAATATATGTTTTTCATAGAAAACAATTCAAAGACGGGAAATAAAACGTTCGGAATTATTGAATTGCGTAACTTCCAAACGGGAAGAGATATCGACTGTGAATCGCATCAGAATGATCAAATTGGTTGGAAATATATGTTTTCCATAGAAAACAAGTCAAAGACGGGAAATAAAACGTTCGGAATTATTGAATAGCGTAACTTCCAAACGTGAATAGATATCGACTTGCGGTTAGTGCCAATCGCATCAGAATAATCGAGTTGGTTGGAAATATATGTTTTTCATAGAAAACAATCCAAAGACGGGAAATAAAACGTTCGGGATTATTGAATTGCATAACTTCCAAACGGGAAGAGATATCGACTTGCGGTCAGTGCGAATCGCATCAGAATGATCAAATTGGTTGGAAATATATGTTTTCCATAGAAAACAAGTCAAAGACGGGAAATAAAACGTTCGGAATTATTGAATTGCGTAACTTCCAAATGGGAAGAGATATCGACTTGCGGTTAGTGCCAATCGCATCAGAATAATCGAGTTGGTTGGAAATATATGTTTTTCATAGAAAACAATTCAAAGACGGGAAATGAAACGTTCGGAATTATGGAATTGCGTAACCTCCGAACAAGAAGAGATATCGACTTGCGGTTAGTGCCAATCGCATCAGAATAATCGAGTTGGTTGGAAATATATGTTTTTCATAGAAAACAATACAAAGACGGAAAATAAAACGTTCGGAATTATTGAATTCCGTAACTTCCAAACGGGAAGAGATATCGACTTGCGGTTAGTGCCAATCGCATCAGAATAATCGAGTTGGTTGGAAATATATGTTTTTCATAGAAAACAATTCAAAGACGGGAAATAAAACGTTCGGAATTATGGAATTGCGTAACCTCCAAACAAGAAGAGATATCGACTTGCGGTTAGTACCAATCGCATCAGAATAATCGAGTTGGTTGGAAATATATGTTTTTCATAGAAAACAATACAAAGACGGAAAATAAAACGTTCGGAATTATTGAATTGCGTAACTTCCAAACGGGAAGAGATATCGACTGCGAATCGCATCAGAATGATCAAATTGGTTGGAAATATATGTTTTCCATAGAAAACAAGTCAAAGACGGGAAATAAAAGGTTCGGAATTATTGAATAGCGTAACTTCCAAACGTGAATAGATATCGACTTGCGGTTAGTGCCAATCGCATCAGAATAATCGAGTTGGTTGGAAATATATGTTTTTCATAGAAAACAATTCAAAGGCGGGAAATAAAACGTTCGGAATTATTGAATTGCGTAACTTCCAGACGGGAAGAGATATCGACTTGCGGTTAGTGCCAATCGCATCAGAATCATCAAGTTGATTGTAAATATATGTTTTCCATAGAAAACAATTCGAAGACGGGTAATAAAACGTTCGGAATTATTGAATAGCGTAACTTCCAAACGGTAAGAGATATCGACTTGCGGTTAGTGAGAATCGCATCAGAATGATCAAATTGGTTGGAAATATATGTTTTCCATAGAAAACAATTCGAAGACGGGTAATAAAACGTTCGGAATTATTGAATAGCGTAACTTCCAAACGTGAAGACATATCGACTTGCGGTTAGTGCCAATCGCATGAGGATAATCGAGTTGGTTGGAAATATATGTTTTTCATAGAAAACAATTCAGAGACAGGAAATAAAACGTTCGGAATTATGGAATTGCGTAACTTCCAAACGGGAAGAGATATCGACTTGCGGTTAGTGCCAATCGCATCAGAATAATCGAGTTGGTTGGAAATATATGTTTTTCATAGAAAACAATCCAAAGACGGGAAATAAAACGTTCGGAATTATTGAATTGCGTAACTTCCAAACGGGAAGAGATATCGACTGTGAATCGCATCAGAATGATCAAATTGGTTGGAAATATATGTTTTCCATAGAAAACAAGTCAAAGACGGGAAATAAAACGTTCGGAATTATTGAATAGCGTAACTTCCAAACGTGAATAGATATCGACTTGCGGTTAGTGCCAATCGCATCAGAATAATCGAGTTGGTTGGAAATATATGTTTTTCATAGAAAACAATCCAAAGACTGGAAATAAAACGTTCGGGATTATTGAATTGCATAACTTCCAAACGGGAAGAGATATCGACTTGCGGTCAGTGCGAATCGCATCAGAATGATCAAATTGGTTGGAAATATATGTTTTTAATAGAAAACAATTCAAAGACGGAAAATAAAACTTTCGGAATTATTGAATTGCGTAACTTCCAAACGGGAAGAGATATCGACTTGCGGTTAGTGCCAATCGCATCAGAATAATCGAGTTGGTTGGAAATATATGTTTTTCATAGAAAACAATTCAAAGACGGGAAATGAAACGTTCGGAATTATGGAATTGCGTAACCTCCAAACAAGAAGAGATATCGACTTGCGGTTAGTGCCAATCGCATCAGAATAATCGAGTTGGTTGGAAATATATGTTTCTCATAGAAAACAATTCAAAGACGGAAAATAAAACGTTCGGAATTATTGAATTGCGTAACTCCCAAACGGGAAGAGATATCGACTGCGAATCGCATCAGAATGATCAAATTGGTTGGAAATATATGTTTTCCATAGAAAACAAGTCAAAGACGGGAAATAAAACTTTCGGAATTATTGAATAGCGTAACTTCCAAACGTGAATAGATATCGACTTGCGGTTAGTGCCAATCGCATCAGAATAATCGAGTTGGTTGGAAATATATGTTTTTCATAGAAAACAATTCAAAGACGGGAAACCAAACGTTCGGAATTATTGAATTGCATAACTTCCAAACAAGAAGAGATATCGACTTGCGGTAAGTGCGAATCGCATCAGAATGATCAAATTGGTTGGAAATATATGTTTTTCGTAGAAAGCAATTCAAAGACGGGAAATAAAACGTTCGGAATTATGGAATTGCGTAACCTCCAAACAAGAAGAGATATCGACTTGCGGTTAGTGCCAATCGCATCAGAATAATCGAGTTGGTTGGAAATATATGTTTTTCATAGAAAACAATTCAAAGACGGAAAATAAAACGTTCGGAATTATTGAATTGCGTAACTTCCAAACGGGAAGAGATATCGACTGCGAATCGCATCCGAATGATCAAATTGGTTGGAAATATATGTTTTCCATAGAAAACAAGTCAAAGACGGGAAATAAAACGTTCGGAATTATTGAATAGCGTAACTTCCAAACGTGAATAAATATCGACTTGCGGTTAGTGCCAATCGCATCAGAATAATCGAGTTGGTTGGAAATATATGTTTTTCATAGAAAACAATTCAAAGACGGGATATAAAACGTTCGGAATTATTGAATTGCGTAACTTCCAGACGGGAAGAGATATCGACTTGCGGTTAGTGCCAATCGCATCAGAATCATCAAGTTGATTGTAAATATATGTTTTCCATAGAAAACAATTCAAAGACAGAAAATAAAACGTTCGGAATTATTGAATTGCGTAACTTCCAAACGGGAAGAGATATCGACTTGCGGTTAGTGCGAATCGCATCAGAATGATCAAATTGGTTGGAAATATATGTTTTCCATAGAAAACAATTCGAAGACGGGTAATAAAACGTTCGGAATTATTGAATAGCGTAACTTCCAAACGTGAAGAGATATCGACTTGCGGTTAGTGCCAATCGCATCAGGATAATCGAGTTGGTTGGAAATATATGTTTTTCATAGAAAACAGTTCAAAGACAGGAAATAAAACGTTCGGAATTATGGAATTGCGTAACTTCCAAACGGGAAGAGATATCAACTTGCGGTTAGTGCCAATCGCATCAGATTAATCGAATTGGTTGGAAATATATGTTTTTCATAGAAAACAATTCAAAGACGGGAAATAAAACGTTCGGAATTATTGAATTGCGTAACTTCCAAACGGGAAGAGATATCGACTGTGAATCGCATCAGAATGATCAAATTGGTTGGAAATATATGTTTTCCATAGAAAACAAGTCAAAGACGGGAAATAATACGTTCGGAATTATTGAATAGCGTAACTTCCAAACGTGAATAGATATCGACTTGCGGTTAGTGCCAATCGCATCAGAATAATCGAGTTGGTTGGAAATATATGTTTTTCATAGAAAACAATCCAAAGACGGGAAATAAAACGTTCGGAATTATTGAATTGCATAACTTCCAAACGGGAAGAGATATCGACTTGCGGTTAGTGCGAATCGCATCAGAATGATCAAACTGGTTGGAAATATATGTTTTTCATAGAAAACAATTCAAAGACGGAAAATAAAACTTCCGGAATTATTGAATTGCGTAACTTCCAAACGGGAAGAGATATCGACTTGCGGTTAGTGCCAATCGCATCAGAATAATCGAGTTGGTTGGAAATATATGTTTTACATAGAAAACAATTCAAAGACGGAAAATAAAACGTTCGGAATTATTGAATTGCGTAACTTCCAAACGGGAAGAGATATCGACTGGGAATCGCATCAGAATGATCAAATTGGTTGGAAATATATGTTTTCCATAGAAAACAAGTCAAAGACGGGAAATAAAACGTTCGGAATTATTGAATAGCGTAACTTCCAAACGTGAATAGATATCGACTTGCGGTTAGTGCCAATCGCATCAGAATAATCGAGTTGGTTGGAAATATATGTTTTTCATAGAAAACAATTCAAAGACGGGAAACAAAACGTTCGGAATTATTGAATTGCATAACTTCCAACGGGAAGAGATATCAAATTGGTTGGACATATATGTTTTTCATAGAAAACAATTCAAAGACGGGAAATAAAACTTTCGGAATTATTGAATTGCGTAACTTCCAAACGGGAAGAGATATCGACTTGCGGTTAGTGCCAATCGCATCAGAATCATCAAATTGGTTGGAAATATATGTTTTTCATAGAAAACAATTCAAAGACGGGAAATAAAACTTTCGGAATTATTGAATTGCGTAACTTCCAAACGGGGAGAGATATCGACTTGCGGTTAGTGCCAATCGCATCAGAACCATCAAATTGGTTGGAAATATAAGTTTTCCATAGAAAACAATTCAAAAACGGAAATAAAGCGTTCGGAATTATTGAATTGCGTAACTTCCAAAAGGGAAGAGATATCGACTTGCGGTTAGAGCCAATCGCACCAGAATCATCGAGTTGGTTGGAAATATATGTTTTCCGTAGAAAACAATTCAAAGACGGGAAATAAAACTTTCGGAATTATTGAATAGCGTAACTTCCAAACGTGTAGAGATATCGACTTGCGGTTAGTGCCAATCGCATCATAATAATCGAGTTGGTTGGAAATATATGTTTTTCATAGAAAACAATTCAAAGACGGGAAATAAAACGTTCGGAATTATTGAATTGCGTAACTTCCAAACGGGAAGAGATATCGACTTGCGGTTAGTGCCTATCGCATCAGAATCATCAAGTAGGTTGGAAATATATGTTTTCCATAGAAAACAATTCGAAGACGGAAAACAAAACTTTCGGAATTATTGAATTGCGTAACTTCCAGACGGGAAGAGATATCTACTTGCGGTTAGTGCCAATCGCATCAGAATCATCAAATTGGTTGGAAATATATGTTTTCCCTATAAAACAATTCAAAGACGGGAAATAAAACGTTCGGAATTATTGAATTGCTTAACTTCCAAACGTGAAGAGATGTGGGGGATCAGCTCTTTGGTTGGGCGGTTTGCCCTAAACTGTCCCGTGGTCCTGGTAGAAGTATAGGGAAAGAAACACATCACGTATAAAAAAGAGTCACTTTACTTAAGGTAGAGCTCGGCGCCATTATGGCTTAATGCCTTACTCTCAGAAATTACAACTTAGGCAGGTACATTGACTATACTGTCAGATGCGTGGACAATGAATATACTGTATACTACTGTATGTACTGATATGCTCCACATTACTATATATACATGTTACGTCACTGTTTATTGTTCAATGTTCTACTAAACTAATCTACGATGCAAGGTATCTAGGTTAGCCGTTATGTAACATATTGCTTGGTAACCCAGATCCGAGATCTAAACATATACTTACATAATAATTAATATAGTTAAGGTCTATTCGGGGATTCTAGGTAAACTCGTATAGGGATGGAAGATTCCTATACTACAGAGATATCGACTTGCGGTTAGTGCCAATCGCATCAGAATCATCAAGTAGGTTGGAAATATATGTTTTCCATAGAAAACAATTCAAAGACGGGCAATGAAACGTTCGGAATTATTGAATTGCGTAACTTCCAAACAGGAAGAGATATCGACTTGTGGTTAGTGCCAATCGCATCAGAATCATCAAGTTGGTTGGAAATATATGTTTTTCATAGAAAACGATACAAAGACGGGAAATAAAACGTTCGGAACTATTGAATTGCGTAACTTCCAGAGGGAAGAGAAATCGACTTGTAGTTTCTGCCAATCTCATCAGAATGATCAAATTGGTTGGAAATATAAGTTTTCCATAGAAAACAATTCAAAAACGGGAAATAAAACGATTAAATAAAGAGATATCGACTTGCGGTTAGTGCCAATCGCGTCAGAATCAGAGTTGGTTGGAAATATATGTTTCTCATAGAAAACAATACAAAGACGGGAAATAAAACGTTCGGAATTATTGGATTGCGTAACTTTCAGACGGGAAGAGATATCGACTTGGGGTTAGTGTCAATCGCATCAGAATCATCGAGTTAATTGGAAATGAATGTTTTTCATAGAAAACAATTCAAAAACGAGAACTAAAACTAAATTATTGAATTACGTAACTTCCAGACGGGAAGAGATATCGACTTGCGGTTAGTGCCAATCGCATCAGAATCATCGAGTTGGTTGGAAATATATATTTTCCATAGAAAACAATTCAAAGACGGGGAATAAAACGTTCGGAATTATTGAATAGCGTAACTTCCAAACGTGAAGAGATATCGACTTGCGGTTAGTGCCAATCGCATCAGAATAATCGAGTTGGTTGGAAATATATGTTTTTCATGGAAAACAATTCGGGAACGGGAAATAAAACGTTCGGAATTATTGAATTGCGTAACTTCCAGACGGGAAGAGATATCGATTTGCGGTTAGTGCCAATCGCATCAGAATCATCAAATTGGTTGGAAATATATATTTTCCATAGAAAACAATTCAAAGACGGGGAATAAAACGTTCGGAATTATTGAATAGCGTAACTTCCAAACGTGAAGAGATATCGACTTGCGGTTAGTGCCAATCGCATCAGAATAATCGAGTTGGTTGGAAATATATGTTTTTCATAGAAAACAATTCGGGAACGGGAAATAAATCGTTCGGAATTATTGAATTGCGTAATTTCCAGACGGGAAGAGATATCGACTTGCGGTTGGTGCCAATCGCATCAGAATCATCGAGTTGGTTGGAAATATATGTTTTTCATAGAAAACAATTCAAAGACGGCAATAAAACGTTCGGAATTATTGAATTGCGTAATTTCCAGACGGGAAGAGATATCGATTTGCTGTTAGTGCGAATCGCATCAGAATGATCAAATTGGTTGGAAATATATGTTTCCCATAGAAAACAACTCAAAGACGGGAAATAAAACGTTCGGAATTATTGAATAGCGTAACTTCCAAACGGGAAGAGATATCGACTTGCGGTTAGTGCCAATCGCATCAGAATCATCAAGTAGGTTGGAAATATATGTTTTCCATAGAAAACAATTCAAAGACGGGAAATAAAACTTTCGGAATTATTGAATTGCGTTACTTCCAAACGGGAAGAGATATCGACTTGCGGTTAGTGCGAATCGCATCAGAATGATCAAATTGGTTGGAAATATATGTTTTCCATAGGAAACATTTCAAAGACGGGAAATAAAACGTTCGGAATTATTGAATAGCGTAACTTCCAAACGTGAAGAGATATCGACTTGCGGTTAATGACAATCGCATCAGAATCATCAAGTAGGTTGGAAATATATGTTTTCCATAGAAAACAATCCAAAGACAGGAAATAAAACGTTCGGAATTATTGAATTGCGTAACTTCCAAATGGGAAGAGATATCGACTTGCGGTTAGTGCGAATCGCATCAGAATGATCAAATTCGTTGGAAATATATGTTTTCCATAGAAAACAATTTAAAGACGGGAAATAAAACGTTCGGAATTATTGAATAGCGTAACTTCCAAACGTGAATAGATATCGACTCGCGGTTAGTGCCAATCGCATCAGAATAATCGAGTTGGTTGGAAATATATGTTTTTCATAGAAAACAATTCAAAGACGGAAAATGAAACGTTCGGAATTATTGAATTGCATAACTTCCAAACGGGAAGAGATATCGACTTGCAGTTAGTGCGAATCGCATCAGAATGATCAAATTGGTTGGAAATATATGTTTTTCATAGAAAACAATTCAAAGACGGGAAATAAAACTTTCGGAATTATTGAATTGCGTTACTTCCAAACGGGAAGAGATATCGACTTGCGGTTAGTGCGAATCGCATCAGAATGATCAAATTGGTTGGAAATATATGTTTTCCATAGAAAACAATTCAAAGACGGGAAATAAAACGTTCGGAATTATTGAATAGCGTAACTTCCAAACCTGAAGAGATATCGACTTGCGGTTAATGACAATCGCATCAGAATCATCAAGTAGGTTGGAAATATATGTTTTCCATAGAAAACAATTCAAAGACAGGAAATAAAACGTTCGGAATTATTGAATTGCGTAACTTCCAAATGGGAAGAGATATCGATTTGCGGTTAGTGCGAATCGCATCAGAATGATCAAATTCGTTGGAAATATATGTTTTCCATAGAAAACAATTTAAAGACGGGAAATAAAACGTTCGGAATTATTGAGTAGCGTAACTTCCAAACGTGAATAGATATCGACTCCCGGTTAGTGCCAATCGCATCAGAATAATCGAGTTGGTTGGAAATATATGTTTTTCATAGAAAACAATTCAAAGACGGGAAATGAAACGTTCGGAATTATTGAATTGCATAACTTCCAAACGGGAAGAGATATCGACTTGCTGTTAGTGCGAATCGCATCAGAATGATCAAATTGGTTGGAAATATATGTTTTTCATAGAAAACAATTCAAAGACGGGAAATAAAACATTCTGAATTATTGAATTGCGTAACTTCCAGACGGGAAGAGATATCTACTTGCGATTGGTGCCAATCGCATCAGAATCATCAAATTGGTTGAAAATATATGTTTTCCATATAAAACAATTCAAAGACGGGAAATAAAACGTTCGGAATTATTGAATTGCGTAACATCCAGAGGGGAAGAGATATCGACTTGCGGCTAGTGCCAATCGCATCAGAATCATGGATTTGGTTGGAAATATATGTTCCTCATAGAGAACAATTCAAAGAAGGGCAATAAAACGTTCGGAAATATTGAATTGCATAACTTCCAAACATGAAGAGATATCGACTTGCGTTTAGTGCCAATCGCATCAGAATCATCGAGTTGGTTGGAAATATATGTTTTTCATGGAGAACAATTCAAAGACGTTCGGAATTATTTAATTGCTTAACTTCCAGACGGGAAGAAGTATCGACTTGCGGCTAGTGCCGAACGCATCAGAATCATCGAGTTGGCTGGAAATATATGTTTTACATAGAAAACAATTCAAAGACGGGAAATAAAACGTTCGGAATTATTGAATTGCGTAACTTCCAGAGGGGAAGAGTTATCGACTTGCGGTTTGTGCCAATCGCATCAGAATCATGGAGTTGGTTGGAAATATATGCTTTTCATAGAAAACAATTCAGAGACGGGAAATAAAACGTTCGGAATTATTGAATTGCGTAACTTCCAGTGGGGAAGAGTTATCGACTTGCGGTTAGTGCCAATCGCATCAGAATCATCAAGTTGATTGTAAATATATGTTTTCCATAGAAAACAATTCAAAGACAGGAAATAAAACGGGGAGAGATATCGACTTGCGGTTAGTGCCAATCGCATCAGAATAATCGAGTTGGTTGGAAATATATGTTTTTCATAGAAAACAATTCAAAGACGGGAAATAAAACGTTCGGAATTATTAAATTGCGTAACTTCCAAACAGGAAGAGATATCGACTTGCGGTTAGTGCGAATCGCATCAGAATGATCAAATTGGTTGGAAATATATGTTTTCCATAGAAACAATTCAAAGACGGGTAATAAAACATTCGGAATCATTGAATAGCGTAACTTCCAAACGTGAAGAGATATCGACTTGCGGTTAGTGCCAATCGCATCAGAATAATCGAGTTGGTTGGAAATATATGTTTTTCATAGAAAACAATTCAAAGACGGGAAACCAAACGTTCGGAATTATTGAATTGCACAACTTCCAAACGGGAAGAGATATCGACTTGCGGTCAGTGCGAATCGCATCAGAATGATCAAATTGGTTGGAAATATATGTTTTTCGTAGAAAGCAATTCAAAGACGGGAAATAAAACTTTCGGAATTATGGAATTGCGTAACCTCCAAACAAGAAGAGATATCGACTTGCGGTTAGTGCCAATCGCATCAGAATAATCGAGTTGGTTGGAAATATATGTTTTTCATAGAAAACAATTCAAAGACGGAAAATAAAACGTTCGGAATTATTTAATTGCGTAACTTCCAAACGGGAAGAGATATCGACTGCGAATCGCATCCGAATGATCAAATTGGTTGGAAATATATGTTTTCCATAGAAAACAAGTCAAAGACGGGAAATAAAACGTTCGGAATTATTGAATAGCGTAACTTCCAAACGTGAATAGATATCGACTTGCGGTTAGTGCCAATCGCATCAGAATAATCGAGTTGGTTGGAAATATATGTTTTTCATAGAAAACAATTCAAAGACGGGAAATAAAACGTTCGGAATTATTGAATTGCGTAACTTCCAGACGGGAAGAGATATCGACTTGCGGTTAGTGCCAATCGCATCAGAATCATCAAGTTGATTGTAAATATATGTTTTCCATAGAAAACAATTCAAAGACAGAAAATAAAACGTTCGGAATTATTGAATTGCGTAACTTCCAAACGGGAAGAGATATCGACTTGCGGTTAGTGCGAATCGCATCAGAATGATCAAATTGGTTGGAAATATATGTTTTCCATAGAAAACAATTCGAAGACGGGTAATAAAACGTTCGGAATTATTGAATAGCGTAACTTCCAAACGTGAAGAGATATCGACTTGCGGTTAGTGCCAATCGCATCAGGATAATCGAGTTGGTTGGAAATATATGTTTTTCATAGAAAACAGTTCAAAGACAGGAAATGAAACGTTCGGAATTATGGAATTGCGTAACTTCCAAACGGGAAGAGATATCGACTTGCGGTTAGTGCCAATCGCATCAGATTAATCGAATTGGTTGGAAATATATGTTTTTCATAGAAAACAATTCAAAGACGGGAAATAAAACGTTCGGAATTATTGAATTGCGTAACTTCCAAACGGGAAGAGATATCGACTGTGAATCGCATCAGGATGATCAAATTGGTTGGAAATATATGTTTTCCATAGAAAACAAGTCAAAGACGGGAAATAAAACGTTCGGAATTATTGAATAGCGTAACTTCCAAACGTGAATAGATATCGATTTGCGGTTAGTGCCAATCGCATCAGAATAATCGAGTTGGTTGGAAATATATGTTTTTCATAGAAAACAATTCAAAGACATAAAATAAAACTTTCGGAATTATTGAATTGCGTAACTTCCAAACGGGAAGAGATATCGACTTGCGGTTAGTGCCAATCGCATCAGAATAATCGAGTTGGTTGGAAATATATGTTTTACATAGAAAACAATTCAAAGACGGGAAATAAAACGTTCGGAATTATGGAATTGCGTAACCTCCAAACAAGAAGAGATATCGACTTGCGGTTAGTGCCAATCGCATCAGAATAATCGAGTTGGTTGGAAATATATGTTTTTCATAGAAAACAATTCAAAGACGGAAAATAAAACGTTCGGAATTATTGAATTGCGTAACTTCCAAACGGGAAGAGATATCGACTGCGAATCGCATCAGAATGATCAAATTGGTTGGAAATATATGTTTTCCATAGAAAACAAGTCAAAGACGGGAAATAAAACGTTCGGAATTATTGAATAGCGTAACTTCCAAACGTGAATAGATATCGACTTGCGGTTAGTGCCAATCGCATCAGAATAATCGAGTTGGTTGGAAATATATGTTTTTCATAGACAACAATTCAAAGACGGGAAACAAAACGTTCGGAATTATTGAATTGCATAACTTCCAAACGGGAAGAGATATCAAATTGGTTGGACATATATGTTTTTCATAGAAAACAATTCAAAGACGGGAAATAAAACTTTCGGAATTATTGAATTGCGTAACTTCCAAACGGGAAGAGATATCGACTTGCGGTTAGTGCCAATCGCATCAGAATCATCAAATTGGTTGGAAATATATGTTTTTATAGAAAACAATTCAAAGACGGAAAATAAAACTTTCGGAATTATTGAATTGCGTAACTTCCAAACGGGAAGAGATATCGACTTGCGGTTAGTGCCAATCGCATCAGAACCATCAAATTGGTTGGAAATATAAGTTTTCCATAGAAAACAATTCAAAAACGGAAATAAAGCGTTCGGAATTATTGAATTGCGTAACTTCCAAACGGGAAGAGATATCGACTTGCGGTTAGAGCCAATCGCACCAGAATCATCGAGTTGGTTGGAAATATATGTTTTCCATAGAAAACAATTCAAAGACGGGAAATAAAACTTTCGGAATTATTGAATAGCGTAACTTCCAAACGTGTAGAGATATCGACTTGCGGTTAGTGCCAATCGCATCAGAATAATCGAGTTGGTTGGAAATATATGTTTTTCATAGAAAACAATTCAAAGACGGGAAACCAAACGTTCGGAATTATTGAATTGCATAACTTCCAAACGGGAAGAGATATCGACTTGCGGTCAGTGCGAATCGCATCAGAATGATCAAATTGGTTGGAAATATATGTTTTTCGTAGAAAGCAATTCAAAGACGGGAAATAAAACTTTCGGAATTATGGAATTGCGTAACCTCCAAACAAGAAGAGATATCGACTTGCGGTTAGTGCCAATCGCATCAGAATAATCGTTGGAAATATATGTTTTTCATAGAAAACAATTCAAAGACGGAAAATAAAACGTTCGGAATTATTGAATTGCGTAACTTCCAAACGGGAAGAGATATCGACTGCGAATCGCATCCGAATGATCAAATTGGTTGGAAATATATGTTTTCCATAGAAAACAAGTCAAAGACGGGAAATAAAACGTTCGGAATTATTGAATAGCGTAACTTCCAAACGTGAATAGATATTGACTTGCGGTTAGTGCCAATCGCATCAGAATAATCGAGTTGGTTGGAAATATATGTTTTTCATAGAAAACAATTCAAAGACGGGAAATAAAACGTTCGGAATTATTGAATTGCGTAACTTCCAGACGGGAAGAGATATCGACTTGCGGTTAGTGCCAATCGCATCAGTATCATCAAGTTGATTGTAAATATATGTTTTCCATAGAGAACAATTCAGAGACAGAAAATAAAACGTTCGGAATTATTGAATTGCGTAACTTCCAAACGGGAAGAGATATCGACTTGCGGTTAGTGCGAATCGCATCAGAATGATCAAATTGGTTGGAAATATATGTTTTCCATAGAAAACAATTCGAAGACGGGTAATAAAACGTTCGGAATTATTGAATAGCGTAACTTCCAAACGTGAAGAGATATCGACTTGCGGTTAGTGCCAATCGCATCAGGATAATCGAGTTGGTTGGAAATATATGTTTTTCATAGAAAACAGTTCAAAGACAGGAAATAAAACGTTCGGAATTATGGAATTGCGTAACTTCCAAACATGAAGAGATATCGACTTGCATTTAGTGCCAATCGCATCAGAATCATCGAGTTGGTTGGAAATATATGTTTTTCATGGAAAACAATTCAAAGACGTTCGGAATTATTTAATTGCTTAACTTCCAGACGGGAAGAAGTATCGACTTGCGGCTAGTGCCGAACGCATCAGAATCATCGAGTTGGTTGGAAATATATGTTTTACATAGAAAACAATTCAAAGACGGGAAATAAAACGTTCGGAATTATTGAATTGCGTAACTTCCAGACGGGAAGAGATAACGATTTGCTGTTAGTGCCAATCGCATCAGAATCATCAAATTGGTTGGGAATATATGTTTTTCATAGAAAACAATTCAAAGACGGGGAATAAAACGTTCGGAATTATTGAATTGCGTAACTTCCAAACGGGAAGAGATATCGACTTGCGGTTAGTGTGAAACGCATCAGAATAATCAAATTGGTTGGAAAGATATGTTTTCCATAGAAAACAATTCGAAGACGGGAAATAAAACGTTCGGAATTATTTAATTGCGTAACTTTCAGACGGGAAGAGATATCGACTTGCGGTTAGTGTCAATCGCATCAGAATCATCGAGTTAGTTGGAAATAAATGTTATTCATAGAAAACAATTCAAAGACGCGAAATAAAACGTTCGGAATTATTGAATTGCGTAACTTCCAAACGGGAAGAGATATCGACTTGCGGTTAGTGCGAATCGCATCAGAATGATCAAATTGGATGGATATATATGTTTTCCATAGAAAACAATTCAGAGACGGGAAATAAAACTTTCGGAATTATTGAATTGCGTTACTCCCAAACGTAAAGAGATATCGACTTGCGGTTAGTGCCAATCGCATCAGAATCATCAAGTTGGTTGGAAATATATGTTTTTCATAGGAAACAATCCAAAGACGGGAAATAAAACGTTCGGAATTATTGAATGGCGTAACTTCCAAACGTAAAGAGATATCGACTTGCGGTTAGTGCCAATCGCATCAGAATCATCAAGTTGGTTGGAAATATATGTTTTTCATAGGAAACAATCCAAAGACGGGAAATAAAACGTTCGGAATTATTGAATAGCGTAACTTCCAAACGCGAAGAGATATCGACTTGCGGTTAATGACAATCGCATCAGAATCATCAAGTTGGTTGGAAATATATGTTTTTCATAGGAAACAATCCAAAGACGGGAAATAAAACGTTCGGAATTATTGAATTGCGTAACTTCCAGACGGGAAGAGATATCGATTTGCTGTTAGTGCCAATCGCATCAGAGTCATCAAATTGGTTGGAAATATATGTTTTCCATAGAAAACAATTCAAAGACGGGGAATGAAACGTTCGGAATTATTGAATTGCGTAACTTCCAAACGGGAAGAGATATCGACTTGCGGTTAGTGCCAATCGCATCAGAATGATCAAATTGGTTGGAAAGATATGTTTTCCATAGAAAACATTTCAAAGACGGGAAATAAAACGTTCGGAATTATTTAATTGCGTAACTTTCAGACGGGAAGAGATATCGACTTGCGGTTAGTGTCAATCGCATCAGAATCATCGAGTTAGTTGGAAATAAATGTTTTTTATAGAAAACAATTCAAAGACGGGAACTAAAACGTTCGGAATTATTGAATTACGTTACTTCCAGACGGGAAGAGATATCGACTTGCGGTTAGTGCCAATCGCATCAGAATAATCGCGTTGGTTGGAAATATATGTTTTTCATAGAAAACAATTCAAAGACGAGAAATAAAACGTTCGGAATTATTGAATTGCGTAACTTCCAAACGGGAAGAGATATCGACTTGCGGTTAGTGCGAATCGCATCAGAATGATCAAATTGGTTGGATATATATGTTTTCCATAGAAAACAATTCAAAGACGGGAAATAAAACTTTCGGAATTATTGAATTGCGTTACTTCCAAACGGGAAGAGATATCGACTTGCGGTTAGTGCGAATCGCATCAGAATGATCAAATTGGTTGGAAATATATGTTTTCCATAGAAAACAATTCAAAGACGGGAAATAAAACGTTCGGAATCATTGAATAGCGTAACTTCCAAACGTGAAGAGATATCGACTTGCGCTTAATGACAATCGCATCAGAATCATCAAGTAGGTTGGAAATATATGTTTTCCATAGGAAACAATTCAAAGACAGGAAATAAAACGTTCGGAATTATTGAATTGCGTAACTTCCAAATGGGAAGAGATATCGACTTGCGGTTAGTGCGAATCGCATCAGAATGATCAAATTCGTTGGAAATATATGTTTTCCATAGAAAACAATTCAAAGACGGGAAATAAAACGTTCGGAATTATTGAATAGCGTAACTTCCAAACGTTAAAATAGATATCGACTCGCGGTTAGTGCCAATCGCATCAGAATAATCGAGTTGGTTGGAAATATATGTTTTTCATAGAAAACAGTTCAAAGACGGGAAATAAAACGTTCGGAATTATTGAATTGCATAACTTCCAAACGGGAAGAGATATCGACTTGCAGTTAGTGCGAATCGCATCAGAATGATCAAATTGGTTGGAAATATATGTTTTTCATAGAAAACAATTCAAAGACGGGAAATAAAACTTTCGGAATTATTGAATTGCGTTACTTCCAAACATGAAGAGATATCGACTTGCGGTTAGTGCGAATCGCATCAGAATGATCAAATTGGTTGGAAATATATGTTTTCCATAGAAAACAATTCAAAGACGGGAAATAAAACGTTCGGAATTATTGAATAGCGTAACTTCCAAACGTGAAGAGATATCGACTTGCGGTTAATGACAATCGCATCAGAATCATCAAGTAGGTTGGAAATATATGTTTTCCATAGAAAACAATTCAAAGACAGGAAATAAAACGTTCGGAATTATTGAATTGCGTAACTTCCAAATGGGAAGAGATATCGACTTGCGGTTAGTGCGTATCGCATCAGAATGATCAAATTCGTTGGAAATATATGTTTTCCATAGAAAATAATTTAAAGACGGGAAATAAAACGTTCGGAATTATTGAATAGCGTTACTTCCAAACGTGAATAGATATCGACTCGCGGTTAGTGCCAATCGCATCAGAATAATCGAGTTGGTTGGAAATATATGTTTTTCATAGAAAACAATGCAAAGACGGGAAATAAAACGTTCGGAATTATTGAATTGCATAACTTCCAAACGGGAAGAGATATCGACTTGCAGTTAGTGCGAATCGCATCAGAATGATCAAATTGGTTGGAAATATATGTTTTTCATAGAAAACAATTCAAAGACGGGAAATAAAACATTCTGAATTATTGAATTGCGTAACTTCCAGACGGGAAGAGATATCTACTTGCGATTGGTGCCAATCGCATCAGAATCATCAAATTGGTTGAAAATATATGTTTTCCATATAAAACAATTCAAAGACGGGAAATAAAACGTTCGGAATTATTGAATTGCGTAACATCCAGAGGGGAAGAGATATCGACTTGCGGCTAGTGCCAATCGCATCAGAATCATGGATTTGGTTGGAAATATATGTTCCTCATAGAAAACAATTCAAAGAAGGGCAATAAAACGTTCGGAAATATTGAATTGCATAACTTCCAAACATGAAGAGATATCGACTTGCGTTTAGTGCCAATCGCATCAGAATCATCGAGTTGGTTGGAAATATATGTTTTTCATGGAAAACAATTCAAAGACGTTCGGAATTATTTAATTGCTTAACTTCCAGACGGGAAGAAGTATCGACTTGCGGCTAGTGCCGAACGCATCAGAATCATCGAGTTGGTTGGAAATATATGTTTTACATAGAAAACAATTCAAAGACGGGAAATAAAACGTTCGGAATTATTGAATTGCGTAACTTCCAGAGGGGAAGAGTTATCGACTTGCGGTTTGTGCCAATCGCATCAGAATCATGAAGTTGGTTGGAAATATATGCTTTTCATAGAAAACAATTCAGAGACGGGAAATAAAACGTTCGGAATTATTGAATTGCGTAACTTCCAGACGGGAAGATATATCGACTTGCGGTTAGTGCCAATCGCATCAGAATCATCAAGTTGATTGTAAATATATGTTTTCCATAGAAAACAATTCAAAGACAGGAAATAAAACGGGAAGAGATATCGACTTGCGGTTAGTGCCAATCGCATCAGAATAATCGAGTTTGTTGGAAATATATGTTTTTCATAGAAAACAATTCAAAGACGGGAAATAAAACGTTCGGAATTATTGAATTGCGTGACTTCCAAACGGGAAGAGATATCGACTGCGAATCGCATCAGAATGATCAAATTGGTTGGAAATATATGTTTTCCATAGAAAACAAGTCAGAGACGGGAAATAAAACGTTCGGAATTATTGAATTGCGTAACTTCCAGACGGGAAGAGATATCGACTTGCGGTTAGTGCCAATCGCATCAGAATCATCAAGTTGATTGTAAATATATGTTTTCCATAGAAAACAATTCGAAGACAGGAAATAAAACGTTCGGAATTATTGAATTGCGTAACTTCCAAACGGGAAGAGATATCGACTTGCGGTTAGTGCGAATCGCATCAGAATGATCAAATTGGTTGGAAATATATGTTTTCCATCGAAACGATTCAAAGACGGGTAATAAAACATTCGGAATCATTGAATAGCGTAACTTCCAAACGTGAAGAGATATCGACTTGCGGTTAGTGCCAATCGCATCAGAATAATCGAGTTGGTTGGAAATATACGTTTTTCATAGAAAACAATCCAAAGACGGGAAATAAAACGTTCGGAATTATTGAATTGCATAACTTCCAAACGGGAAGAGATATCGACTTGCGGTTAGTGCGAATCGCATCAGAATGATCAAACTGGTTGGAAATATATGTTTTTCATAGAAAACAATTCAAAGACGGGAAATAAAACGTTCGGAATTATCGAATTGCGTAACTCCCAGACGGGAAGAGATATCGACTTGCGGCTAGTGCCAATCGCATCAGAATCATGGATTTGGTTGGAAATATATGTTTCTCATAGAAAACAATTCAAGGAAGGGCAATAAAACGTTCGGAAATATTGAATTGCATAACTTGCAAACATGAAGAGATATCGACTTGCGTTTAGTGCCAATCGCATCAGAATCATCGAGTTGGTTGGAAATATATGTTTTTCATGCAAAACAATTCAAAGACGTTCGGAATTATTGAATTGCTTAACTTCCAGACGGGAGGAGGTATCGACTTGCTGTTAGTGTCAATCGCATCAGAATCATCAAATTGGTTGGAAATATATGTTTTCCATAGAAAACAATTCAAAGAAGTGCAATAAAACGTTCGGAAATATTGAATTGCATAACTTCCAAACATGAAGAGATATCGACTTGCGTTTAGTGCCAATCGCATCAGAATCATCAAGTTGGTTGGAAATATATGTTTTTCATGGAGAACAATTCAAAGACGTTCGGAATTATTTAATTGCTTAACTTCCAAACGGGAAGAGATATCGACTTGCGGTTAGTGCCAATCGCATCAGAATCATCAAGTAGGTCGGAAATATATGTTTTACATAGAAAACAATTCAAAGAAGGGCAATAAAACGTTCGGAAATATTGAATTGCATAACTTCCAAACATGAAGAGATATCGACTTGCGTTTAGTGCCAATCGCATCAGAATCATCGAGTTGGTTGGAAATATATGTTTTTCATGGAAAACAATCCAAAGACGTTCGGAATTATTTAATTGCTTAACTTCCAGACGGGAAGAAGTATCGACTTGCGGCTAGTGCCGAACGCATCAGCATCATCGAGTTGGTTGGAAATATATGTTTTACATAGAAAACAATTCAAAGACGGGAAATAAAACGTTCGGAATTATTGAATTGCGTAACTTCCAGACGGGAAGAGATAACGATTTGCTGTTAGTGCCAATCGCATCAGAATCATCAAATTGGTTGGAAATATATGTTTTCCATAGAAAACAATTCAAAGACGGGAAATAAAACGTTCGGAATTATCGAATTGCGTAACTTCCAGACGGGAAGAGATATCGACTTGCGGCTAGTGCCAATCGCATCAGAATCATCGAGTTGGTTGGAAATATATGTTTTTCATGGAAAACAATTCAAAGACGTTCGGAATTATTTAATTGCTTAACTTCCAGACGGGAAGAAGTATCGACTTGCGGCTAGTGCCAATCGCATCAGAATAATCGAGTTGGTTGGAAATATAAGTTTCTCATAGAAAACAATCCAAAGACGGGAAATAAAACGTTCGGAATAATTGAATTGCATAACTTCCAAACGGGAAGAGATATCGACTTGCGGTTAGTGCGAATCGCATCAGAATGATCAAACTGGTTGGAAATATATGTTTTTCATAGAAAACAATTCAAAGACGGGAAATAAAACGTTCGGAATTATCGAATTGCGTAACTTCCAGACGGGAAGAGATATCGACTTGCGGCTAGTGCCAATCGCATCAGAATCATGGATTTGGTTGGAAATATATGTTTCTCATAGAGAACAATTCAAAGAAGGTCAATAAAACGTTCGGAAATATTGAATTGCATAACTTCCAAACATGAAGAGATATCGACTTGCGTTTAGTGCCAATCGCATCAGAATCATCGAGTTGGTTGGAAATATATGTTTTTCATGGAAAACAATTCAAAGACGTTCGGAATTATTCAATTGCTTAACTTCCAAACGGGAAGAGATATCGACTTGCGGTTAGTGCCAATCGCATCAGAATCATCAAGTAGGTCGGAAATATATGTTTTACATAGAAAACAATTCAAGGAAGGGCAATAAAACGTTCGGAATTATTTAATTGCTTAACTTCCAGACGAGAAGAAGTATCGACTTGCGGCTAGTGCCGAACGCATCAGAATCATCGAGTTGGTTGGAAATATATGTTTTCCATAGAAAACAATTCAAAGACCGGGAATAAAACGTTCGGAATTATTGAATTGCGTAACTTCCAAACGGGAAGAGATATCGACTTGCGGTTAGTGCCAATCGCATCAGAATCATCAAGTAGGTCGGAAATATATGTTTTACATAGAAAACAATTCAAGGAAGGGCAATAAAACGTTCGGAATTATTTAATTGCTTAACTTCCAGACGAGAAGAAGTATCGACTTGCGGCTAGTGCCGAACGCATCAGAATCATCGAGTTGGTTGGAAATATATGTTTTCCATAGAAAACAATTCGAAGACGGGAAATAAAACGTTCGGAATTATTTAATTGCGTAACTTTCAGACGGGAAGAGATATCGACTTGCGGTTAGTGTCAATCGCATCAGAATCATCGAGTTAGTTGGAAATAAATGTTTTTCATAGAAAACAATTCAAAGACGGGAACTAACACGTTCGGAATTATTGAATTGCGTAACTTTCAGACGGGAAGAGATATCGACTTGCGGTTAGTGTCAATCGCATCAGAATCATCGAGTTAGTTGGAAATAAATGTTTTACATAGAAAACAATTCAAAGACGGGAAATAAAACGTTCGGAATTATTGAATTGCGTAACTTCCAGACGGGAAGAGATAACGATTTGCTGTTAGTGCCAATCGCATCAGAATCATCAAATTGGTTGGAAATATATGTTTTCCATAGAAAACAATTCAAAGACCGGGAATAAAACGTTCGGAATTATTGAATTGCGTAACTTCCAAACGGGAAGAGATATCGACTTGCGGTTAGTGCGAATCGCATCAGAATAATCAAATTGGTTGGAAAGATATGTTTTCCATAGAAAACAATTCGAAGACGGGAAATAAAACGTTCGGAATTATTTAATTGCGTAACTTTCAGACGGGAAGAGATATCGACTTGCGGTTAGTGTCAATCGCATCAGAATCATCGAGTTAGTTGGAAATAAATGTTTTTCATAGAAAACAATTCAAAGACGGGAACTAACACGTTCGGAATTATTGAATTACGTAACTTCCAGACGGGGAGAGATATCGACTTGCGGTTAGTGCCAATCGCATCAGAATAATCGAGTTGGTTGGAAATGTATGTTTTTCATAGAAAACAATTCAAAGACGCGAAATAAAACGTTCGGAATTATTGAATTGCGTAACTTCCAAACGGGAAGAGATATCGACTTGCGGTTAGTGCGAATCGCATCAGAATGATCAAATTGGATGGATATATATGTTTTCCATAGAAAACAATTCTAAGACGGGAAATAAAACTTTCGGAATTATTGAATTGCGTTACTTCCAAACGTAAAGAGATATCGACTTGCGGTTAGTGCCAATCGCATCAGAATCATCAAGTTGGTTAGAAATATATGTTTTTCATAGGAAACAATCCAAAGACGGGAAATAAAACGTTCGGAATTATTGAATGGCGTAACTTCCAAACGGGAAGAGATATAGACTTGCGGTTAGTGCGAATCGCATCAGAATGATCAAATTGGTTGGAAATATATGTTTTCCATAGAAAACGATTCAAAGACGGGAAATAAAACGTTCGGAATTATTGAATAGCGTAACTTCCAAACGCGAAGAGATATCGACTTGCGGTTAATGCCAATCGCATCAGAATCATCAAGTTGGTTGGAAATATATGTTTTTCATAGGAAACAATCCAAAGACGGGAAATAAAACGTTCGGAATTATTGAATTGCGTAACTTCCAAACGGGAAGAGATATCGACTTGCTGTTAGTGCCAATCGCATCAGAATAATCGAGTTGGTTGGAAATATATGTTTTTCATAGAAAACAATTCGAAGACGGGAAATAAAACTTTCGGAATTATTGAATTGCGTAACTTCCAAACGGGAAGAGATATTGACTGCGAATCGCATCAGAATGATCAAATTGGTTGGAAATATATGTTTTCCATAGAAAACAAGTCAAAGACGGGAAATAAAACGTTCGGAATTATTGAATTGCATAACTCCCAAACGGGAAGAGATATCGACTTGCGGTTAGTGCGAATCGCATCAGAATGATCAAATTGGTTGGAAATATATGTTTCTCATAGAAAACAATTCAAAGACGGGAAATAAAACTTTCGGAATTATTGAATTGCATAGCTTCCAAACGGGAAGAGATATCGACTTGCGGTTAGTGCCAATCGCATCAGAATCATCAAGTAGGTCGGAAATATATGTTTTACATAGAAAACAATTCAAAGACGGGAAATAAAACTTTCGGAATTATTGAATTGCGTAACTTCCAGACGGGAAGAGATATCTACTTGCGGTTGAAGCCAATCGCATCAGAATCATCAAATTGGTTGGAAATATATGTTTTCCATATAAAACAATTCGAAGACGGGAAATAAAACGTTCGGAATTATTGAATTGCGTAACTTCCAGAGGGGAAGAGTTATCGACCTGCGGTTAGTGCCAATCGCATCAGAATCATGGAGTTGGTTGGAAATATATGTTTTTCATAGAAAACAATTCAAAGACGGGAAATAAAACGTTCGGAATTATTGAATCGCGTAACCTCCAGACGGGAAGAGATATCGACTTGCGGTTAGTGCCAATCGCATCAGAATCATCAAGTTGATTGTTAATATATGTTTTCCATAGAAAACAAATCAAAGACAGGAAATAAAACGTTCGGAATTATTGAATTGCGTAACTTCCAAACGGGAAGAGATATCGACCTGCGGTTAGTGCGAATCGCATCAGAATGATCAAATTGGTTGGAAATATATGTTTTCCATAGAAAACAATTCAAAGACGGGAACTAAAACGTTCGGAATTATTGAATTACGTAACTTCTAGACGGGGAGAGATATCGACTTGCGGTTAGTGCCAATCGCATCAGAATAATCGAGTTGGTTGGAAATATATGTTTTTCATAGAAAACAATTCAAAAACGGGAACTAAAACGTTCGGAATTATTGAATTACGTAACTTCCAGACGGGAAGAGATATCGACTTGCGGTTAGTGCCAATCGCATCAGAATCATCAAATTGGTTGGAAATATATGTTTTCCATAGAAAACAATTCAAAGACGGGAACTAAAACGTTCGGAATTATTGAATTACGTAACTTCCAGACGGGAAGAGATATCGACTTGCGGTTAGTGCCAATCGCATCAGAATAATCGAGTTGGTTGGAAATATATGTTTTTCATAGAAAACAATTCAAAGACGGGGACTAAAACGTTCGGAATTATTGAATTACGTAACTTCCAGACGGGAAGAGATATCGACTTGCGGTTAGTGCCAATCGCATCAGAATAATCGAGTTGGTTGGAAATATATGTTTTTCATAGAAAACAATTCAAAGACGGGAAATGAAACGTTCGGAATTATTGAATTGCGTAACTTCCAAACGGGAAGAGATATCGACTTGCGGTTAGTGCGAATCGCATCAGAATGATCAAATTGGTTGGAAATATATGTTTTTCATAGAAAACAATTCAAAGACGGGAAATAAAACGTTCGGAATTATGGAATTGCGTAACTTCCAAACGGGAAGAGATATCGACTTGCGGTTAGTGCCAATCGCTTCAGAATAATCGAGTTGGTTGGAAATATATGTTTTTCATAGAAAACAATTCGAAGACGGGAAATAAAACGTTCGGAATTATTGAATTGCGTAACTTCCAAACGGGAAGAGATATCGACTGCGAATCGCATCAGAATGATCAAATTGGTTGGAAATATATGTTTTTCCATAGAAAACGAATCAAAGACGGGAAATAAAACGTTCGGAATTATTGAATAGCGTAACTTCCAAACGTGAATAGATATCGACTTGCGGTTAGTGCCAATCGCATGAGAATAATCGAGTTGGTTGGAAATATATGTTTTTCATAGAAAACAATTCAAAGACGGGAAATAAAACGTTCGGAATTATTGAATTGCATAACTTCCAAACGGGAAAAGATATCGACTTGCGGTAAGTGCGAATCGCATAAGAATGATCAAATATATGTTTCTCATAGAAAACAATTCAAAGACGGGAAATAAAACTTTCGGAATTATTGAATTGCATAACTTCCAAACGGGAAGAGATATCGACTTGCGGTTAGTGCCAATCGCATCAGAATCATCAAGTAGGTCGGAAATATATGTTTTACATAGAAAACAATTCCAAGACGGGAAATAAAACTTTCGGAATTATTGAATTGCGTAACTTCCAGACGGGAAGAGATATCTACTTGCGGTTGAAGCCAATCGCATCAGAATCATCAAATTGGTTGGAAATATATGTTTTCCATATAAAACAATTCGAAGACGGGGAATAAAACGTTCGGAATTATTGAATTGCGTAACTTCCAGAGGGGAAGAGTTATCGACCTGCGGTTAGTGCCAATCGCATCAGAATCATGTAGTTGGTTGGAAATATATGTATTTCATAGAAAACAATTCAAAGACGGGAAATAAAACGTTCGGAATTATTGAATTGCGTAACTTCCAGACGAGAAGAGATATCGACTTGCGGTTAGTGCCAATCGCATCAGAATCATCAAGTTGATTGTAAATATATGTTTTCCATAGAAAACAATTCAAAGACAGGAAATAAAACGTTCGGAATTATTGTATTGCGTAACTTCCAAACGGGAAGAGATATCGACTTGCGGTTAGTGCCAATCGCATCAGAATCATCAAGTTGATTGTAAATATATGTTTTCCATAGAAAACAATTCAAAGACAGGAAATAAAACTGGAAGAGATATCGACTTGCGGTTAGTGCCAATCGCATCAGAATAATCGAGTTGGTTGGAAATATATGTTTTTCATAGAAAAAAATTCAAAGACGGGAAATAAAACGTTCGGAATTATTGAATTGCGTAACTTCCAAACGGGAAGAGATATCGACTGCGAATCGCATCAGAATGATCAAATTGGTTGGAAATATATGTTTTCCATAGAAAACAAGTCAGAGACGGGAAATAAAACGTTCGGAATTATTGAATTGCGTAACTTCCAGACGGGAAGAGATATCGACTTGCGGTTAGTGCCAATCGCATCAGAATCATCAAATTGGTTGGAAATATATGTTTTCCATAGAAAACAATTCAAAGACGGGAACTAAAACGTTCGGAATTATTGAATTACGTAACTTCCAGACGGGAAGAGATATCGACTTGCGGTTAGTGCCAATCGCATCAGAATAATCGAGTTGGTTGGAAATATATGTTTTTCATAGAAAACAATTCAAAGACGAGAACTAAAACGTTCGGAATTATTGAATTACGTAACTTCCAGACGGGAAGAGATACCGACTTGCGGTTAGTGCCATTCGCATCAGAATAATCGAGTTGGTTGGAAATATATGTTTTTCATAGAAAACAATTCAAAGACGGGAAATAAAACGTTCGGAATTATCGAATTGCGTAACTTCCAAACGGGAAGAGATATCGACTTGCGGTTAGTGCCAATCGCATCAGAATCATCAAGTAGGTCGGAAATATATGTTTTACGTAGAAAACAATTCAAAGACGGGAAATAAAACTTTCGGAATTATTGAATTGCGTAACTTCCAGACGGGAAGAGATATCTACTTGTGGTTGAAGCCAATCGCATCAGAATCATCAAATTGGTTGGAAATATATGTTTTCCATATAAAACAATTCGAAGACGGGAAATAAAACAATCGGAATTATTGAATTGCGTAACTTCCAGAGGGGAAGAGTTATCGACCTGCGGTTAGTGCCAATCGCATCAGAATCATGGAGTTGGTTGGAAATATATGTTTTTCATAGAAAACAATTCAAAGACGGGAAATAAAACGTTCGGAATTATTGAATTGCGTAACTTCCAGACGGGAAGAGATATCGACTTGCGGTTAGTGCCAATCGCATCAGAATCATCAAGTTGATTGTAAATATATGTTTTCCATAGAAAACAATTCAAAGACAGGAAATAAAACGTTCGGAATTATTGTATTGCGTAACTTCCAAACGGGAAGAGATATCGACTTGCGGTTAGTGCGAATCGCATCAGAATGATCAAATTGGTTGGAAATATATGTTTTCCATAGAAAACAATTCGAAGACGGGTAATAAAACGTTCGGAATTATTGAATAGAGTAACTTCCAAACGTGAAGAGATATCGACTTGCGGTTAGAGCCAATCGCATCAAGATAATCGAGTTGGTTGGAAACATATGTTTTTCATAGAAAACAATTCAAAGACGGGAAATAAAACGTTCGGAATTATGGAATTGCGTAACTTCCAAACGGGGAGAGATATCGACTTGCGGTTAGTGCCAATCGCATCAGAATAATCAAGTTGGTTGGAAATATATGTTTTTCATAGAAAACAATCCAAAGACGGGAAATAAAATGTTCGGAATTATTGAATTGCATAACTTCCAAACGGGGAAAGATATCGACTTGCGGTTATTGCGAATCGCATCAGAATGATCGAACTGGTTGGAAATATATGTTTTTCATAGAAAACAATTCAAAGACGGAAAATAAAACTTTCGGAATTATTGAATTGCGTAACTTCCAAACGGGAAGAGATATCGACTGCGAATCGCATCAGAATAATCAAATTGGTTGGAAATATATGTTTTTCCATAGAAAACGAAGAGGGAAATAAAACGTTCGGAATTATTGAATAGCGTAACTTCCAAACGTGAATAGATATCGACTTGCGGTTAGTGCCAATCGCATCAGAATAATCGAGTTGGTTGGAAATATATGTTTTTCATAGAAAACAATTCAAAGACGGGAAATAAAACGTTCGGAATTATTGAATTGCATAACTTCCAAACGGGAAGAGATATCGACTTGCGGTTAGTGCGAATCGCATCAGAATGATCAAATTGGTTGGAAATATATGTTTTCCATAGAAAACAATTCAAAGACGGGAAATAAAACGTTCGGAATTATTGAATAGCGTAACTTCCAAACGTGAAGAGATATCGACTTGCGGTTAATTCCAATCGCATCAGAATAATCAAGTTGGTTGGAAATATATGTTTTTCATAGAAAACAATTCAAAGACGGGAAATAAAACGTTCGGAATTATGGAATTGCGTAACTTCCAAACGGGAAGAGATATCGACTTGCGGTTAGTGCCAATCGCTTCAGAATAATCGAGTTGGTTGGAAATATATGTTTTTCATAGAAAACAATTCGGAGACGGAAAATAAAACGTTCGGAATTATTGAATTGCGTAACTTCCAAACGGGAAGAGATATCGACTGCGAATCGCATCAGAATGATCAAATTGGTTGGAAATATATGTTTTTCCATAGAAAACGAATCAAAGACGGGAAATAAAACGTTCGGAATTATTGAATAGCGTAACTTCCAAACGTGAATAGATATCGACTTGCGGTTAGTGCCAATCGCATCAGAATAATCGAGTTGGTTGGAAATATATGTTTTTCATAGAAAACAATTCAAAGACGGGAAATAAAACGTTCGGAATTATTGAACTGCATAACTTCCAAACGGGAAGAAATATCGACTTGCGGTAAGTGCGAATCGCATCAGAATGATCAAATAGGTTGGAAATATATGTTTCTCATAGAAAACAATTCAAAGACGGGAAATAAAACTTCCGGAATTATTGAATTGCATAACTTCCAAACGGGAAGAGATATCGACTTGCGGTTAGTGCCAATCGCATCAGAATCATCAAGTAGGTCGGAAATATATGTTTCACATAGAAAACAATTCAAAGACGGGAAATAAAACTTTCGGAATTATTGAATTGCGTAACTTCCAGACCGGAAGAGATATCTACTTGCGGTTGAAGCCAATCGCATCAGAATCATCAAATTGGTTGGAAATATATGTTTTCCATATAAAACAATTCGAAGACGGGAAATAAAACGTTCGGAATTATTGAATTGCGTAACTTCCAGAGGGGAAGAGTTATCGACCTGCGGTTAGTGCCAATCGCATCAGAATCATGGAGTTGGTTGGAAATATATGTTTTTCATAGAAAACAATTCAAAGACGGGAAATAAAACGTTCGGAATTATTGAATTGCGTAACTTCCAGACGGGAAGAGATATCGACTTGCGGTTAGTGCCAATCGCATCAGAATCATCAAGTTGATTGTAAATATATGTTTTCCATAGAAAACAATTCAAAGACAGGAAATAAAACGGGAAGAGATATCGACCTGCGGTTAGTGACAATCGCATCAGAATAATCGAGTTGGTTGGAAATATATGTTTTTCATAGAAAACAATTCAAAGACGGGAAATAAAACGTTCGGAATTATTGAATTGCGTAACTTCCAAACGGGAAAAGATATCGACTGCGAATCGCATCAGAATGATCAAATTGGTTGGAAATATATGTTTTCCATAGAAACGAAGTCAGAGACGGGAAATAAAACGTTCGGAATTATTGAATTGCGTAACTTCCAGACGGGAAGAGATATCGACTTGCGGTTAGTGCCAATCGCATCAGAATCATCAAGTAGGTCGGAAATATATGTTTCACATAGAAAACAATTCAAAGACGGGAAATAAAACTTTCGGAATTATTGAATTGCGTAACTTCCAGACCGGAAGAGATATCTACTTGCGGTTGAAGCCAATCGCATCAGAATCATCAAATTGGTTGGAAATATATGTTTTCCATATAAAACAATTCGAAGACGGGAAATAAAACGTTCGGAATTATTGAATTGCGTAACTTCCAGAGGGGAAGAGTTATCGACCTGCGGTTAGTGCCAATCGCATCAGAATCATGGAGTTGGTTGGAAATATATGTTTTCCATAGAAAACAATTCAAAGACGGGAAATAAAACGTTCGGAATTATTGAATTGCGTAACTTCCAGACGGGAAGAGATATCGACTTGCGGTTAGTGCCAATCGCATCAGAATCATCAAGTTGATTGTAAATATATGTTTTCCATAGAAAACAATTCAAAGACAGGAAATAAAACGGGAAGAGATATCGACCTGCGGTTAGTGACAATCGCATCAGAATAATCGAGTTGGTTGGAAATATATGTTTTTCATAGAAAACAATTCAAAGACGGGAAATAAAACGTTCGGAATTATTGAATTGCGTAACTTCCAAACGGGAAAAGATATCGACTGCGAATCGCATCAGAATGATCAAATTGGTTGGAAATATATGTTTTCCATAGAAACGAAGTCAGAGACGGGAAATAAAACGTTCGGAATTATTGAATTGCGTAACTTCCAGACGGGAAGAGATATCGACTTGCGGTTAGTGCCAATCGCATCAGAATCATCAAATTGGTTGGAAATATATGTTTTCCATAGAAAACAATTCAAAGACGGGAACTAAAACGTTCGGAATTATTGAATTACGTTACTTCCAGATGGGAAGAGATATCGACTTGCGGTTAGTGCCAATCGCTTCAGAATAATCGAGTTGGTTGGAAATATATGTTTTTCATAGAAAACAATTCGGAGACGGAAAATAAAACGTTCGGAATTATTGAATTGCGTAACTTCCAAACGGGAAGAGATATCGACTGCGAATCGCATCAGAATGATCAAATTGGTTGGAAATATATGTTTTTCCATAGAAAACGAATCAAAGACGGGAAATAAAACGTTCGGAATTATTGAATAGCGTAACTTCCAAACGTGAATAGATATCGACTTGCGGTTAGTGCCAATCGCATCAGAATAATCGAGTTGGTTGGAAATATATGTTTTTCATAGAAAACAATTCAAAGACGGGAAATAAAACGTTCGGAATTATTGAACTGCATAACTTCCAAACGGGAAGAAATATCGACTTGCGGTAAGTGCGAATCGCATCAGAATGATCAAATAGGTTGGAAATATATGTTTCTCATAGAAAACAATTCAAAGACGGGAAATAAAACTTTCGGAATTATTGAATTGCATAACTTCCAAACGGGAAGAGATATCGACTTGCGGTTAGTGCCAATCGCATCAGAATCATCAAGTAGGTCGGAAATATATGTTTCACATAGAAAACAATTCAAAGACGGGAAATAAAACTTTCGGAATTATTGAATTGCGTAACTTCCAGACCGGAAGAGATATCTACTTGCGGTTGAAGCCAATCGCATCAGAATCATCAAATTGGTTGGAAATATATGTTTTCCATATAAAACAATTCGAAGACGGGAAATAAAACGTTCGGAATTATTGAATTGCGTAACTTCCAGAGGGGAAGAGTTATCGACCTGCGGTTAGTGCCAATCGCATCAGAATCATGGAGTTGGTTGGAAATATATGTTTTTCATAGAAAACAATTCAAAGACGGGAAATAAAACGTTCGGAATTATTGAATTGCGTAACTTCCAGACGGGAAGAGATATCGACTTGCGGTTAGTGCCAATCGCATCAGAATCATCAAGTTGATTGTAAATATATGTTTTCCATAGAAAACAATTCAAAGACAGGAAATAAAACGGGAAGAGATATCGACCTGCGGTTAGTGACAATCGCATCAGAATAATCGAGTTGGTTGGATATATATGTTTTTCATAGAAAACAATTCAAAGACGGGAAATAAAACGTTCGGAATTATTGAATTGCGTAACTTCCAAACGGGAAAAGATATCGACTGCGAATCGCATCAGAATGATCAAATTGGTTGGAAATATATGTTTTCCATAGAAACGAAGTCAGAGACGGGAAATAAAACGTTCGGAATTATTGAATTGCGTAACTTCCAGACGGGAAGAGATATCGACTTGCGGTTAGTGCCAATCGCATCAGAATCATCAAATTGGTTGGAAATATATGTTTTCCATAGAAAACAATTCAAAGACGGGAACTAAAACGTTCGGAATTATTGAATTACGTAACTTCCAGATGGGAAGAGATATCGACTTGCGGTTAGTGCCAATCGCATCAGAATAATCGAGTTGGTTGGAAATATATGTTTTTCATAGAAAACAATTCAAAGACGGGAACTAAAACGTTCGGAATTATTGAATTACGTAACTTCCAGACGGGAAGAGATATCGACTTGCGGTTAGTGCCAATCGCATCAGAATAATCGAGTTGGTTGGAAATATATGTTTTTCATAGAAAACAATTCAAAGACGGGAAATAAAACGTTCGGAATTATTGAATTGCGTAACTTCCAAACGGGAAGAGATATCGACTTGCGGTTAGTGCGAATCGCATCAGAATGATCAAATTGGTTGGATATATATGTTTTTCATAGAAAACAATTCAAAGACGGGAAATAAAACTTTCAGAATTATTGATTTGCGTAACTTCCAAACGGGAAGAGATATCGACTTGCGGTTAGTGCCAATCGCATCAGAATCATCAAGTAGGTTGGAAATATATGTTTTCCATAGAAAACAATTCAAAGACGGGAAATAAAACTTTCGGAATTATTGAATTGCGTTACTTCCAAACGTAAAGAGATATGGACTTGCGGTTAGTGCCAATCGCATCAGAATCATCAAGTTGGTTGGAAATATATGTTTTTCATAGAAAACAATCCAAAAACGTGAAATAAAACGTTCGAAATTATTGAATTGCGTAACTTCCAAACGGGAAGAGATGTCGATTTGCGGTTAGTGCGAATCGCATCAGAATGATCAAATTGGTTGGAAATATGTGTTTTCCATAGAAAACAATTCAAAGACGGGAAATAAAACGTTCGGAATTATTGAATAGCGTAACTTCCAAACGTGAAGAGATATCGACTTGCGGTTAATGCCAATCGCATCAGAATAATCAAGTTGGTTGGAAATATATGTTTTTCATAGAAAACAATTCAGAGACGGGAAATAAAACGTTCGGAATTATGGAATTGCGTAACTTCCAAACGGGAAGAGATATCGACTTGCGGTTAGTGCCAATCGCTTCAGAATAATCGAGTTGGTTGGAAATATATGTTCTTCATAGAAAACAATTCGAAGACGGGAGATAAAACTTTCGGAATTATTGAATTGCGTAACTTCCAAACGGGAAGAGATATCGACTGCGAATCGCATCAGAATGATCAAATTGGTTGGAAATATATGTTTTCCATAGAAAACGAATCAAAGACGGGAAATAAAACGTTCGGAATTATTGAATAGCTTAACTTCCAAACGTGAATAGATATCGACTTGCGGTTAGTGCCAATCGCATCAGAATAATCGAGTTGGTTGGAAATATATGTTTTTCATAGAAAACAATTCAAAGGCGGGAAATAAAACGTTCGGAATTATTGAATTGCATAACTTCCAAACAAGAAGAGATATCGACTTGCGGTTAGTGCGAATCGCATCAGAATGATCAAATAGGTTGGAAATATATGTTTCTCATAGAAAACAATTCAAAGACGGGAAATAAAACTTTCGGAATTATTGAATTGCATAACTTCCAAACGGGAAGAGATATCGACTTGCGGTTAGTGCCAATCGCATCAGAATCATCAAGTAGGTCGGAAATATATGTTTTACATAGAAAACAATTCAAAGACGGGAAATAAAACTTTCGGAATTATTGAATTGCGTAACTTCCAGACGGGAAGAGATATCTACTTGCGGTTGAAGCCAATCGCATCAGAATCATCAAATTGGTTGGAAATATATGTTTTCCATATAAAACAATTCGAAGACGGGAAATAAAACAATCGGAATTATTGAATTGCGTAACTTCCAGAGGGGAAGAGTTATCGACCTGCGGTTAGCGCCAATCGCATCAGAATCATGGAGTTGGTTGGAAATATATGTTTTTCATAGAAAACAATTCAAAGACGGGAAATAAAACGTTCGGAATTATTGAATTGCGTAACTTCCAGACGGGAAGAGATATCGCTTGCGGTTAGTGCCAATCGCATCAGAATCATCAAGTTGATTGTAAATATATGTTTTCCATAGAAAACAATTCAAAGACAGAAAATAAAACGTTCGGAATTATTGTATTGCGTAACTTCCAAACGGGAAGAGATATCGACTTGCGGTTAGTGCGAATCGCATCAGAATGATCAAATTGGTTGGAAATATATGTTTTCCATAGAAAACAATTCGAAGACGGGTAATAAAACGTTCGGAATTATTGAATAGCGTAACTTCCAAACGTGAAGAGATATCGACTTGCGGTTAGTGCCAATCGCATCAGGATAATCGAGTTGGTTGGAAACATAGGTTTTTCATAGAAAACAATTCAAAGACGGGAAATAAAACGTTCGGAATTATGGAATTGCGTAACTTCCAAACGGGAAGAGATATCGACTTGCGGTTAGTGCCAATCGCATCAGATTAATCGAGTTGGTTGGAAATATATGTTTTTCATAGAAAACAATCCAAAGACGGGAAATAAAATGTTCGGAATTATTGAATTGCATAACTTCCAAACGGGAAGAGATATCGACTTGCGGTTATTGCGAATCGCATCAGAATGATCGAACTGGTTGGAAATATATGTTTTTCATAGAAAACAATTCAAAGACGGAAAATAAAACTTTCGGAATTATTGAATTGCGTAACTTCCAAACGGGAAGAGATATCGACTTGCGGTTAGTGCCAATCGCATCAGAATAATCGAGTTGGTTGGAAATATATGTTTTTCATAGAAAACAATTCGAAGACGGGAGATGAAACGTTCGGAATTATGGAATTGCGTAACCTCCAAACAAGAAGAGATATCGACTTGCGGTAAGTGTCAATCGCATTAGAATAATCGAGTTGGTTGGAAATATATGTTTTTCATAGAAAACAATTCAAAGACGGGAAATAAAACGTTCGGAATTATTGAATTGCGTAACTTCCAAACGGGAAGAGATATCGACTGCGAATCGCATCAGAATGATCAGATTGGTTGGAAATATATGTTTTCCATAGAAAACAAGTCAAAGACGGGAAATAAAACGTTCGGAATTATTGAATAGCGTAACTTCCAAAAGTGAATAGATATCGACTTGCGGTTAGTGCCAATCGGATCAGAATAATCGAGTTGGTTGGAAATACATGTTTTTCATAGAAAACAATTCAAAGACGGGAAATAAAACGTTCGGAACTATTGAATTGCGTAACTTCCAGACGGAAAGAGATATCGACTTGCGGTTAGTGCCAATCGCATCAGAATCATCAAGTTGATTGTAAATATATGTTTTCCATAGAAAACAATTCAAAGACAGGAAATAAAACGTTCGGAATTATTGAATTGCGTAACTTCCAAACGGGAAGAGATATCGACTTGCAGTTAGTGCGAATCGCATCAGAATGATCAAATTGGTTGGAAATATATGTTTTCCATAGAAAACAATTCGAGGACGGGTAATAAAACGTTCGGAATTATTGAATAGCGTAACTTCCAAACGTGGAGAGATATCGAGTTGCGGTTAGTGCCAATCGCATCAGGATAATCGAGTTGGTTGGAAATATATGTTTTTCATAGAAAACAATTCAAAGACGGGAAATAAAACGTTCGGAATTATGGAATTGCGTAACTTCCAAACGGAAAGAGATATCGACTTGCGGTTAGTGCCAATCGCATCAGATTGATCGAGTTCGTTGGAAATATATGTTCTTCATAGAAAACAATTCAAAGACGGGAAATAAAACGTTCGGAACTATTGAATTGCGTAACTTCCAGACGGAAAGAGATATCGACTTGCGGTTAGTGCCAATCGCATCAGAATCATCAAGTTGATTGTAAATATATGTTTTCCATAGAAAACAATTCAAAGACAGGAAATAAAACGTTCGGAATTATTGAATTGCGTAACTTCCAAACGGGAAGAGATATCGACTTGCGGTTAGTGCGAATCGCATCAGAATGATCAAATTGGTTGGAAATATATGTTTTCCATAGAAAACAATTCGAAGACGGGTAATAAAACGTTCGGAATTATTGAATAGCGTAACTTCCAAACGGGAAGAGATATCGACTGTGAATCGCATCAGAATGATCAAATTGGTTGGAAATATATAATTTCCATAGAAAACAAGTCAAAGACGGGAAATAAAACGTTCGGAATTATTGAATAGCGTAACTTCCAAACGTGAATAGATATCGACTTGCGGTTAGTGCCAATCGCATCAGAATAATCGAGTTGGTTGGAAATATATGTTTTTCATAGAAAACAATCCAAAGACGGGAAATAAAACGTTCGGAATTATTGAATTGCATAACTTCCAAACGGGAAGATATATCGACTTGCGGTTAGTGCGAATCGCATCAGGATGATCAAACCGGTTGGAAATATATGTTTTTCATAGAAAACAATTCAAAGACGGAAAATAAAACTTTCGGAATTATTGAATTGCGTAACTTCCAAACGGGAAGAGATATCGGCTTGCGGTTAGTGTCAATCGCATCAGAATAATCGAGTTGGTTGGAAATATATGTTTTCCATAGGAAACAATTCAAAGACGGGAAATAAAACGTTCGGAATTATGGGATTGCGTAACCTCCAAACAAGAAGAGATATCGACTTGCGGTTAGTGCCAATCGCATCAGAATAATCGAGTTGGTTGGAAATATATGTTTTTCATAGAAAACAATTCAAAGACGGGAAATAAAACGTTCGGAATTATTGAATTGCGTAACTTCCAAACGGGAAGAGATATCGACTGCGAATCGCATCAGAATGATCAAATTGGTTGGAAATATATGTTTTCCATAGAAAACAAGTCAAAGACGGGAAATAGAAGTTCGGAATTATTGAATAGCGTAACTTCCAAACGTGAATAGATATCGACTTGCGGTTAGTGCCAATCGCATCAGAATAATCGAGTTGGTTGGAAATATATGTTTTTCGTAGAAAACAATTCAAAGACGGGAAACAAAACGTTCGGAATTATTGAATTGCATAACTTCCAAACGGGAAGAGATATCGACTTGCGGTCAGTGCGAATCGCATCAGAATGATCAAATTGGTTGGAAATATATGTTTTTCAAAGAAAACAATTCAAAGACGGGAAATAAAACTTCCGGAATTATTGAATTGCGTAACTTCCAAACGGGAAGAGATATCGACTTGCGGTTAGTGCCAATCGCATCAGAATCATCAAATTGGTTGGAAATATAAGTTTTCCATAGAAAACAATTGAAAAACGGAAATAAAGCGTTCGGAATTATTGAATTGCGTAACTTCCAAACGGGAAGAGATATCGACTTGCGGTTAGTGCCAATCGCATCAGAATCATCAAATAGGTTGGAAATATAAGTTTTCCATAGAAAACAATTCAAAAACGGAAATAAAGCATTCGGAATTATTGAATTGCGTAACTTCCAAACGGGAAGAGATATCGACTTGCGGTTAGAGCCAATTGCACCAGAATCATCGAGTTGGTTGGAAATATATGTTTTCCATAGAAAACAATTCAAAGACGGGAAATAAAACTTTCGGAATTATTGAATAGCGTAGCTTCCAAACGTGTAGAGATATCGACTTGCGGTTAGTGCCAATCGCATCAGAATAATCGAGTTGATTGGAAATATATGTTTTTCATAGAAAACAATTCAAAGACGGGAAATAAAACGTTCGGAATTATTGAATTGCGTAACTTCCAAACGGGAAGAGATATCGACTTGCGGTTAGTGCCTATCGCATCAGAATCATCAAGTAGGTTGGAAATATATGTTTTCCATAGAAAACAATTCGAAGACGGAAAACAAAACTTTCGGAATTATTGAATTGCGTAACTTCCAGACGGGAAGAGATATCTACTTGCGGTTGGTGCCAATCGCATCAGAATCATCAAATTGGTTGGAAATAAATGTTTTCCCTATAAAACAATTCAAAGACGGGAAATAAAACGTTCGGAATTATTGAATTGCGTAACTTCCAAACGTGAAGTGATATCGACTTGCGGTTAGTGCCAATCGCATCAGAATCATCAAGTAGGTTGGAAATATATGTTTTCCATAGAAAATAATTCAAAGACGGGCAATAAAATGTTCGGAATTATTGAATTGCGTAACTTCCAAACAGGAAGAGATATCGACTTGCGGTTAGTGCCAATCGCATCAGAATAATCGAGTTGATTGGAAATATATGTTTTACATAGAAAACAATTCAAAGACGGGAAATGAAACTTTCGGAATTATTGAATTGCGTAACTTCCAGACGGGAAGAGATATCTACTTGCGGTTGAAGCCAATCGCATCAGAATCATCAAATTGGTTGGAAATATATGTTTTCCATATAAAACAATTCGAAGACGGGAAATAAAACGTTCGGAATTATTGAATTGCGTAACTTCCAGAGGGGAAGAGTTATCGACCTGCGGTTAGTGCCAATCGCATCAGAATCATGGAGTTGGTTGGAAATATATGTTTTTCATAGAAAACAATTCAAAGACGGGAAATAAAACGTTCGAAATTATTGAATTGCGTAACTTCCAGACGGGAAGAGATATCGACTTGCGGTTAGTGCCAATCGCATCAGAATCATCAAGTTGATTGTAAATATATGTTTTCCATAGAAAACAATTCAAAGACAGGAAATAAAACGTTCGGAATTATTGAATTGCGTAACTTCCAAACGGGAAGAGATATCGACTTGCGGTTAGTGCGAATCGCATCAGAATGATCAAATTGGTTGGAAATATATGTTTTCCATAGAAAACAATTCGATGACGGGTAATAAAACGTTCGGAATTATTGAATAGCGTAACTTCCAAACGTGAAGAGATATCGACTTGCGGTTAGTGCCACTCGCATCAGGATAATCGAGTTGGTTGGAAACATATGTTTTTCATAGAAAACAATTCAAAGACGGGAAATAAAACGTTCGAAATTATTTAATTGCGTAACTTCCAAACGGGAAGAGATATCGACTGTGAATCGCATCAGAATGATCATATTGGTTGGAAATATATGTTTTCCATAGAAAACAAGTCAAAGACGGGAAATAAAACGTTCGGAATTATGGAATTGCGTTTATTCCAAACGGGAAGAGATATCGACTTGCGGTTAGTGCCAATCGCATCAGAATAATCGAGTTGGTTGGAAATATATGTTTTTCAAAGAAAACAATCCAAAGACGGGAAATAAAACGTTCGAAATTATTGAATTGCATAACTTCCAAACGGGAAGAGATATCGACTTGCGGTTATTGCGAATCGCATCAGAATGATCGAACTGGTTGGAAATATATGTTTTTCATAGAAAACAATTCAAAGACGGAAAATAAAACTTTCGGATATATTGAATTGCGTAACTTCCAAACGGGAAGAGATATCGACTTGCGGTTAGTGCCAATCGCATCAGATTAATCGAGTTGGTTGGAAATAAATGTTTTTCATAGAAAACAATTCAAAGACGGGAAATAAAACGTTCGAAATTATTTAATTGCGTAACTTCCAAACGGGAAGAGATATCGACTGTGAATCGCATCAGAATGATCATATTGGTTGCAAATATATGTTTTCCATAGAAAACAAGTCAAAGACGGGAAATAAAACGTTCGGAATTATGGAATTGCGTAACTTCCAAACGGGAAGAGATATCGACTTGCGGTTAGTGCCAATCGCATCAGAATAATCGAGTTGGTTGGAAATATATGTTTTTCATAGAAAACAATCCAAAGACGGGAGATAAAACGTTCGAAATTATTGAATTGCATAACTTCCAAACGGGAAGAGATATCGACTTGCGGTTATTGCGAATCGCATCAGAATGATCGAACTGGTTGGAAATATATGTTTTTCATAGAAAACAATTCAAAGACGGAAAATAAAACTTTCGGATATATTGAATTGCGTAACTTCCAAACGGGAAGAGATTTCGACTTGCGGTTATTGCGAATCGCATCAGAATGATCGAACTGGTTGGAAATATAAGTTTTTCATAGAAAACAATTCAAAGACGGAAAATAAAACTTTCGGATATATTGAATTGCGTAACTTCCAAACGGGAAGAGATTTCGACTTGCGGTTAGTGCCAATCGCATCAGAATAATCGAGTTGGTTGGAAATATATGTTTTTCATAGAAAACAATTCAAAGACGGGAGATAAAACGTTCGGAATTATGGAATTGCGTAACCTCCAAACAAGAAGAGATATCGACTTGCGATTAGTGCCAATCGCATCAGAATAATCGAGTTGGTTGGAAATATATGTTTTTCATAGAAAACAATTCAAAGACGGGAAATAAAACGTTCGGAATTATTGAATTGCGTAACTTCCAAACGGGAAGAGATATCGACTGCGAATCGCATCAGAATGATCAAATTGGTTGGAAATATATGTTTTCCATAGAAAACAAGTCAAAGACGGGAAATAAAAGTTCGGAATTATTGAATAGCGTAACTTCCAAACGTGAATAGATATCGACTTGCGGTTAGTGCCAATCGCATCAGAATAATCGAGTTGGTTGGAAATATATGTTTTTCGTAGAAAACAATTCAAAGACGGGAAACAAAACGTTCGGAATTATTGAATTGCATAACTTCCAAACGGGAAGAGATATCGACTTGCGGTCAGTGCGAATCGCATCAAAATGATCAAATTGGTTGGAAATATATGTTTTTCAAAGAAAACAATTCAAAGACGGGAAATAAAACTTCCGGAATTATTGAATTGCGTAACTTCCAAACGGGAAGAGATATCGACTTGCGGTTAGTGCCAATCGCATCAGAATCATCAAATTGGTTGGAAATATAAGTTTTCCATAGAAAACAATTGAAAAACGGAAATAAAGCGTTCGGAATTATTGAATTGCGTAACTTCCAAACGGGAAGAGATATCGACTTGCGGTTAGTGCCAATCGCATCAGAATCATCAAATAGGTTGGAAATATAAGTTTTCCATAGAAAACAATTCAAAAACGGAAATAAAGCATTCGGAATTATTGAATTGCGTAACTTCCAAACGGGAAGAGATATCGACTTGCGGTTAGAGCCAATCGCACCAGAATCATCGAGTTGGTTGGAAATATATGTTTTCCATAGAAAACAATTCAAAGACGGGAAATAAAACTTTCGGAATTATTGAATAGCGTAGCTTCCAAACGTGTAGAGATATCGACTTGCGGTTAGTGCCAATCGCATCAGAATAATCGAGTTGATTGGAAATATATGTTTTTCATAGAAAACAATTCAAAGACGGGAAATAAAACGTTCGGAATTATTGAATTGCGTAACTTCCAAACGGGAAGAGATATCGACTTGCGGTTAGTGCCTATCGCATCAGAATCATCAAGTAGGTTGGAAATATATGTTTTCCATAGAAAACAATTCGAAGACGGAAAACAAAACTTTCGGAATTATTGAATTGCGTAACTTCCAGACGGGAAGAGATATCTACTTGCGGTTGGTGCCAATCGCATCAGAATCATCAAATTGGTTGGAAATAAATGTTTTCCCTATAAAACAATTCAAAGACGGGAAATAAAACGTTCGGAATTATTGAATTGCGTAACTTCCAAACGTGAAGTGATATCGACTTGCGGTTAGTGCCAATCGCATCAGAATCATCAAGTAGGTTGGAAATATATGTTTTCCATAGAAAATAATTCAAAGACGGGCAATAAAATGTTCGGAATTATTGAATTGCGTAACTTCCAAACAGGAAGAGATATCGACTTGCAGTTAGTGCCAATCGCATCAGAATAATCGAGTTGATTGGAAATATATGTTTTACATAGAAAACAATTCAAAGACGGGAAATGAAACTTTCGGAATTATTGAATTGCGTAACTTCCAGACGGGAAGAGATATCTACTTGCGGTTGAAGCCAATCGCATCAGAATCATCAAATTGGTTGGAAATATATGTTTTCCATATAAAACAATTCGAAGACGGGAAATAAAACGTTCGGAATTATTGAATTGTGTAACTTCCAGAGGGGAAGAGTTATCGACCTGCGGTTAGTGCCAATCGCATCAGAATCATGGAGTTGGTTGGAAATATATGTTTTTCATAGAAAACAATTCAAAGACGGGAAATGAAACGTTCGAAATTATTGAATTGCGTAACTTCCAGACGGGAAGAGATATCGACTTGCGGTTAGTGCCAATCGCATCAGAATCATCAAGTTGATTGTAAATATATGTTTTCCATAGAAAACAATTCAAAGACAGGAAATAAAACGTTCGGAATTATTGAATTGCGTAACTTCCAAACGGGAAGAGATATCGACTTGCGGTTAGTGCGAATCGCATCAGAATGATCAAATTGGTTGGAAATATATGTTTTCCATAGAAAACAATTCGATGACGGGTAATAAAACGTTCGGAATTATTGAATAGCGTAACTTCCAAACGTGAAGAGATATCGACTTGCGGTTAGTGCCAATCGCATCAGGATAATCGAGTTGGTTGGAAACATATGTTTTTCATAGAAAACAATTCAAAGACGGGAAATAAAACGTTCGAAATTATTCAATTGCGTAACTTCCAAACGGGAAGAGATATCGACTGTGAATCGCATCAGAATGATCATATTGGTTGGAAATATATGTTTTCCATAGAAAACAAGTCAAAGACGAAAAATAAAACGTTCGGAATTATGGAATTGCGTAACTTCCAAACGGGAAGAGATATCGACTTGCGGTTAGTGCCAATCGCATCAGAATAATCGAGTTGGTTGGAAATATATGTTTTTCATAGAAAACAATCCAAAGACGGGAAATAAAACGTTCGAAATTATTGAATTGCATAACTTCCAAACGGGAAGAGATATCGACTTGCGGTTATTGCGAATCGCATCAGAATGATCGAACTGGTTGGAAATATATGTTTTTCATAGAAAACAATTCAAAGACGGAAAATAAAACTTTCGGATATATTGAATTGCTTAACTTCCAAACGGGAAGAGATATCGACTTGCGGTTAGTGCCAATCGCATCAGATTAATCGAGTTGGTTGGAAATATATGTTTTTCATAGAAAACAATTCAAAGACGGGAAATAAAACGTTCGAAATTATTTAATTGCGTAACTTCCAAACGGGAAGAGATATCGACTGTGAATCGCATCAGAATGATCATATTGGTTGGAAATATATGTTTTCCATAGAAAACAAGTCAAGGACGGGAAATAAAACGTTCGGAATTATGGAATTGCGTAACTTCCAAACGGGAAGAGATATCGACTTGCGGTTAGTGCCAATCGCATCAGAATAATCGAGTTGGTTGGAAATATATGTTTTTCATAGAAAACAATCCAAAGACGGGAAATAAAACGTTCGAAATTATTGAATTGCATAACTTCCAAACGGGAAGAGATATCGACTTGCGGTTATTGCGAATCGCATCAGAATGATCGAACTGGTTGGAAATATATGTTTTTCATAGAAAACAATTCAAAGACGGAAAATAAAACTTTCGGATATATTGAATTGCGTAACTTCCAAACGGGAAGAGATTTCGACTTGCGGTTATTGCGAATCGCATCAGAATGATCGAACTGGTTGGAAATATAAGTTTTTCATAGAAAACAATTCAAAGACGGAAAATAAAACTTTCGGATATATTGAATTGCGTAACTTCCAAACGGGAAGAGATTTCGACTTGCGGTTAGTGCCAATCGCATCAGAATAATCGAGTTGGTTGGAAATATATGTTTTTCATAGAAAACAATTCAAAGACGGGAGATAAAACGTTCGGAATTATGGAATTGCGTAACCTCCAAACAACAAGAGATATCGACTTGCGGTTAGTGCCAATCGCATCAGAATAATCGAGTTGGTTGGAAATATATGTTTTTCATAGAAAACAATTCAAAGACGGAAGATAAAACGTTCGGAATTATTGAATTGCGTAACTTCCAAACGGGAAGAGATATCGACTGCGAATCGCATCAGAATGATCAAATTGGTTGGAAATATATGTTTTCCATAGAAAACAAGTCAAACATGGAAAATAAAACGTTCGGAATTATTGAATAGCGTAACTTCAAACGTGAATAGATATCGACTTGCGGTTAGTGCCAATCGCATCAGAATAATCGAGTTGGTTGGAAATACATGTTTTTCATAGAAAACAATTCAAAGACGGGAAATAAAACGTTCGGAATTATTGAATTGCGTAACTTCCAGACGGAAAGAGATATCGACTTGCGGTTAGTGCCAATCGCATCAGAATCATCAATTTGATTGTAAATATATGTTTTCCATAGAAAACAATTCAAAGACAGGAAATAAAACGTTCGGAATTATTGAATTGCGTAACTTCCAAACGGGAAGAGATATCGACTTGCGGTTAGTGCGAATCGCATCAGAATGATCAAATTTGTTGGAAATATATGTTTTCCATAGAAAACAATTCGAAGACGGGTAATAAAACGTTCGGAATTATTGAATAGCGTAACTTCCAAACGTGAAGAGATATCGACTTGCGGTTAGTGCCAATCGCATCAGGATAATCGAGTTGGTTGGAAATATATGTTTTTCATAGAAAACAATTCAAAGACGGGAAATAAAACGTGCGGAATTATGGAATTGCGTAACTTCCAAACGGGAAGAGATATCGACTTGCGGTTAGTGCCAATCGCATCAGATTAATCGAGTTGGTTGGAAATATATGTTCTTCATAGAAAACAATCCAAAGACGGGAAATAAAACGTTCGGAATTATTGAATTGCGTAACTTCCAAACGGGAAGAGATATCGACTGTGAATCGCATCAGAATGATCAAATTGGTTGGAAATATATAATTTCCATAGAAAACAAATCAAAGACGGGAAATGAAACTTTCGGAATTATTGAATAGCGTAACTTCCAAACGTGAATAGATATCGACTTGCGGTTAGTGCCAATCGCATCAGAATAATCGAGTTGGTTGGAAATATATGTTTTTCATAGAAAACAATCCAAAGACGGAAAAGAAAACGTTCGGAATTATTGAATTGCATAACTTCCAAACGGGAAGAGATATCGACTTGTGGTTAGTGCGAATCGCATCAGAATGATCAAACTGGTTGGAAATATATGTTTTTCATAGAAAACAATTCAAAGACGGAAAATAAAACTTTCGGAATTATTGAATTGCGTAACTTCCAAACGGGAAGAGATATCGACTTGCGGTTAGTGCCAATCGCATCAGAATAATCGAGTTGGTTGGAAATATATGTTTTTCATAGAAAACAATTCAAAGACGAGAAATAAAACGTTCGGAATTATGGAATTGCGTAACCTCCAAACAAGAAGAGATATCGACTTGCGGTTAGTGCCAATCGCATCAGAATAATCGAGTTGGTTGGAAATATATGTTTTTCATAGAAAACAATTCAAAGACGGGAAATAAAACGTTCGGAATTATTGAATTGCGTAAGTTCCAAACGGGAAGAGATATCGACTGCGAATCGCATCAGAATGATCAAATTGGTTGGAAATATATGTTTTCTATAGAAAACAAGTCAAAGGCGGGAAATAAAACGTTCGGAATTATGGAATTGCGTAACTTCCAAACAGGAAGAGATATCGACTTGCGGTTAGTGCCAATCGCATCAGAATAATCGAGTTGATTGGAAATATATGTTTTACATAGAAAACAATTCAAAGACGGAAAATGAAACTTTCGGAATTATTGAATTGCGTAACTTCCAAACGGGAAGAGATATCGACTTGCGGTTAGTGCCAATCGCATCAGAATAATCGAGTTGGTTGGAAATATATGTTTTTCATAGAAAACAATTCAAAGACGGGAAATAAAACGTTCGGAATTATGGAATTGCGTAACCTCCAAACAAGAAGAGATATCGACTTGCGGTTAGTGCCAATCGCATCAGAATAATCGAGTTGGTTGGAAATATATGTTTTTCATAGAAAACAATTCAAAGACGGGAAATGAAACGTTCGGAATTATTGAATTGCGTAAGTTTCAAACGGGAAGAGATATCGACTGCGAATCGCATCAGAATGATCAAATTGGTTGGAAATATATGTTTTCTATAGAAAACAAGTCAATGGCGGGAAATAAAACGTTCGGAATTATGGAATTGCGTAACTTCCAAACAGGAAGAGATATCGACTTGCGGTTAGTGCCAATCGCATCAGAATAATCGAGTTGATTGGAAATATATGTTTTACATAGAAAACAATTCAAAGACGGAAAATAAAACTTTCGGAATTATTGAATTGCGTAACTTCCAAACGGGAAGAGATATCGACTTGCGGTTAGTGCCAATCGCATCAGAATAATCGAGTTGGTTGGAAATATATGTTTTTCATAGAAAACAATTCAAAGACGGGAAATAAAACGTTCGGAATTATGGAATTGCGTAACCTCCAAACAAGAAGAGATATCGACTTGCGGTTAGTGCCAATCGCATCAGAATAATCGAGTTGGTTGGAAATATATGTTTTTCATAGAAAACAATTCAAAGACGGGAAATAAAACGTTCGGAATTATTGAATTGCGTAAGTTCCAAACGGGAAGAGATATCGACTGCGAATCGCATCAGAATGATCAAATTGGTTGGAAATATATGTTTTCTATAGAAAACAAGTCAAAGGCGGGAGATAAAACGTTCGGAATTATGGAATTGCGTAACTTCCAAACAGGAAGAGATATCGACTTGCGGTTAGTGCCAATCGCATCAGAATAATCGAGTTGATTGGAAATATATGTTTTACATAGAAAACAATTCAGAGACGGGAAATAAAACTTTCGGAATTATTGAATTGCGTAACTTCCAGACGGGAAGAGATATCTACTTGCGGTTGAGGCCAATCGCATCAGAATCATCAAATTGGTTGGAAATATATGTTTTCCATATAAAACAATTCAAAGACAGGGAATAAAACGTTCGGAATTATTGAATTGCGTAACTTCCAGAGGGGAAGAGTTATCGACCTGCGGTTAGTGCCAATCGCATCAGAATCATGGAGTTGGTTGGAAATATATGTTTTTCATAGAAAACAATTCAAAGACGGGAAATAAAACGTTCGAAATTATTGAATTGCGTAACTTCCAGACGGGAAGAGATATCGACTTGCGGTTAGTGCCAATCGCATCAGAATCATCAAGTTGATTGTAAATATATGTTTTCCATTGAAAACAATTCAAAGACAGGGAATAAAACGTTCGGAATTATTGAATTGCGTAACTTCCAAACGGGAAGAGATATCGACTTGCGGTTAGTGCGAATCGCATCAGAATGATCAAATTGGTTGGAAATATATGTTTTCCATAGAAAACAATTCGAAGACGGGTAATAAAACGTTCGGAATTATTGAATAGCGTAACTTCCAAACGTGAAGAGATATCGACTTGCGGTTAGTGCCAATCGCATCAGGATAATCGAGTTGGTTGGAAACATATGTATTTCATAGAAAACAATTCAAAGACGGGAAATAAAACGTTCGAAATTATTTAATTGCGTAACTTCCAAACGGGAAGAGATATCGACTGTGAATCGCATCAGAATGATCATATTGGTTGGAAATATATGTTTTCCATAGAAAACAAGTCAAAGACGGGAAATAAAACGTTCGGAATTATGGAATTGCGTAACTTCCAAACGGGAAGAGATATCGACTTGCGGTTAGTGCCAATCGCATCAGAATAATCGAGTTGGTTGGAAATATATGTTTTTCATAGAAAACAATTCAAAGACGGGAAATAAAACGTTCGGAATTATGGAATTGCGTAACTTCCAAACAGGAAGAGATATCGACTTGCGGTTAGTGCCAATCGCATCAGAATAATCGAGTTGATTGGAAATATATGTTTTACATAGAAAACAATTCAAAGACGGGAAATAAAACTTTCGGAATTATTGAATTGCGTAACTTCCAGACGGGAAGAGATATCTACTTGCGGTTGAAGCCAATCGCATCAGAATCATCAAATTGGTTGGAAATATTTGTTTTCCATATAAAACAATTCGAAGACGGGAAATAAAACGTTCGGAATTATTGAATTGCGTAACTTCCAGAGGGGAAGAGTTATCGACTTGCGGTTATTGCGAATCGCATCAGAATGATCGAACTGGTTGGAAATATATGTTTTTCATAGAAAACAATTCAAAGACGGAAAATAAAACTTTCGGATATATTGAATTGCGTAACTTCCAAACGGGAAGAGATATCGACTTGCGGTTAGTGCCAATCGCATCAGATTAATCGAGTTGGTTGGAAATATATGTATTTCATAGAAAACAATTCAAAGACGGGAAATAAAACGTTCGAAATTATTTAATTGCGTAACTTCCAAACGGGAAGAGATATCGACTGTGAATCGCATCAGAATGATCATATTGGTTGGAAATATATGTTTTCCATAGAAAACAAGTCAAAGACGGGAAATAAAACGTTCGGAATTATGGAATTGCGTAACTTCCAAACGGGAAGAGATATCGACTTGCGGTTAGTGCCAATCGCATCAGATTAATCGAGTTGGTTGGAAATATATGTTTTTCATAGAAAACAATCCAAAGACGGGAAATAAAACGTTCGAAATTATTTAATTGCGTAACTTCCAAACGGGAAGAGATATCGACTGTGAATCGCATCAGAATGATCATATTGGTTGGAAATATATGTTTTCCATAGAAAACAAGTCAAAGACGGGAAATAAAACGTTCGGAATTATGGAATTGCGTAACTTCCAAACGGGAAGAGATATCGACTTGCGGTTAGTGCCAATCGCATCAGAATAATCGAGTTGGTTGGAAATATATGTTTTTCATAGAAAACAATTCAAAGACGGAAAATAAAACTTTCGGATATATTGAATTGCGTAACTCCCAAACGGGAAGAGATTTCGACTTGCGGTTAGTGCCAATCGCATCAGAATCATGGAGTTGGTTGGAAATATATGTTTCTCATAGAAAACAATTCAAAGACGGGAAATAAATGTTCGGAAATATTGAATTGCGTAACTTCCAAACGGGAAGAGATATCGAATCGCGTTTAGTGCCAATCGCATCAGAATCATCGAGTTGGTTGGAAATATATGTTTTTCATGGGAAACAATTCAAAGACGTTCGGATTTATTGAATTGCGTAACTTCCAGACGGGAAGAGGTATCGACTTGCGGCTAGTGCCAATTGCATCAGAATCATCGAATTGGTTGGAAGTATATGTTTTTCATAGAAAACAATTCAAAGACGGCAATAAAACGTTCGGAATTATTGAATTGCGTAATTTCCAGACGGGAAGAGATATCGATTTGCTGTTAGTGCGAATCGCATCAGAATGATCAAATTTGTTGGAAATATATGTTTCCCATAGAAAACAACTCAAAGATGGGAAATAAAACGTTCGGAATTATTGAACTTCCAAACGGGAAGAGATATCGACTTGCGGTTAGTGCCAATCGCATCAGAATCATCAAGTAGGTTGGAAATATATATTTCCATAGAAAACAATTCAAAGACGGGAAATAAAACTTTCGGAATTATTGAATTGCGTTACTTCCAAACGTAAAGAGATATCGACTTGCGGTTAGTGCCAATCGCATCAGAATCATCAAGTTGGTTGGAAATATTTGTTTTTCATAGAAAAAAATCCAAAGACGGGAAATAAATCGTTCGGAATTATTGAATTGCGTAACTTCCAAACGGGAAGAGATATCGACTTGCGGTTAGTGCCAATCGCATCAGGATAATCGAGTTGGTTGGAAACGTATGTTTTTTATAGAAAACAATTCAAAGACGGGAAATAAAACGTTCGGAATTATTTAATTGCGTAACTTCCAAACGGGAAGAGATATCGACTGTGAATCGCATCAGAATGATCATATTGGTTGGAAATATATGTTTTTCATAGAAAACAAGTCAAAGACGGGAAATAAAACGTTCGGAATTATGGAATTGCGTAACTTCCAAACGGGAAGAGATATCGACTTGCGGTTAGTGCCAATCGCATCAGAATAATCGAGTTGGTTGGAAATATATGTTTTTCATAGAAAACAATCCAAAGACGGGAAATAAAACGTTCGAAATTATTGAATTGCATAACTTCCAAACGGGAAGAGATATTTACTTGCGGTTATTGCGAATCGCATCAGAATGATCGAACTTGTTGGAAATATATGTTTTTCATAGAAAACAATTCAAAGACGGAAAATAAAACTTTCGGATATATTGAATTGCGTAACTTCCAAACGGGAAGAGATATCGACTTGCGGTTAGTGCCAATCGCATCAGATTAATCGAGTTGGTTGGAAATATATGTTTTTCATAGAAAACAATTCAAAGACGGGAAATAAAACGTTCGAAATTATTTAATTGCGTAACTTCCAAACGGGAAGAGATATCGACTGTGAATCGCATCAGAATGATCATATTGTTTGGAAATATATGTTTTCCATAGAAAACAAGTCAAAGACGGGAAATAAAACGTTCGGAATTATGGAATTGCGTAACTTCCAAACGGGAAGAGATATCGACTTGCGGTTAGTGCCAATCGCATCAGATTAATCGAGTTGGTTGGAAATATATGTTTTTCATAGAAAACAATTCAAAGACGGGAAATAAAACGTTCGAAATTATTTAATTGCGTAACTTCCAAACGGGAAGAGATATCGACTGTGAAACGCATCAGAATGATCATATTGGTTGGAAATATATGTTTTCCATAGAAAACAAGTCAAAGACGGGAAATAAAACGTTCGGAATTATGGAATTGCGTAACTTCCAAACGGGAAGAGATTTCGACTTGCGGTTATTGCGAATCGCATCAGAATGATCGAACTGGTTGGAAATATATGTTTTTCATAGAAAACAATTCAAAGACGGAAAATAAAACTTTCGGATATATTGAATTGCGTAACTTCCAAACGGGAAGAGATTTCGACTTGCGGTTATTGCGAATCGCATCAGAATGATCGAACTGGTTGGAAATATATGTTTTTCATAGAAAACAATTCAAAGACGGAAAATAAAACTTTCGGATATATTGAATTGCGTAACTCCCAAACGGGAAGAGATTTCGACTTGCGGTTAGTGCCAATCGCATCAGAATCATGGAGTTGATTGGAAATATATGTTTCTCATAGAAAACAATTCAAAGACGGGAAATAAATGTTCGGAAATATTGAATTGCCTAACTTCCAAACGGGAAGAGATATCGACTTGCGTTTAGTGCCAATCGCATCAGAATCATCGAGTTGGTTGGAAATATATGTTTTTCATGGGAAACAATTCAAAGACGTTCGGATTTATTGAATTGCGTAACTTCCAGACGGGAAGAGGTATCGACTTGCCGCTAGTGCCAATTGCATCAGAATAATCGAGTTGGTTGGAAGTATATGTTTTTCATAGAAAACAATTCAAAGACGGCAATAAAACGTTCGGAATTATTGAATTGCGTAATTTCCAGACGGGAAGAGATATCGATTTGCTGTTAGTGCGAATCGCATCAGAATGACCAAATTGGTTGGAAATATATGTTTCCCATAGAAAACAACTCAAAGACGGGAAATAAAACGTTCGGAATTATTGAACTTCCAAACGGGAAGAGATATCGACTTGCGGTTAGTGCCAATCGCATCAGAATCATCAAGTAGGTTGGAAATATATATTTCCATAGAAAACAATTCAAAGACGGGAAATAAAACTTTCGGAATTATTGAATTGCGTTACTTCCAAACGTAAAGAGATATCGAATTGCGGTTAGTGCCAATCGCATCAGAATCATCAAGTTGGTTGGAAATATTTGTTTTTCATAGAAAACAATCCAAAGACGGGAAATAAATCGTTCGGAATTATTGAATTGCGTAACTTCCAAACGGGAAGAGATATCGACTTGCGGTTAGTGCGAATCGCATTAGAATGATCAAATTGGTTGGAAATATATATTTTCCATAGAAAACAATTCAAAGACGGGAAATAAAACGTTCGGAATTATTGAATAGCGTAACTTCCAAACGTGAAGAGATATCGACTTGCGGTTAATGCCAATCGCATCAGAATAATCAAGTTGGTTGGAAATATATGTTTTTCATAGAAAACAATTCAAAGACTAGAAATAAAACGTTCGGAATTATGGAATTGCGTAACTTCCAAACGGGAAGAGATATCGACTTGCGGTTAGTGCCAATCGCATCAGAATAATCGAGTTGGTTGGAAATATATGTTTTTCATAGAAAACAATTCGAAGACGGGAAACAAAACGTTCGGAATTATTGAATTGCGTAACTTCCAAACGGGAAGAGATATCGACTGCGAATCGCATCAGAATGATCAAATTGGTTGGAAATATATGTTTTCAATAGAAAACAAATCAAAGACGGGAAATAAAACGTTCGGAATTATTGAATAGCGTAACTTCCAAACGTGAATAGATATCGACTTGCGGTTAGTGCCGATCGCATCAGAATAATCGAGTTGGTTATAAAATTTATGTTTTTCATAGAAAACAATTCGAAGACGGGAAATAAAACGTTCGGAATCATTGAATTGTATAACTTCCAAACGGGAAGAGATATCGACTTGCGGTTAGTGCGAATCGCATCAGAATGATCAAATTGGTTGGAAATATATGTTTTTCATAGAAAACAATTCAAAGACGGGAAATAAATCTTTCGGAATTGTTGAATTGCATAACTTCCAAACGGGAAGAGATATCGACTTGCGGTTTGTGCCAATCGCATCAGAATCATCAAGTAGGTCGGAAATATATGTTTTACATAGAAAACAATTCAAAGACGGGAAATAAAACTTTCGAAATTATTGAATTGCGTAACTTCCAGACGGGAAGAGATATCTACTTGCAGTTGGTGCCAATCGCATCAGAATCATCAAATTGGTTGGAAATATATGTTTTCCATATAAAACAATTCAAAGACGGGAAATAAAACGTTCGGAATTATTGAATTGCGTAACTTCCAGAGGGGAAGAGTTATTGAACTGCGGTTAGTGCCAATCGCATCAGAATCATGGAGTTGGTTGGAAATATGTTCTTCATAGAAAACATTTCAAAGACGGGAAATAAAACGTTCGGAATTATTGAATTGCGTAACTTCCAGACGGGAAGAGATATCGACTTGCGGTTAGTGCCAATCGCATCAAAATCATCAAGTTGATTGTAAATATATGTTTTCCATAGAAAACAATTCAAAGACAGGAAATAAAACGTTCGGAATTATTGAATTGCGTAACTTCCAAACGGGAAGAGATATCGACTTGCGGTTAGTGCGAATCGCATCAGAATGATCAAATTGGTTGGAAATATATGTTTTCCATAGAAAACAATTCAAAGACGGGAAATAAAACGTTCGGAATTATTGAATTGCTTAACTTCCAAACGGGAAGAGAAATCGACTGTGAATCGCATCAGAATGATCGAGTTGGTTGGAAATATATGTTTTTCATAGAAAACAATTCAAAGACGGGAAATAAAACGTTCGGAATTATGGAATTGCGTAACTTCCAAACGGGAAGAGATATCGACTTGCGGTTAGTGCCAATCGCATCAGATTAATCGAGTTCGTTGGAAATATATGTTTTTCATAGAAAACAATTCAAAGACGGGAAATAAAACGTTCGGAATTATTGAATTGCGTAACTTCCAAACGGGAAGAGATATCGACTGTGAATCGCATCAGAATGATCAAATTGGTTGGAAATATATGTTTTCCATAGAAAACAAGTCAAAGACGGGAAATAAAACGTTCGGAAATATTGAATAGCGTAACTTCCAAACGTGAATAGATATCGACTTGCGGTTTAGTGCCAATCGCATCAGAATAATCGAGTTGGTTGGAAATACATGTTTTTCATAGAAAACAATCCAAAGACGGGAAATAAAACGTTCGGAATTATTGAATTGCATAACTTCCAAACGGGAAGAGATATCGACTTGGGGTTAGTGCGAATCGCATCAGAATGTTCAAACTGGTTGGAAATATATGTTTTTCATAGAAAACAATTCAAAGACGGGAAATAAAACTTTCGGAATTATTGAATTGCGTAACTTCCAAACGGGAAGAGATATCGACTTGCGGTTAGTGCCAATCGCATCAGAATAATCGAGTTGGTTGGAAATATATGTTTTTCATAGAAAACAATTCAAAGACGGGAAATAAAACGTTCGGAATCATGGAATTGCGTAACTTCCAAACGGGAAGAGATATCGACTTGCGGTTAGTGCCAATCGCATCAGAATAATCGAGTTGGTTGGAAATATATGTTTTTCATAGAAAACAATTCAAAGACGGGAAATAGAACGTTCGGAACTATTGAATTGCGTAACTTCCAAACGGGAAGAGATATCGACTGCGAATCGCATCAGAATGATCAAATTGGTTAGAAATATATGTTTTCCATAGAAAACAAGTCAAAGACGGGAAATAGAACGTTCGGAATTATTGAATAGCGTAACTTCCAAACGTGAATAGATATCGACTTGCGGTTAGTGCCAATCGCATCAGAATAATCGAGTTGGTTGGGAATATATGTTTTTCATAGAAAACAATCCAAAGACGGGAAATAAAACGTTCGGAATTATTGAATTGCATAACTTCCAGACGGGAAGAGATATCGACTTGCGGTTAGTGCCAATCGCATCAGAATCATCGAGTTGGTTGGAAATATATGTTTCTCATAGAAAACAATACAAAGACGGTAAACAAAACGTTCGGAATTATTGAATTGCGTAACTTCCAGACGGGAAGAGATATCGACTTGCGGTTAGTGCCAATCGCATCAGAATCATCGAGTTGGTTGGAAATATATGTTTCTCATAGAAAACAATACAAAGACGGGAAACAAAACGTTCGGAATTATTGAATTGCGTAACTTCCAGACGGGAAGAGATATCGACTTGCGGTCAGTGCGAATCGCATCAGAATGATCAAATTGGTTGGAAATATATGTTTTTCATAGAAAACAATCCAAAGACGAGAAATAAAACGTTCGGAATTATTGAATTGCATAACTTCCAGACGGGAAGAGATATCGACTTGCGGTCAGTGCGAATCGCATCAGAATGATCAAATTGGTTGAAAATATATGTTTTTCATAGAAAACAATCCAAAGACGGGAAATAAAACTTTCGGAATTATTGAATTGCGTAACTTCCAAACGGGAAGAGATATCGACTTGCGGTTAGTGCCAATCGCATCAGAATCATCGAGTTGGTTGGAAATATATGTTTCTCATAGAAAACAATACATAGACGGGAAACAAAACGTTCGGAATTATCAAATTGCGTAACTTCCAGACGGGAAGAGATATCGACTTGCGGTTAGTGCCAATCGCATCAGAATCATCAAATTGGTTGGAAATATATATTTTCCATAGAAAACAATTCAAAGACGGAAAATAAAACGTTCGGAAATATTGAATAGCGTAACTTCCAAACGTGAAGAGATATCGACTTGCGGTTAGTGCCAATCGAATCAGAATAATCGAGTTGGTTGGAAATATATGTTTTTCATGGAAAACAATTCGGAAACTGGAAATAAAACGTTCGGAATTATTGAATTGCGTAACTTCCAGACGGGAAGAGATATCGACTTGCGGTTAGAGCCAATCGCATCAGAATCATGGAGTTGGTTGGAAATATATGTTTCTCATAGAAAACAATGCAAACACGGGAAATAAATGTTCGGAAATATTGAATTGCGTAACTTACAAACGGGAAGAGATATTGACTTGCGTTTAGTGCCAATCGCATCAGAATCATCGAGTTGGTTGGAAATATATGTTTTTCATGGAAAACAATTCAAAGACGTTCGGATTTATTGAATTGCGTAACTTCCAAACGGGAAGAGATATCGACTTGCGGTTAGTGCGAATCGCATCAGAATGATCAAATTGGTTGGAAATATATGTTTTCCATAGAAAACAATTCAAAGACGGGAAATAAAACGTTCGGAATTATTGAATTGCGTAACTTCCAAACGGGAAGAGATATCGACTGTGAATCGCATCAGAATGATCGAGTTGGTTGGAAATATATGTTTTTCATAGAAAACAATTCAAAGACGGGAAATAAAACGTTCGGAATTATGGAATTGCGTAACTTCCAAACGGGAAGAGATATCGACTTGCGGTTAGTGCCAATCGCATCAGATTAATCGAGTTGGTTGGAAATATATGTTTTTCATAGAAAACAATTCCAAGACGGGAAATAAAACGTTCGGAATTATTGAATTGTGTAACTTCCAAACGGGAAGAGATATCGACTGTGAATCGCATCAGAATGATCAAATTGGTTGGAAATATATGTTTTCCATAGAAAACAAGTCAAAGACGGGAAATAAAACGTTCGGAAATATTGAATAGCGTAACTTCCAAACGTGAATAGATATCGACTTGCGGTTTAGTGCCAATCGCATCAGAATAATCGAGTTGGTTGGAAATATATGTTTTTCATAGAAAACAATCCAAAGACGGGAAATAAAACGTTCGGAATTATTGAATTGCATAACTTCCAAACGGGAAGAGATATCGACTTGGGGTTAGTGCGAATCGCATCAGAATGTTCAAACTGGTTGGAAATATATGTTTTTCATAGAAAACAATTCAAAGACGGGAAATAAAACTTTCGGAATTATTGAATTGAGTAACTTCCAAACGGGAAGAGATATCGACTTGCGGTTAGTGCCAATCGCATCAGAATAATCGAGTTGGTTGGAAATATATGTTTTTCATAGAAAACAATTCAAAGACGGGAAATAAAACGTTCGGAATTATGGAATTGCGTAACTTCCAAACGGGAAGAGATATCGACTTGCGGTTAGTGCCAATCGCATCATAATAATCGAGTTGGTTGGAAATATATGTTTTTCATAGAAAACAATTCAAAGACGGGAAATAGAAAGTTCGGAATTATTGAATTGCGTAACTTCCAAACGGGAAGAGATATCGACTGCGAATCGCATCAGAATGATCAAATTGGTTGGAAATATATGTTTTCCATAGAAAACAATTCAAAGACGGGAAATAAAACGTTCGGAATTATTGAATAGCGTAACTTCCAAACGTGAAGAGATATCGACTTGCGGTTAGTGCCAATCGAATCAGAATAATCGAGTTGGTTGAAAAAATATATGTTTTTCATGGAAAACAATTCGGAAACGGGAAATAAAACGTTCGGAATTATTGAATTGCGTAACTTCCAGACGGGAAGAGATATCAACTTGCGGTTAGTGCCAATCGCATCAGAATCATGGAGTTGGTTGGAAATATATGTTTTTCATAGAAAACAATTCAAAGACGGGAAATAAAACGTTCGGAATTATGGAATTGCGTAACTTCCAAACGGGAAGAGATATCGACTTGCGGTTAGTGCCAATCGCATCAGAATAATCGAGTTGGTTGGAAATATATGTTTTTCATAGAAAACAATTCAAAGACGGGAAATAGAACGTTCGGAATTATTGAATTGCGTAACTTCCAAACGGGAAGAGATATCGACTGTGAATCGCATCAGAATGATCGAGTTGGTTGGAAATATATGTTTTTCATAGAAAACAATTCAAAGACGGGAAATAAAACGTTCGGAATTATGGAATTGCGTAACTTCCAAACGGGAAGAGATATCGACTTGCGGTTAGTGCCAATCGCATCAGATTAATCGAGTTGGTTGGAAATATATGTTTTTCATAGAAAACAATTCAAAGACGGGAAATAAAACGTTCGGAATTATTGAATTGCGTAACTTCCAAACGGGAAGAGATATCGACTGTGAATCACATCAGAATGATCAAATTGGTTGGAAATATATGTTTTCCATAGAAAACAAGTCAAAGACGGGAAATAAAACGTTCGGAAATATTGAATAGCGTAACTTCCAAACGTGAATAGATATCGACTTGCGGTTTAGTGCCAATCGCATCAGAATAATCGAGTTGGTTGGAAATATATGTTTTTCATAGAAAACAATCCAAAGACGGGAAATAAAACTTTCGGAATTATTGAATTGCATAACTTCCAAACAAGAAGAGATATCGACTTGGGGTTAGTGCGAATCGCATCAGAATGTTCAAACTGGTTGGAAATATATGTTTTTCATAGAAAACAATTCAAAGACGGGAAATAAAACTTTCGGAATTATTGAATTGCGTAACTTCCAAACGGGAAGAGATATCGACTTGAGGTTAGTGCCAATCGCATCAAAATAATCGAGTTGGTTGGAAATATATGTTTTTCATAGAAAACAATTCAAAGACGGGAAATGAAGTGTTCGGAATTATGGAATTGCGTAACTTCCAAACGGGAAGAGATATCGACTTGCGGTTAGTGCCAATCGCATCAGAATAATCGAGTTGGTTGGAAATATATGTTTTTCATAGAAAACAATTCAAAGACGGGAAATAGAACGTTCGGAATTATTGAATAGCGTAACTTCCAAACGTGAAGAGATATCGACTTGCGGTTAGTGCCAATCGAATCAGAATAATCGAGTTGGTTGGAAATATATGTTTTTCATGGAAAACAATTCGGAAACGGGAAATAAAACGTTCGGAATTATTGAATTGCGTAACTTCCAGACGGGAAGAGATATCGACTTGCGGTTAGTGCCAATCGCATCAGAATCATGGAGTTGGTTGGAAATATATGTTTCTCATAGAAAACAATTCAAAGACGGGAAATAAATGTTCGAAAATATTGAATTGCGTAACTTCCAAACGGGAAGAGATATCGACTGTGAATCGCATCAGAATGATCGAGTTGGTTGGAAATATATGTTTTTCATAGAAAACAATTCAAAGACGGGAAATAAAACGTTCGGAATTATGGAATTGCGTAACTTCCAAACGGGAAGAGATATCGACTTGCGGTTAGTGCCAATCGCATCAGATTAATCGAGTTGGTTGGAAATATATGTTTTTCATAGAAAACATTTCAAAGACGGGAAATAAAACGTTCGGAATTATTGAATTGCGTAACTTCCAAACGGGAAGAGATATCGACTGCGAATCGCATCAGAATGATCAAATTGGTTGGAAATATATGTTTTCCATAAAAAACAAGTCAAAGACGGGAAATAAAACGTTCGGAATTATTGAATAGCGTAACTTCCAAACGTGAATAGATATCGACTTGCGGTTAGTGCCAATCGCATCAGAATAATCGAGTTGGTTGGGAATATATGTTTTTCATAGAAAACAATCCAAAGACGGGAAATAAAACGTTCGGAATTATTGAATTGCATAACTTCCAAACAGGAAGAGATATCGACTTACGGTCAGTGCGAATCGCATCAGAATGATCAAATTGGTTGGAAATATATGTTTTTCATAGGAAACAATTCAAAGACGGGAAATAAAACTTTCGGAATTATTGAATTGCGTAACTTAAAAACGGGAAGAGATATCGACTTGCGGTTAGTGCCAATCGCATCAGAATCATCGAGTTGGTTGGAAATATATGTTTCTCATAGAAAACAATACAAAGACGGGAAACAAAACGTTCGGAATTATTGAATTGCGTAACTTCCAGACGGGAAGAGATATCGACTTGCGGTTAGTGCCAATCGCATCAGAATCATCAAATTGGTTGGAAATATATATTTTCCATAGAAAACAATTCAAAGACGGGAAATAAAACGTTCGGAATTATTGAATAGCGTAACTTCCAAACGTGAAGAGATATCGACTTGCGGTTAGTGCCAATCGAATCAGAATAATCGAGTTGGTTGGAAATATATGTTTTTCATGGAAAACAATTCGGAAACGGGAAATAAAACGTTCGGAATTATTGAATTGCGTAACTTCCAGACGGGAAGAGATATCGACTTGCGGTTAGTGCCAATCGCATCAGAATCATGGAGTTGGTTGGAAATATATGTTTCTCATAGAAAACAATTCAAAGACGGGAAATAAATGTTCGAAAATATTGAATTGCGTAACTTCCAAACGGGAAGAGATATCGACTTGAGCTTAGTGCCAATCGCATCAGAATCATCGAGTTGGTTGGAAATATATGTTTTTCATGGAAAACAATTCAAAGACGTTCGGATTTATTGAATTGCGTAACTTCCAGACGGGAAGAGGTATCGACTTGCGGCTAGTGCCAATCGCATCAGAATCATCAAGTTGGTTGGAAGTATATGTTTTTCATAGAAAACAATTCAAAGACGGCAATAAAACGTTCGGAATTATTGAATTGCGTAATTTCCAGACGGGAAGAGATATCGATTTGCTGTTAGTGCGAATCGCATCAGAATGATCAAATTGGTTGGAAATATATGTTTCCCATAGAAAACAACTCAAGACGGGAAATAAAACGTTCGGAATTATTGAATAGCGTAACTTCCAAACTGGAAGAGATATCGAATTGCGGTTAGTGCCAATCGCATCAGAATCATCAAGTAGGTTGGAAATATATATTTCCATAGAAAACAATTCAAAGACGGGAAATAAAACTTTCGGAATTATTGAATTGCGTTACTTCCAAACGTAAAGAGATATCGACTTGCGGTTAGTGCCAATCGCATCAGAATCATCAAGTTGGTTGGAAATATATGTTTTCCATAGAAAACAATCCAAAGACGGGAAATAAAACGTTCGGAATTATTGAATTGCGTAACTTCCAAACGTGAAGAGATATCGACTTGCGGTTAGTGCGAATCGCATTAGAATGATCAAATTGGTTGGAAATATATGTTTTCCATAGAAAACAATTCAAAGACGGGAAATAAAACGTTCGGAATTATTGAATAGCGTAACTTCCAAACGTGAAGAGATATCGACTTGCGGTTAATGCCAATCGCATCAGAATAATCAAGTTGGTTGGAAATATATGTTTTTCATAGAAAACAATTCAAAGACGGGAAATAAAACGTTCGGAATTATGGAATTGCGTAACTTCCAAACGGGAAGAGATATCGACTTGCGGTTAGTGCCAATCGCATCAGAATAATCGAGTTGGTTGGAAATATATGTTTTTCATAGAAAACAATTCGAAGACGGGAAATAAAACGTTCGGAATTATTGAATTGCGTAACTTCCAAACGGGAAGAGATATCGACTGCGAGTCGCATCAGAATGATCAAATTGGTTGGAAACATATGTTTTCAATAGAAAACAAATCAAAGACGGGAAATAAAACGTTCGGAATTATTGAATAGCGTAACTTCCAAACGTGAATAGATATCGACTTGCGGTTAGTGCCGATCGCATCAGAATAATCGAGTTGGTTATAAAATTTATGTTTTTCATAGAAAACAATTCAAAGACGGGAAATAAAACGTTCGGAATTATTGAATTGCATAACTTCCAAACGGGAAGAGATATCGACTTGCGGTTAGTGCGAATCGCATCAGAATGATCAAATTGGTTGGAAATATATGTTTTTCATAGAAAACAATTCAAAGACGGGAAATAAAACTTTCGGAATTGTTGAATTGAATAACTTCCAAACGGGAAGAGATATCGACTTTCGGTTAGTGCCAATCGCCTCAGAATCATCAAGTAGGTTGGAAATATATGTTTTCCATATAAAACAATTCAAAGACGGGAAATAAAACGTTCGGAATTATTCAATTGCGTAACTTCCAGACGGGAAGAGATATCGACTTGCGGTTAGTGCCAATCGCATCAGAATCATCAAGTTGATTGTAAATATATGTTTTCCATAGAAAACAATTCAAAGACAGGAAATAAAACGTTCGGAATTATTGAATAGCGTAACTTCCAAACGTGAAGAGATATCGACTTGCGGTTAGTGCCAATCGCATCAGAATAATCGAGTTGGTTGGAAATATATGTTTTTCATAGAAAACAATTCAAAGACGGGAAATAAAACGTTCGGAATTATGGAATTGCGTAACTTCCAAACGGGAAGAGATATCGACTTGCGGTTAGTGCGAATCGCATCAGAATGATCAAATTGGTTGGAAATATATGTTTTCCATAGAAAACAATTTGAAGAATTATTGAATAGCGTAACTTCCAAACGTGAAGAGATATCGACTTGCGGTTAGTGCCAATCGCATCAGAATAATCGAGTTGGTTGGAAATATATGTTTTTCATAGAAAACAATTCAAAGACGGGAAATAGAACGTTCGGAATTATTGAATTGCGTAACTTCCAAATGGGAAGAGATATCGACTGTGAATCGCATCAGAATGATCAAATTGGTTGGAAATATAGGTTTTCCATAGAAAACAAGTCAAAGACGGGAAATAAAACGTTCGGAAATATTGAATAGCGTAACTTCCAAACGTGAATAGATATCGACTTGCGGTTTAGTGCCAATCGCATCAGAATAATCGAGTTGGTTGGAAATATATGTTTTTCATAGAAAACAATCCAAAGACGGGAAATAAAACGTTCGGAATTATTGAATTGCGTAACTTCCAAACGGGAAGAGATATCGACTTGCGGTTAGTGCCTATCGCATCAGAATCATCAAGTAGGTTGGAAATATATGTTTTCCATAGAAAACAATTCAAAGACGGGAAATAAAACGTTCGGAATTATTGAATTGCGTAACTTCCAAACGGGAAGAGATATCGACTTGCGGTTAGTGCCTATCGCATCAGAATCATCAAGTAGGTTGGAAACATATGTTTTCCATAGAAAACAATTCGAAGACGGAAAACAAAACTTTCGGAATTATTGAATCGCGTAACTTCCAGACGGGAAGAGATATCTACTTGCGGTTGGTGCCAATCGCATCAGAATCATCAAATTGGTTGGAAATATATGTTTTCCCTATAAAACAATTCAAAGACGGGAAATAAAACGTTCGGAATTATTGAATTGCGTAACTTCCAAACGTGAAGAGATATCGACTTGCGGTTAGTGCCAATCGCATCAGAATCATCAAGTAGGTTGGAAATATATGTTTTCCATAGAAAACAATTCAAAGACGGGCAATAAAACGTTCGGAATTATTGAATTGCGTAACTTCCAAACAGGAAGAGATATCGACTCGCGGTTAGTGCCAATCGCATCAGAATCATCGAGTTGGTTGGAAATATATGTTTTTCATGGAAAACAATTCAAAGACGGGAAATAAAACGTTCGGAATTATTCAATTGCGTAAATTCCAAACGTGAAGAGATATCGACTTGCGGTTAGTGCCAATCGCATCAGAATCATCAAGTTGGTTGGAAATATATGTTTCTCATAGAAAACGATACAAAGACGGGAAATAAAACGTTCGGAATTATTGAATTGCGTAACTTCCAGAGGGGAAGAGAAATCGACTTGTAGTTTCTGCCAATCTCATCAGAATGATCAAATTGGTTGGAAATATAAGTTTTCCATAGAAAACAATTCAAAAACGGGAAATAAAACGATTAAATAAAGAGATATCGACTTGCGGTTAGTGCCAATCGCGTCAGAATCAGAGTTGGTTGGAGATATATGTTTCTCATAGAAAACAATACAAAGACAGGAAATAAAACGTTCGGAATTATTGAATTGCGTAACTTTCAGACGGGAAGAGATATCGACTTGGGGTTAGTGTCAATCGCATCAGAATCATCGAGTTAGTTGGAAATAAATGTTTTTCATAGAAAACAGTTCAAAGACGGGAACTGAAACTAAATTATTGAATTACGTAACTTCCAGACGGGAAGAGATATCGACTTGCGGTTAGTGCCAATCGCATCAGAATCATCGAGTTGGTTGGAAATATATGTTTCTCATAGAAAACAATACAAAGACGGGAAATAAAACGTTCGGAATTATTGAATTGCGTAACTTCCAGACGGGAAGAGATATCGACTTGCGGTTAGTGCCAATCGCATCAGAATCATCAAATTGGTTGGAAATATATATTTTCCATAGAAAACAATTCGAAGACGGGAAATAAAACGTTCGGAATTACTGAATAGCGTAACTTCCAAACGTGAAGATATATCGACTTGCGGTTAGTGCCAATCGCATCAGAATAATCGAGTTGGTTGGAAATATATGTTTTTCATGGAAAACAATTCGGAAACGGGAAATAAAACGTTCGGAATTATTGAATTGCGTAACTTCCAGACGGGAAGAGATATCGACTTGCGGTTAGTGCCAATCGCATCAGAATCATGGAGTTGGTTGGAAATATATGTTTCTCATAGAAAACAATTCGAAGACGTAAAATGAATGTTCGGAAATATTGAATTGCGTAACTTCCAAACGGGAAGAGATATCGACTTGCGTTTAGTGCCAATCGCATCAGAATCATCGAGTTGGTTGGAAATATATAATTTTCATGGAAAACAATTCAAAGACGTTCGGATTTATTGAATTGCGTAACTTCCAGACGGGAAGAGGTATCGTTTTGCGGCTAGTGCCAATCGCATCAGAATCATCGAGTTGGTTGGAAGTATATGTTTTTCATAGAAAACAATTCAAAGACGGCAATAAAACGTTCGGAATTATTGAATTGCGTAATTTCCAGACGGGAAGAGATATCGATTTGCTGTTAATGCGAATCGCATCAGAATGATCAAATTGGTTGAGAATATATGTTTCCCATAGAAAACAACTCAAAGACGGGAAATAAAACGTTCGGAATTATTGAATTGCGTAACTTCCAAACGGGAAGAGATATCGATTTGCTGTTAGTGCCAATCGCATCAGAATCATCAAATTGGTTGGAAATATAAGTTTTCCATAGAAAACAATTCAAAAACGGAAATAAAGCGTTCGGAATTATTGAATTGCGCAACTTCCAAACGGGGAGAGATTTCGACTTGCAGTTAGAGCCAATCGCATCAGAATCATCGAGTTGGTTGGAAATATATGTTTTTCATGGAAAACAATTCAAAGACGGGAAATAAAACTTTCGGAATTATTTAATTGCGTAACTTCCAAACGGGAAGAGATATCGACTTGCGGTTAATGCGACTCGCCTCAGAATGATCAAATTGGTTGGAAATATATGTTTTCCATAGAAAACAATTCAAAGACGGAAATAAAGCGTTCGGAATTATTGAATTGCGTAACTTCCAAACGGGAAGAGATATCGACTTGCGGTTAGAGCCAATCGCATCAGAATCATCGAGTTGCTTGGAAATATGTTTTCCATAGAAAACAATTCGAAGACGGGAAATGAAACGTTCGGAATTATTGAATTGCTCAACTTCCAAACGGGAAGAGATATCGACTTGCGGTTAGAGACAATCGCACCAGAATCATCGAGTTGGTTGGAAATATATGTTTTCCATAGAAAACAATTCAAAGACGGGAAATAAAACTTTCGAAATTATTGAATAGCGTAACTTCCAAACGTGAGAGATATCGACTTGCGGTTAGTGCCAATCGCATCAGAATAATCGAGTTGGTTGGAAATATATGTTTTTCATAGAAAACAATTCAAAGACGGGAAATAAAACGTTCGGAATTATTGAATTGCGTAACTTCCAAACGGGAAGAGATATCGACTTGCGGTTAGTGCTTATCGCATCAGAATCATCAAGTAGGTTGGAAATATATGTTTTCCATAGAAAACAATTCGAAGACGGAAAACAAAACTTTCGGAATTATTGAATCGCGTAACTTCCAGACGGGAAGAGATATCTACTTGCGGTTGGTGCCAATCGCATCAGAATCATCAAATTGGTTGGAAATATATGTGTTCCCTATAAAACAATTGAAAGACGGGAAATAAAACGTTCGGAATTATTGAATTGCGTAACTTCCAAACGTGAAGAGATATCGACTTGCGGTTAGTGCCAATCGCATCAGAATCATCAAGTAGGTTGGAAGTATATGTTTTCCATAGAAAACAATTCAAAGACGGGCAATAAAACGTTCGGAATTATTGAATTGCGTAACTTCCAAACAGGAAGAGATATCGACTTGCGGTTAGTGCCAATCGCATCAGAATCATCGAGTTTGTTGGAAATATATGTTTTTCATGGAAAACAATTCAAAGACGGGAAATAAAACGTTCGGAATTATTCAATTGCGTAACTTCCAAACGTGAAGAGATATCGATTTGCGGTTAGTGCCAATCGCATCAGAATCATCAAGTTGGTTGGAAATATATGTTTCTCATAGAAAACGATACAAAGACGGGAAATAAAACGTTCGGAATTATTGAATTGCGTAACTTCCAGAGGGGAAGGGAAATCGACTTGTAGTTTCTGCCAATCTCATCAGAATGATCAAATTGGTTGGAAATATAAGTTTTCCATAGAAAACAATTCAAAAACGGGAAATAAAACGATTAAATAAAGAGATATCGACTTGCGGTTAGTGCCAATCGCGTCAGAATCAGAGTTGGTTGGAAATATTTGTTTCTCATAGAAAACAATACAAAGACGGGAAATAAAACTTTCGGAATTATTGAATTGCGTAACTTTCAGACGGGAAGAGATATCGACTTGGGGTTAGTGTCAATCGCATCAGAATCATCGAGTTAGTTGGAAATAAATGTTTTTCATAGAAAACAATTCAAAGACGGGAACTAAAACTAAATTATTGAATTACGTAACTTCCAGACGGGAAGAGATATCGACTTGCGGTTAGTGCCAATCGCATCAAAATCATCGAGTTGGTTGGAAATATATGTTTCTCATAGAAAACAATACAAAGACGGGAAATAAAACGTTCGGAATTATTGAATTGCGTAACTTCCAAACCGGAAGAGATATCGACTTGCGGTTAGTGCCAATCGCATCAGAATCATCAAATTGGTTGGAAATATATATTTTCCATAGAAAACAATCCAAAGACGGGAAATAAAACGTTCGGAATTATTGAATAGCGTAACTTCCAAACGTGAAGAGATATCGACTTGCGGTTTGTGCCAATCGCATCAGAATAATCGAGTTGGTTGGAAATATATGTTTTTCATGAAAAACAATTCGGAAACGGGAAATAAAACGTTCGGAATTATTGAATTGCGTAACTTCCAGACGGGAAGAGATATCGACTTGCGGTTAGTGCCAATCGCATCAGAATCATGGAGTTGGTTGGAAATATATTTTTCTCATAGAAATCAATTCAAAGACGGGAAATAAATGTTCGGAAATATTGAATTGCGTAACTTCCAAACGGGAAGAGATATCGACTTGCGTTTAGTGCCAATCGCATCAGAATCATTGAGTTGGTTGGAAATATATGTTTTTCATGGAAAACAATTCAAAGACGTTCGGATTTATTGAATTGGTTGGAAATATAAGTTTTCCATAGAAAACAATCCAAAAACGGAAATAAAGCGTTCGGAATTATTGAATTGCGTAACTTCCAAACGGGAAGAGATATCGACTTGCAGTTAGAGCCAATCGCATCAGAATCATCGAGTTGGTTGGAAATATATGTTTTCCATGGAAAACAATTCAAAGACGGGAAATAAAACTTTCGGAATTATTGAATTGCGTAACTTCCAAACGGGAAGAGATATCGACTTGCGGTTAATGCGAATCGCATCAGAATGATCAAATTGGTTGGAAATATATGTTTTCCATAGAAAACAATTCAAAGACGGAAATAAAGCGTTCGGAATTATTGAATTGCGTAACTTCCAAACGGGAAGAGATATCGACTTGCGGTTAGAGCCAATCGCATCAGAATCATCGAGTTGCTAACAAATATATGTTTTTCATAGAAAACAATTCAAAGACGGGAAATGAAACGTTCGGAATTATTGAATTGCTTAACTTCCAGACGGGAAGAGATATCGATTTGCTGTTAGTGCCAATCGCATCAGAATCATCAAATTGGTTGGAAATATAAGTTTTCCATAGAAAACAATTCAAAGACGGCAATAAAACGTTTTGAATTATTGAATTGCGTAATTTCCAGACGGGAAGAGATATCGATTTGCTGTTAGTGCGAATCGCATCAGAATGATCAAATTGGTTGGGAATATATGTTTCCCATAGAAAACAACTCAAAGACGGGAAATAAAACGTTCGGAATTATTGAATTGCGTAACTTCCAAACGGGAAGAGATATCGATTTGCTGTTAGTGCCAATCGCATCAGAATCATCAAATTGGTTGGAAATATAAGTTTTCCATAGAAAACAATTCAAAAACGGAAATAAAGCGTTCGGAATTATTGAATTGTGTAACTTCCAAACGGGAAGAGATATCGACTTGCAGTTAGAGCCAATCGCATCAGAATCATCGAGTTCGTTGGAAATATATGTTTTCCATTGAAAACAATTCAAAGATGGGAAATAAAACTTTCGGAATTATTGAATTGCGTAACTTCCAAACGGGAAGAGATATCGACTTGCGGTTAATGCGAATCGCATCAGAATGATCAAATTGGTTGGAAATATATGTTTTCCATAGAAAACAATTCAAAGACGGAAATAAAGCGTTCGGAATTATTGAATTGCGTAACTTCCAAACGGGAAGAGATATCGACTTGCGGTTAGAGCCAATCGCATCAGAATCATCGAGTTGGTTGGAAATATATGTTTTCCATAGAAAACAATTCAAAGACGGGAAATAAAACTTTCGGAATTATTGAATAGCGTAACTTCCAAACGTGTAGAGATATCGACTTGCGGTTAGTGCCAATCGCATCAGAATAATCGAGTTGGTTGGAAATATATGTTTTTCATAGAAAACAATTCAAAGATGGGAAATAAAACGTTCGGAATTATTGAATTGCGTAACTTCCAAACGGGAAGAGATATCGACTTGCGGTTAGTGCTTATCGCATCAGAATCATCAAGTAGGTTGGAAATATATGTTTTCCATAGAGAACAATTCGAAGACGGAAAACAAAACTTTCGGAATTATTGAATCGCGTAACTTCCAGACGGGAAGAGATATCTACTTACGGTTGGTGCCAATCGCATCAGAATCATCAAATTGGTTGGAAATATATGTTTTCCCTATAAAACAATTCAAAGACGGGAAATAAAACGTTCGGAATTATTGAATTGCGTAACATCCAAACGGGAAGAGATATCGACTTGCGGTTAGTGCCAATCGCATCAGAATCATCAAGTAGGTTGAAAATATATGTTTTCCATAGAAAACAATTCAAAGACGGGCAATAAAACGTTCGGAATTATTGAATTGCGTAACTTCCAAACAGGAAGAGATATCGACTTGCGGTTAGTGCCAATCGCATCAGAATGATCGAGTTGGTTGGAAATATATGTTTTTCATGGAAAACAATTCAAAGACGGGAAATGAAACGTTCGGAATTATTCAATTGCGTAACTTCCAAACGTGAAGAGATATCGGCTTGCGGTTAGTGCCAATCGCATCAGAATCATCAAGTTGGTTGGGAATATATGTTTCTCATAGAAAACGATACAAAGACGGGAAATAAAACGTTCGGAATTATTGAATTGCGTAACTTCCAGAGGGGAAGAAAAATCGACTGAGTTTCTGCCAATCTCATCAGAATGATCAAATTGGTTGGAAATATAAGTTTTCCATAGAAAACAATTCAAAAACGGGAAATAAAACGATTAAATAAAGAGATATCGACTTGCGGTTAGTGCCAATCGCGTCAGAATCAGAGTTGGTTGGAAATATATGTTTCTCATAGAAAACAATACAAAGACGGGAAATAGAACTTTCGGAATTATTGAATTGCGTAACTTTCAGACGGGAAGAGATATCGACTTGGGGTTAGTGTCAATCGCATCAGAATCATCGAGTTAGTTGGAAATAAATGTTTTTCATAGAAAACAATTCAAAGACGGGAACTAAAACTAAATTATTGAATTACGTAACTTCCAGACGGGAAGAGATATCGACTTGCGGTTAGTGCCAATCGCATCAGAATCATCGAGTTGGTTGGAAATATATGTTTCTCATAGAAAACAATACAAAGACGGGATATAAAACGTTCGGAATTATTGAATTGCGTAACTTCCAGACGGGAAGAGATATCGACTTCCGGTTAGTGCGAATCGCATCAGAATCATCAAATTGGTTGGAAATATATATTTTCCATAGAAAACAATTCAAAGACGGGAAATAAAACGTTCGGAATTATTGAATAGCGTAACTTCCAAACGTGAAGAGATATCGACTTGCGGTTAGTGCCAATCGCATCAGAATAATCGAGTTGGTTGGAAATATATTTGTTTTTCATGGAAAACAATTCGGAAACGGGAAATAAAACGTTCGGAATTATTGAATTGGGCAACTTCCAGACGGGAAGAGATATCGACTTGCGGTTAGTGCCAATCGCATCAGAATCATGGAGTTGGTTGGAAATATATGTTTATCATAGAAAACAATTCAAAGACGGGAAATAAATGTTCGGAAATATTGAATTGCGTAACTTCCAAACGGGAAGAGATATCGACTTGCGTTTAGTGCCAATCGCATCAGAATCATCGAGTTGGTTGGAAATATATGTTTTTCATGGGAAACAATTCAAAGACGTTCGGATTTATTGAATTGCGTAACTTGCAGACGGGAAGAGGTATCTACCTGCGGCTAGTGCCAATCGCATCAGAATCATCGAGTTGGTTGGAAGTATATGTTTTTCATAGAAAACAATTCAAAGACGGCAATAAAACGTTCGGAATTATTGAATTGCGTAATTTCCAGACGGGAATAGATATCGATTTGCTGTTAGTGCGAATCGCATCAGAATGATCAAATTGGTTGGGAATATATGTTTCCCATAGAAAACAACTCAAAGACGGGAAATAAAACGTTCGGAATTATTGAATAGCATAACTTCCAAACGGGAAGAGATATCGACTTGCGGTTAGAGCCAATCGCATCAGAATAATCGAGTTGGTTGGAAATATATGTTTTTCATGGAAAACAATTCAAAGACGGGAAATAAAACGTTCGGAATTATTGAATTGCGTAACTTCCAGACGGGAAGAGATATCGATTTGCTGTTAGTGCCAATCGCATCAGAATCATCAATTTGGTTGGAAATATAAGTTTTCCATAGAAAACAATCCAAAAACGGAAATAAAGCGTTCGGAATTATTGAATTGCGTAACTTCCAAACGGGAAGAGATATCGACTTGCAGTTAGAGCCAATCGCATCAGAATCATCGAGTTGGTTGGAAATATATGTTTTCCATGGAAAACAATTCAAAGACGGGAAATAAAACTTTCGGAATTATTGAATTGCGTAACTTCCAAACGGGAAGAGATATCGACTTGCGGTTAGAGCCAATCGCATCAGAATCATCGAGTTGCTTGGAAATATATGTTTTTCATAGGAAACAATTCAAAGACGGGAAATGAAACGTTCGGAATTATTGAATTGCTTAACTTCCAGACGGGAAGAGATATCGATTTGCTGTTAGTGCCAATCGCATCAGAATCATCAAATTGGTTGGAAATATAAGTTTTCCATAGAAAACAATTCAAAAACGGAAATAAAGCGTTCAGAATTATTGAATTGCGTAACTTCCAAACGGGAAGAGATATCGACTTGCGGTTAGAGCCAATCGCATCAGAATCATCGAGTTGGTTGGAAATATATGTTTTTCATGGAAAACAATTCAAAAACGGGAAATAAAACGTTCGGAATTATTGAATTGTGTAACTTCCAGAGGGGAAGAGATATCGACTTGCGGTTAGTGCCAATCGCATCAGAATCATGGAGTTGGTTGGAAATATAAGTTTTTCATGGAAAACAATTCAAAGACGGGAAATAAAACGTTCGAAATTATTGAATTGCGTAACTTCCAAACGTAAAGAGATATCGACTTGCGGTTAGTGCCAATCGCATCAGAATCATCAAGTTGGTTGGAAATATATGTTTTTTATAGAAAACAATTCAAAGACGGGAAATAAAACGTTCGGAATTATTGAATTGCGTAACTTCCAAACGGGAAGAGAGATCGACTTGCGGTTAGTGCGAATCGCATCAGAATGATCAAATTGGTTGGAAATATATGTTTTCCATAGAAAACAATTCAAAGACGGGAAATAAAACGTTCGAAATTATTGAATAGCGTAACTTCCAAACGTGAAGAGATATCGACTTGCGGTTAGTGCCAATCGCATCAGAATAATCGAGTTGGTTGGAAATATATGTTTTTCATAGAAAACAATTCAAATACGGGAAATAAAACGTTCGGAATTATTGAATTGCGTAACTTTAAAACGGGAAGAGATATCGACTTGCGGTTAGTGCGAATCGCATCAGAATGATCAAATTGGTTGGAAATATATGTTTTCCATAGAAAACAATTCAAAGACGGGAAATAAAACGTTCGGAATTATTGAATGGCGTAACTTCCAAACGTGAAGAGATATCGACTTGCGGTTATTGCCAATCGCATCAGAATCATCAAGTTGGTTGGAAATATATGTTTTCCATAGAAAACAATTCAAAGACGGGAAATAAAACGTTCGGAGTTATTGAATTGCGTAACTTCCAAACGGGAAGAGATATCGACTTGCGGTTAGTGCGAATCGCATCAGAATGATCAAATTGGTTGGAAATATATGTTTTCCATAGAAAATAATTCAAAGACGGGAAATAAAACGTTCGGAATTATTGAATAGCGTAACTTCCAAACGTGAATAGATATCGACTTGCGGTTAGTGCCAAGCGCATCAGAATAATCGAGTTGATTGGAAATATATGTTTCTCATAGAAAACAATTCAAAGACGGGAAATAAAACGTTCGGAATTATTGAATTGCATAACTTCCAAACGGGAAGAGATATCGACTTACGGTTAGTGCCAAACGCATCAGAATAATCGAGTTGGTTGGAAATATATGTTTGTCATAGAAAACAATACAAAGACGGGAAATAGAACTTTCGGAATTATTGAATTGCGTAACTCTCAGACGGGAAGAGATATCGACTTGGGGTTAGTGTCAATCGCATCAGAATCGTCGAGTTAGTTGGAAATAAATGTTTTTCATAGAAAACAATTCAAAGACGGGAACTAAAACTAAATTATTGAATTACGTAACTTCCAGACGGGAAGAGATATCGACTTGCGGTTAGTGCCAATCGCATCAGAATCATCGAGTTGGTTGGAAATATATGTTTCTCATAGAAAACAATACAAAGACGGGAAATAAAACGTTCGGAATTATTGAATTGCGTAACTTCCAGTCGGGAAGAGATATCGACTTGCGCTTAGTGCCAATCGCATCAGAATCATCAAACTGGTTGGAAATATATATTTTCCATAGAAAACAATTCGAAGACGGGAAATAAAACGTTCGGAATTATTGAATGGCGTAACTTCCAAACGTGAAGGGATATCGACTTGCGGTTATTGCCAATCGCATCAGAATCATCAAGTTGGTTGGAAATATATGTTTTCCATAGAAAACAATTCAAAGACGGGAAATAAAACGTTCGGAGTTATTGAATTGCGTAACTTCCAAACGGGAAGAGATATCGACTTGCGGTTAGTGCGAATCGCATCAGAATGATCAAATTGGTTGGAAATATATGTTTTCCATAGAAAACAATTCAAAGACGGGAAATAAAACGTTCGGAATTATTGAATAGCGTAACTTCCAAACGTGAATAGATATCGACTTGCGGTTAGTGCCAAGCGCATCAGAATAATCGAGTTGATTGGAAATATATGTTTCTCATAGAAAACAATTCAAAGACGGGAAATAAAACGTTCGGAATTATTGAATTGCGTAACTTCCAAACGGGAAGAGATATCGACTTACGGTTAGTGCCAAACGCATCAGAATAATCGAGTTGGTTGGAAATATATGTTTCTCATAGAAAACAATACAAAGACAGGAAATAGAACTTTCGGAATTATTGAATTGCGTAACTTTCAGACGGGAAGAGATATCGACTTGGGGTTAGTGTCAATCGCATAAAATCATCGAGTTAGTTGGAAATAAATGTTTTTCATAGAAAACAATTCAAAGACGGGAACTAAAACTAAATTATTGAATTACGTAACTTCCAGACGGGAAGAGATATCGACTTGCGGTTAGTGCCAATCGCATCAGAATCATCGAGTTGGTTGGAAATATATGTTTCTCATAGAAAACAATACAAAGACGGGAAATAAAACGTTCGTGATTATTGAATAGCGTAACTTCCAAACGTGAAGAGATATCGACTTGCGGTTAGTGCCAATCGCATCAGAATAATCGAGTTGGTTGGAAATATACGTTTTTCATGGAAAACAATTCGGAAACGGGAAATAAAACGTTCGGAATTATTGAATTGCGTAACTTCCAGACGGGAAGAGATATCGACTTGCGGTTAGTGCCAATCGCATCAGAATCATGGAGTTGGTTGGAAATATATGTTTCCCATAGAAAACAATTCAAAGACGGGAAATAAATGTTCGGAAATATTGAATTGCGTAACTTCCAAACGGGAAGAGATATCGACTTGCGTTTAGTGCCAATCGCATCAGAATCATCGAGTTGGTTGGAAATATATGTTTTTCATGGAAAACAATTCAAAGATGGGAAATAAAACTTTCGGAATTATTGAATTGCGTAACTTCCAAACGGGAAGAGATATCGACTTGCGGTTAGAGCCAATCGCATCAGAATCATCGAGTTGCTTGGAAATATATGTTTTTCATAGAAAACAATTCAAAGACGGGAAATGAAACGTTCGGAATTATTGAATTGCTTAACTTCCAGACGGGAAGAGATATCGATTTGCTGTTAGTGCCAATCGCATCAGAATCATCAAATTGGTTGGAAATATAAGTTTTCCATAGAAAACAATTCAAAGACGGCAATAAAACGTTCGGAATTATTGAATTGCGTAATTTCCAGACGGGAAGAGATATCGATTTGCTGTTAGTGCGAATCGCATCAGAATGATCAATTTGGTTGGGAATATATGTTTCCCATAGTAAACAACTCAAAGACGGGAAATAAAACGTTCGGAATTATTGAATAGCGTAACTTCCAAACGGGAAGAGATATCGACTTGCGGTTAGAGCCAATCGCATCAGAATAATCGAGTTGGTTGGAAACATATGTTTTTCATGGAAAACAATTCAAAGACGGGAAATAAAACGTTCGGAATTATTGAATTGCGTAACTTCCAGACGAGAAGAGATATCGATTTGCTGTTAGTGCCAATCGCATCAGAATCATCAAATTGGTTGGAAATATAAGTTTTCCATAGAAAACAATCCAAAAACGGAAATAAAGCGTTCGGAATTATTGAATTGCGTAACTTCCAAACGGGAAGAGATATCGACTTGCAGTTAGAGCCAATCGCATCAGAATCATCGAGTTGGTTGAAAATATATGTTTTCCATGGAAAACAATTCAAAGATGGGAAATAAAACTTTCGGAATTATTGAATTGCGTAACTTCCAAACGGGAAGAGATATCGACTTGCGGTTAGAGCCAATCGCATCAGAATCATCGAGTTGCTTGGAAATATATGTTTTTCATAGAAAACAATTCAAAGACGGGAAATGAAACGTTCGGAATTGTTGAATTGCTTAACTTCCAGACGGGAAGAGATATCGATTTGTTGTTAGTGCCAATCGCATCAGAATCATCAAATTGGTTGTAAATATAAGTTTTCCATAGAAAACAATTCAAAAACGGAAATAAAGCGTTCGGAATTATTGAATTGCGTAACTTCCAAACGGGAAGAGATATCGACTTGCGGTTAGAGCCAATCGCATCAGAATCATCGAGTTGGTTGGAAATATATGTTTTTCATGGAAAACAATTCAAAAACGGGAAATAAAACGTTCGGAATTATTGAATTGTGTAACTTCCAGAGGGGAAGAGATATCGACTTGCGGTTAGTGCCAATCGCATCAGAATCATGGAGTTGGTTGGAAATATATGTTTTTCATGGAAAACAATTCAAAGACGGGAAATAAAACTTTCGAAATTATTGAATTGCGTAACTTCCAAACGTAAAGAGATATCGACTTGCGGTTAGTGCCAATCGCATCAGAATCATCAAGTTGGTTGGAAATATATGTTTTTTATAGAAAACAATTCAAAGACGGGAAATAAAACGTTCGGAATTATTGAATTGCGTAACTTCCAAACGGGAAGAGAGATCGACTTGCGGTTAGTGCGAATCGCATCAGAATGATCAAATTGGTTGGAAATATATGTTTTCTATAGAAAACAATTCAAAGACGGGAAATAAAACGTTCGGAATTATTGAATAGCGTAACTTCCAAACGTGAAGAGATATCGACTTGCGGTTAGTGCCAATCGCATCAGAATAATCGAGTTGGTTGGAAATATATGTTTTTCATAGAAAACAATTCAAATACGGGAAATAAAACGTTCGGAATTATTGAATTGCGTAACTTCAAAACGGTAAGAGATATCGACTTGCGGTTAGTGCGAATCGCATCAGAATGATCAAATTAGTTGGAAATATATGTTTTCCATAGAAAACAATTCAAAGATGGGAAATAAAACGTTCGGAATTATTGAATGGCGTAACTTCCAAACGTGAAGAGATGTCGACTTGCGGATAGTGCCAAGCGCATCAGAATCATCAAGTTGGTTGGAAATATATGTTTTCCATAGAAAACAATTCAAAGACGGGAAATAAAACGTTCGGAGTTATTGAATTGCGTAACTTCCAAACGGGAAGAGATATCGATTTGTTGTTAGTGCCAATCGCATCAGAATCATCAAATTGGTTGTAAATATAAGTTTTCCATAGAAAACAATTCAAAAACGGAAATAAAGCGTTCGGAATTATTGAATTGCGTAACTTCCAAACGGGAAGAGATATCGACTTGCGGTTAGAGCCAATCGCATCAGAATCATCGAGTTGGTTGGAAATATATGTTTTTCATAGAAAACAATTCAAAGACGGGAAATGAAACGTTCGGAATTGTTGAATTGCTTAACTTCCAGACGGGAAGAGATATCGATTTGTTGTTAGTGCCAATCGCATCAGAATCATCAAATTGGTTGTAAATATAAGTTTTCCATAGAAAACAATTCAAAAACGGAAATAAAGCGTTCGGAAATATTGAATTGCGTAACTTCCAAACGGGAAGAGATATCGACTTGCGGTTAGAGCCAATCGCATCAGAATCATCGAGTTGCTTGGAAATATATGTTTTTCATAGAAAACAATTCAAAGACGGGAAATGAAACGTTCGGAATTGTTGAATTGCTTAACTTCCAGACGGGAAGAGATATCGATTTGCTGTTAGTGCCAATCGCATCAGAATCATCAAATTGGTTGGAAATATAAGTTTTCCATAGAAAACAATTCAAAGACGGCAATAAAACGTTCGGAATTATTGAATTGCGTAATTTCCAGACGGGAAGAGATATCGATTTGCTGTTAGTGCGAATCGCATCAGAATGATCAATTTGGTTGGGAATATATGTTTCCCATAGTAAACAACTCAAAGACGGGAAATAAAACGTTCGGAATTATTGAATAGCGTAACTTCCAAACGGGAAGAGATATCGACTTGCGGTTAGAGCCAATCGCATCAGAATAATCGAGTTGGTTGGAAACATATGTTTTTCATGGAAAACAATTCAAAGACGGGAAATAAAACGTTCGGAATTATTGAATTGCGTAACTTCCAGACGAGAAGAGATATCGATTTGCTGTTAGTGCCAATCGCATCAGAATCATCAAATTGGTTGGAAATATAAGTTTTCCATAGAAAACAATCCAAAAACGGAAATAAAGCGTTCGGAATTATTGAATTGCGTAACTTCCAAACGGGAAGAGATATCGACTTGCAGTTAGAGCCAATCGCATCAGAATCATCGAGTTGGTTGAAAATATATGTTTTCCATGGAAAACAATTCAAAGATGGGAAATAAAACTTTCGGAATTATTGAATTGCGTAACTTCCAAACGGGAAGAGATATCGACTTGCGGTTAGAGCCAATCGCATCAGAATCATCGAGTTGCTTGGAAATATATGTTTTTCATAGAAAACAATTCAAAGACGGGAAATGAAACGTTCGGAATTGTTGAATTGCTTAACTTCCAGACGGGAAGAGATATCGATTTGTTGTTAGTGCCAATCGCATCAGAATCATCAAATTGGTTGTAAATATAAGTTTTCCATAGAAAACAATTCAAAAACGGAAATAAAGCGTTCGGAATTATTGAATTGCGTAACTTCCAAACGGGAAGAGATATCGACTTGCGGTTAGAGCCAATCGCATCAGAATCATCGAGTTGGTTGGAAATATATGTTTTTCATGGAAAACAATTCAAAAACGGGAAATAAAACGTTCGGAATTATTGAATTGTGTAACTTCCAGAGGGGAAGAGATATCGACTTGCGGTTAGTGCCAATCGCATCAGAATCATGGAGTTGGTTGGAAATATATGTTTTTCATGGAAAACAATTCAAAGACGGGAAATAAAACTTTCGAAATTATTGAATTGCGTAACTTCCAAACGTAAAGAGATATCGACTTGCGGTTAGTGCCAATCGCATCAGAATCATCAAGTTGGTTGGAAATATATGTTTTTTATAGAAAACAATTCAAAGACGGGAAATAAAACGTTCGGAATTATTGAATTGCGTAACTTCCAAACGGGAAGAGAGATCGACTTGCGGTTAGTGCGAATCGCATCAGAATGATCAAATTGGTTGGAAATATATGTTTTCTATAGAAAACAATTCAAAGACGGGAAATAAAACGTTCGGAATTATTGAATAGCGTAACTTCCAAACGTGAAGAGATATCGACTTGCGGTTAGTGCCAATCGCATCAGAATAATCGAGTTGGTTGGAAATATATGTTTTTCATAGAAAACAATTCAAATACGGGAAATAAAACGTTCGGAATTATTGAATTGCGTAACTTCAAAACGGTAAGAGATATCGACTTGCGGTTAGTGCGAATCGCATCAGAATGATCAAATTAGTTGGAAATATATGTTTTCCATAGAAAACAATTCAAAGATGGGAAATAAAACGTTCGGAATTATTGAATGGCGTAACTTCCAAACGTGAAGAGATGTCGACTTGCGGATAGTGCCAAGCGCATCAGAATCATCAAGTTGGTTGGAAATATATGTTTTCCATAGAAAACAATTCAAAGACGGGAAATAAAACGTTCGGAGTTATTGAATTGCGTAACTTCCAAACGGGAAGAGATATCGATTTGTTGTTAGTGCCAATCGCATCAGAATCATCAAATTGGTTGTAAATATAAGTTTTCCATAGAAAACAATTCAAAAACGGAAATAAAGCGTTCGGAATTATTGAATTGCGTAACTTCCAAACGGGAAGAGATATCGACTTGCGGTTAGAGCCAATCGCATCAGAATCATCGAGTTGCTTGGAAATATATGTTTTTCATAGAAAACAATTCAAAGACGGGAAATGAAACGTTCGGAATTGTTGAATTGCTTAACTTCCAGACGGGAAGAGATATCGATTTGTTGTTAGTGCCAATCGCATCAGAATCATCAAATTGGTTGTAAATATAAGTTTTCCATAGAAAACAATTCAAAAACGGAAATAAAGCGTTCGGAATTATTGAATTGCGTAACTTCCAAACGGGAAGAGATATCGACTTGCGGTTAGAGCCAATCGCATCAGAATCATCGAGTTGGTTGGAAATATATGTTTTTCATGGAAAACAATTCAAAAACGGGAAATAAAACGTTCGGAATTATTGAATTGTGTAACTTCCAGAGGGGAAGAGATATCGACTTGCGGTTAGTGCCAATCGCATCAGAATCATGGAGTTGGTTGGAAATATATGTTTTTCATGGAAAACAATTCAAAGACGGGAAATAAAACTTTCGAAATTATTGAATTGCGTAACTTCCAAACGTAAAGAGATATCGACTTGCGGTTAGTGCCAATCGCATCAGAATCATCAAGTTGGTTGGAAATATATGTTTTTTATAGAAAACAATTCAAAGACGGGAAATAAAACGTTCGGAATTATTGAATTGCGTAACTTCCAAACGGGAAGAGAGATCGACTTGCGGTTAGTGCGAATCGCATCAGAATGATCAAATTGGTTGGAAATATATGTTTTCTATAGAAAACAATTCAAAGACGGGAAATAAAACGTTCGGAATTATTGAATAGCGTAACTTCCAAACGTGAAGAGATATCGACTTGCGGTTAGTGCCAATCGCATCAGAATAATCGAGTTGGTTGGAAATATATGTTTTTCATAGAAAACAATTCAAATACGGGAAATAAAACGTTCGGAATTATTGAATTGCGTAACTTCAAAACGGTAAGAGATATCGACTTGCGGTTAGTGCGAATCGCATCAGAATGATCAAATTAGTTGGAAATATATGTTTTCCATAGAAAACAATTCAAAGATGGGAAATAAAACGTTCGGAATTATTGAATGGCGTAACTTCCAAACGTGAAGAGATGTCGACTTGCGGATAGTGCCAAGCGCATCAGAATAATCGAGTTGGTTGGAAATATATGTTTTTCATAGAAAACAATTCAAAGACGGGAAATAAAACGTTCGGAATTATTGAATTGCGTAACTTCCAAACGGGAAGAGATATCGACTTGCGGTTAGTGCAAATCGCATCAGAATGATCAAATTGGTTGGAAATATATGTTTTCCATAGAAAACAATTCGAAGACGGGAAATAAAACGTTCGGAATTATTGAATAGCGTAACTTCCAAACGTGAATAGATATCGACTTGCGGTTAGTGCCAAGCGCATGAGAATAATCGAGTTGGTTGGAAATATATGTTTTTCATAGAAAACAATTCAAAGACGGGAAATAAAACGTTCGGAATTATTGAATTGCGTATTTTCCAAACGGGAAGAGATATCGACTTGCGGTTGGAGCGAATCGCATCAGAATGATCAAGTTGGTTGGGAATATATGTTTTCCATAGAAAACAATTCAAAGACGGGAAATAAAACGTTCGGAATTATTGAATAGCGTAACTTCCAAACGTGAATAGATATCTACTTGCGGATAGTGCCAAGCGCATCAGAATAATCGAGTTGGTTGGAAATATATGTTTTCCATAGAAAACAATTCAAAGACGGGAAATAAAACGTTCGGAATTATTAAATGGCGTAACTTCCAAACGTGAAGAGATATCGACTTGCGGTTAGTGCCAATCGCATCAGAATCATCAAGTTGGTTGGAAATATATGTTTTCCATAGAAAACAATTCAAAGACGGGAAATAAAACGTTCGGAGTTATTGAATTGCGTAACTTCCAAACGGGAAGAGATATCGACTTGCGGTTAGTGCGAATCGCATCAGAATGATCAAATTGGTTGGAAATATATGTTTTCCATAGAAAACAATTCAAAGACGGGAAATAAAACGTTCGGAAATATTGAATAGCGTAACTTCCAAACGTGAATAGATATCGACTTGCAGTTAGTGCCAAGCGCATCAGAATAATCGAGTTGGTTGGAAATATATGTTTTCCATAGAAAACAATTCAAAGACGGGGAATAAAACGTTCGGAATTATTGATTGCGTAACTTCCGAACGGGAAGAGATATCGACTTGCAGTTAGAGCCAATCGCATCAGAATCATCGAGTTGGTTGGAAATATACGTTTTCCATGGAAAACAATTCAAAGACGGGAAACAAAACTTTCGGAATTATTGAATTGCGTAACTTCCAAACGGGAAGAGATATCGACTTGCGGTTAATGCGACTCGCATCAGAATGATCAAATTGGTTGGAAATATATGTTTTCCATAGAAAACAATTCAAAGACGGAAATAAAGCGTTCGGAATTATTGAATTGCGTAACTTCCAAACGGGAAGAGATATCGACTTGCGGTTAGAGCCAATCGCATCAGAATCATCGAGTTGCTTGGAAATATATGTTTTTCATAGAAAACAATTCGAAGACGGGAAATGAAACGTTCGGAATTATTGAATTGCTTAACTTCCAAACGGGAAGAGAAATCGACTTGCGGTTGGTGCGAATCGCATCAGAATGATCAAATTGGTTGGGAATATATGTTTTCCATAGAAAACAATTCAAAGACGGGAAATAAAACGTTCGGAATTATTGAATAGCGTAACTTCCAAACGTGAATAGATATCTACTTGCGGATAGTGCCGAGCGCATCAGAATAATCGAGTTGGTTGGAAATATATGTTTTCCATAGAAAACAATTCAAAGACGGGAAATAAAACGTTCGGAATTATTGAATGGCGTAACTTCCAAACGTGAAGAGATATCGACTTGCGGTTAGTGCCAATCGCATCAGAATCATCAAGTTGGTTGGAAATATATGTTTTCCATAGAAAACAATTCAAAGACGGGAAATAAAACGTTCGGAGTTATTGAATTGCGTAACTTCCAAACGGGAAGAGATATCGACTTGCGGTTAGTGCGAATCGCATCAGAATGATCAAATTGGTTGGAAATATATGTTTTCCATAGAAAACAATTCAAAGACGGGAAATAAAACGTTCGGAATTATTGAATAGCATAACTTCCAAACGTGAATAGATATCGACTTGCGGTTAGTGCCAAGCGCATCAGAATAATCGAGTTGATTGGAAATATATGTTTCTCATAGAAAACAATTCAAAGACGGGAAATAAAACGTTCGGAATTATTGAATTGCGTAACTTCCAAACGGGAAGAGATATCGACTTACGGTTAGTGCCAAACGCATCAGAATAATCGAGTTGGTTGGAAATATATGTTTCTCATAGAAAACAATACAAAGACGGGAAATAGAACTTTCGGAATTATTGAATTGCGTAACTTTCAGACGGGAAGAGATATCGACTTGGGGTTAGTGTCAATCGCATAAAATCATCGAGTTAGTTGGAAATAAATGTTTTTCATAGAAAACAATTCAAAGACGGGAACTAAAACTAAATTATTGAATTACGTAACTTCCAGACGGGAAGAGATATCGACTTGCGGTTAGTGCCAATCGCATCAGAATCATCGAGTTGGTTGGAAATATATGTTTCTCATAGAAAACAATACAAAGACGGGAAATAAAACGTTCGTGATTATTGAATAGCGTAACTTCCAAACGTGAAGAGATATCGACTTGCGGTTAGTGCCAATCGCATCAGAATAATCGAGTTGGTTGGAAATATACGTTTTTCATGGAAAACAATTCGGAAACGGGAAATAAAACGTTCGGAATTATTGAATTGCGTAACTTCCAGACGGGAAGAGATATCGACTTGCGGTTAGTGCCAATCGCATCAGAATCATGGAGTTGGTTGGAAATATATGTTTCCCATAGAAAACAATTCAAAGACGGGAAATAAATGTTCGGAAATATTGAATTGCGTAACTTCCAAACGGGAAGAGATATCGACTTGCGTTTAGTGCCAATCGCATCAGAATCATCGAGTTGGTTGGAAATATATGTTTTTCATGGAAAACAATTCAAAGATGGGAAATAAAACTTTCGGAATTATTGAATTGCGTAACTTCCAAACGGGAAGAGATATCGACTTGCGGTTAGAGCCAATCGCATCAGAATCATCGAGTTGCTTGGAAATATATGTTTTTCATAGAAAACAATTCAAAGACGGGAAATGAAACGTTCGGAATTATTGAATTGCTTAACTTCCAGACGGGAAGGGATATCGATTTGCTGTTAGTGCCAATCGCATCAGAATGATCAATTTGGTTGGGAATATATGTTTCCCATAGTAAACAACTCAAAGACGGGAAATAAAACGTTCGGAATTATTGAATTGCGTAACTTCCAAACGGGAAGAGATATCGACTTGCGGTTAGAGCCAATCGCATCAGAATAATCGAGTTGGTTGGAAATATATGTTTTTCATGGAAAACAATTCAAAGACGGGAAATAAAACGTTCGGAATTATTGAATTGCGTAACTTCCAGACGAGAAGAGATATCGATTTGCTGTTAGTGCCAATCGCATCAGAATCATCAAATTGGTTGGAAATATAAGTTTTCCATAGAAAACAATCCAAAAACGGAAATAAAGCGTTCGGAATTATTGAATTGCGTAACTTCCAAACGGGAAGAGATATCGACTTGCAGTTAGAGCCAATCGCATCAGAATCATCGAGTTGGTTGAAAATATATGTTTTCCATGGAAAACAATTCAAAGATGGGAAATAAAACTTTCGGAATTATTGAATTGCGTAACTTCCAAACGGGAAGAGATATCGACTTGCGGTTAGAGCCAATCGCATCAGAATCATCGAGTTGCTTGGAAATATATGTTTTTCATAGAAAACAATTCAAAGACGGGAAATGAAACGTTCGGAATTATTGAATTGCTTAACTTCCAGACGGGAAGAGATATCGATTTGCTGTTAGTGCCAATCGCATCAGAATCATCAAATTGGTTGTAAATATAAGTTTTCCATAGAAAACAATTCAAAAACGGAAATAAAGCGTTCGGAATTATTGAATTGCGTAACTTCCAAACGGGAAGAGATATCGACTTGCGGTTAGAGCCAATCGCATCAGAATCATCGAGTTGGTTGGAAATATATGTTTTTCATGGGAAACAATTCAAAAACGGGAAATAAAACGTTCGGAATTATTGAATTGTGTAACTTCCAGAGGGGAAGAGATATCGACTTGCGGTTAGTGCCAATCGCATCAGAATCATGGAGTTGGTTGGAAATATATGTTTTTCATGGAAAACAATTCAAAGACGGGAAATAAAACTTTCGAAATTATTGAATTGCGTAACTTCCAAACGTAAAGAGATATCGACTTGCGGTTAGTGCCAATCGCATCAGAATCATCAAGTTGGTTGGAAATATATGTTTTTTATAGAAAACAATTCAAAGACGGGAAATAAAACGTTCGGAATTAATGAATTGCGTAACTTCCAAACGGGAAGAGAGATCGACTTGCGGTTAGTGCGAATCGCATCAGAATGATCAAATTGGTTGGAAATATATGTTTTCCATAGAAAACAATTCAAAGACGGGAAATAAAACGTTCGGAATTATTGAATAGCGTAACTTCCAAACGTGAAGAGATATCGACTTGCGGTTAGTGCCAATCGCATCAGAATAATCGAGTTGGTTCGAAATATATGTTTTTCATAGAAAACAATTCAAATACGGGAAATAAAACGTTCGGAATTATTGAATTGCGTAACTTCAAAACGGTGAGAGATATCGACTTGCGGTTAGTGCGAATCGCATCAGAATGATCAAATTAGTTGGAAATATATGTTTTCCATAGAAAACAATTCAAAGATGGGAAATAAAACGTTCGGAATTATTGAATGGCGTAACTTCCAAACGTGAAGAGATGTCGACTTGCGGATAGTGCCAAGCGCATCAGAATAATCGAGTTGGTTGGAAATATATGTTTTTCATAGAAAACAATTCAAAGACGGGAAATAAAACGTTCGGAATTATTGAATTGCGTAACTTCCAAACGGGAAGAGATATCGACTTGCGGTTAGTGCAAATCGCATCAGAATGATCAAATTGGTTGGAAATATATGTTTTCCATAGAAAACAATTCGAAGACGGGAAATAAAACGTTCGGAATTATTGAATAGCGTAACTTCCAAACGTGAATAGATATCGACTTGCGGTTAGTGCCAAGCGCATCAGAATAATCGAGTTGGTTGGAAATATATGTTTTTCATAGAAAACAATTCAAAGACGGGAAATAAAACGTTCGGAATTATTGAATTGCGTAACTTCCAAACGGGAAGAGATATCGACTTGCGGTTGGTGCGAATCGCATCAGAATGATCAAATTGGTTGGGAATATATGTTTTCCATAGAAAACAATTCAAAGACGGGAAATAAAACGTTCGGAATTATTGAATAGCGTAACTTCCAAACGTGAATAGATATCTACTTGCGGATAGTGCCAAGCGCATCAGAATAATCGAGTTGGTTGGAAATATATGTTTTCCATAGAAAACAATTCAAAGACGGGAAATAAAACGTTCGGAATTATTAAATGGCGTAACTTCCAAACGTGAAATGATATCGACTTGCGGTTAGTGCCAATCGCATCAGAATCATCAAGTTGGTTGGAAATATATGTTTTCCATAGAAAACAATTCAAAGACGGGAAATAAAACGTTCGAAGTTATTGAATTGTGTAACTTCCAAACGGGAAGAGATATCGACTTGCGGTTAGTGCGAATCGCATCAGAATGATCAAATTGGTTGGAAATATATGTTTTCCATAGAAAACAATTCAAAGACGGGAAATAAAACGTTCGGAAATATTGAATAGCGTAACTTCCAAATGGGAAGAGATATCGACTTGCGGTTAGAGCCAATCGCATCAGAATCATCGAGTTGCTTGGAAATATATGTTTTTCATAGAAAACAATTCGAAGACGGGAAATGAAACGTTCGGAATTATTGAATTGCTTAACTTCCAAACGGGAAGAGATATCGACTTGCGGTTAGGGCCAATCGCACCAGAATCATCGAGTTGGTTGGAAATATATGTTTTCCATAGAAAACAATTCAAAGACGGGAAATAAAACTTTCGGAATTATTGAATAGCGTAACTTCCAAACGTGTAGAGATATCGACTTGCGGTTAGTGCCAATCGCATCAGAATAATCGAGTTGGTTGGAAATATATGTTTTTCATAGAAAACAATTCAAAGATGGGAAATAAAACGTTCGGAATTATTGAATTGCGTAACTTCCAAACGGGAAGAGATATCGACTTGCGGTTAGTGCTTATCGCATCAGAATCATCAAGTAGGTTGGAAATATATGTTTTCCATAGAGAACAATTCGAAGACGGAAAACAAAACTTTCGGAATTATTGAATCGCGTAACTTCCAGACGGGAAGAGATATCTACTTACGGTTGGTGCCAATCGCATCAGAATCATCAAATTGGTTGGAAATATATGTTTTCCCTATAAAACAATTCAAAGACGGGAAATAAAACGTTCGGAATTATTGAATTGCGTAACATCCAAACGGGAAGAGATATCGACTTGCGGTTAGTGCCAATCGCATCAGAATCATCAAGTAGGTTGGAAATATATGTTTTCCATAGAAAACAATTCAAAGACGGGCAATAAAACGTTCGGAATTATTGAATTGCGTAACTTCCAAACAGGAAGAGATATCGACTTGCGGTTAGTGCCAATCGCATCAGAATGATCGAGTTGGTTGGAAATATATGTTTTTCATGGAAAACAATTCAAAGACGGGAAATAAAACGTTCGGAATTATTCAATTGCGTAACTTCCAAACGTGAAGAGATATCGGCTTGCGGTTAGTGCCAATCGCATCAGAATCATCAAGTTGGTTGGGAATATATGTTTCTCATAGAAAACGATACAAAGACGGGAAATAAAACGTTCGGAATTATTGAATTGCGTAACTTCCAGAGGGGAAGAAAAATCGACTGAGTTTCTGCCAATCTCATCAGAATGATCAAATTGGTTGGAAATATAAGTTTTCCATAGAAAACAATTCAAAAACGGGAAATAAAACGATTAAATAAAGAGATATCGACTTGCGGTTAGTGCCAATCGCGTCAGAATCAGAGTTGGTTGGAAATATATGTTTCTCATAGAAAACAATACAAAGACGGGAAATAGAACTTTCGGAATTATTGAATTGCGTAACTTTCAGACGGGAAGAGATATCGACTTGGGGTTAGTGTCAATCGCATCAGAATCATCGAGTTAGTTGGAAATAAATGTTTTTCATAGAAAACAATTCAAAGACGGGAACTAAAACTAAATTATTGAATTACGTAACTTCCAGACGGGAAGAGATATCGACTTGCGGTTAGTGCCGATCGCATCAGAATCATCGAGTTGGTTGGAAATATATGTTTCTCATAGAAAACAATACAAAGACGGGATATAAAACGTTCGGAATTATTGAATTGCGTAACTTCCAGACGGGAAGAGATATCGACTTCCGGTTAGTGCGAATCGCATCAGAATCATCAAATTGGTTGGAAATATATATTTTCCATAGAAAACAATTCAAAGACGGGAAATAAAACGTTCGGAATTATTGAATAGCGTAACTTCCAAACGTGAAGAGATATCGACTTGCGGTTAGTGCCAATCGCATCAGAATAATCGAGTTGGTTGGAAATATATTTGTTTTTCATGGAAAACAATTCGGAAACGGGAAATAAAACGTTCGGAATTATTGAATTGGGCAACTTCCAGACGGGAAGAGATATCGACTTGCGTTTAGTGCCAATCGCATCAGAATCATCGAGTTGGTTGGAAATATATGTTTTTCATGGGAAACAATTCAAAGACGTTCGGATTTATTGAATTGCGTAACTTGCAGACGGGAAGAGGTATCTACTTGCGGCTAGTGCCAATCGCATCAGAATCATCAAGTTGGTTGGAAGTATATGTTTTTCATAGAAAACAATTCAAAGACGGCAATAAAACGTTCGGAATTATTGAATTGCGTAATTTCCAGACGGGAATAGATATCGATTTGCTGTTAGTGCGAATCGCATCAGAATGATCAAATTGGTTGGGAATATATGTTTCCCATAGAAAACAACTCAAAGACAGGAAATAAAACGTTCGGAATTATTGAATAGCATAACTTCCAAACGGGAAGAGATATCGACTTGCGGTTAGAGCCAATCGCATCAGAATAATCGAGTTGGTTGGAAATATATGTTTTTCATGAAAAACAATTCAAAGACGGGAAATAAAACGTTCGGAATTATTGAATTGCGTAACTTCCAGACGGGAAGAGATATCGATTTGCTGTTAGTGCCAATCGCATCAGAATCATCAATTTGGTTGGAAATATAAGTTTTCCATAGAAAACAATCCAAAAACGGAAATAAAGCGTTCGGAATTATTGAATTGCGTAACTTCCAAACGGGAAGAGATATCGACTTGCAGTTAGGGCCAATCGCATCAGAATCATCGAGTTGGTTGGAAATATATGTTTTCCATGGAAAACAATTCAAAGACGGGAAATAAAACTTTCGGAATTATTGAATTGCGTAACTTCCAAACGGGAAGAGATATCGACTTGCGGTTAGAGCCAATCGCATCAGAATCATCGAGTTGCTTGGAAATATATGTTTTTCATAGGAAACAATTCAAAGACGGGAAATGAAACGTTCGGAATTATTGAATTGCTTAACTTCCAGACGGGAAGAGATATCGATTTGCTGTTAGTGCCAATCGCATCAGAATCATCAAATTGGTTGGAAATATAAGTTTTCCATAGTAAACAATTCAAAAACGGAAATAAAGCGTTCAGAATTATTGAATTGCGTAACTTCCAAACGGGAAGAGATATCGACTTGCGGTTAGAGCCAATCGCATCAGAATCATCGAGTTGGTTGGAAATATATGTTTTTCATGGAAAACAATTCAAAAACGGGAAATAAAACGTTCGGAATTATTGAATTGTGTAACTTCCAGAGGGGAAGAGATATCGACTTGCGGTTAGTGCCAATCGCATCAGAATCATGGAGTTGGTTGGAAATATAAGTTTTTCATGGAAAACAATTCAAAGACGGGAAATAAAACGTTCGAAATTATTGAATTGCGTAACTTCCAAACGTAAAGAGATATCGACTTGCGGTTAGTGCCAATCGCATCAGAATCATCAAGTTGGTTGGAAATATATGTTTTTTATAGAAAACAATTCAAAGACGGGAAATAAAACGTTCGGAATTATTGAATTGCGTAACTTCCAAACGGGAAGAGAGATCGACTTGCGGTTAGTGCGAATCGCATCAGAATGATCAAATTGGTTGGAAATATATGTTTTCCATAGAAAACAATTCAAAGACGGGAAATAAAACGTTCGAAATTATTGAATAGCGTAACTTCCAAACGTGAAGAGATATCGACTTGCGGTTAGTGCCAATCGCATCAGAATAATCGAGTTGGTTGGAAATATATGTTTTTCATAGAAAACAATTCAAATACGGGAAATAAAACGTTCGGAATTATTGAATTGCGTAACTTCAAAACGGGAAGAGATATCAACTTGCGGTTAGTGCGAATCGCATCAGAATGATCAAATTGGTTGGAAATATATGTTTTCCATAGAAAACAATTCAAAGACGGGAAACAAAACGTTCGGAATTATTGAATGGCGTAACTTCCAAACGTGAAGAGATATCGACTTGCGGTTATTGCCAATCGCATCAGAATCATCAAGTTGGTTGGAAATATATGTTTTCCATAGAAAACAATTCAAAGACGGGAAATAAAACGTTCGGAGTTATTGAATTGCGTAACTTCCAAACGGGAAGAGATATCGACTTGCGGTTAGTGCGAATCGCATCAGAATGATCAAATTGGTTGGAAATATATGTTTTCCATAGAAAATAATTCAAAGACGGGAAATAAAACGTTCGGAATTATTGAATAGCGTAACTTCCAAACGTGAATAGATATCGACTTGCGGTTAGTGCCAAGCGCATCAGAATAATCGAGTTGATTGGAAATATATGTTTCTCATAGAAAACAATTCAAAGACGGGAAATAAAACGTTCGGAATTATTGAATTGCGTAACTTCCAAACGGGAAGAGATATCGACTTACGGTTAGTGCCAAACGCATCAGAATAATCGAGTTGGTTGGAAATATATGTTTGTCATAGAAAACAATACAAAGACGGGAAATAGAACTTTCGGAATTATTGAATTGCGTAACTCTCAGACGGGAAGAGATATCGACTTGGGGTTAGTGTCAATCGCATCAGAATCATCGAGTTAGTTGGAAATAAATGTTTTTCATAGAAAACAATTCAAAGACGGGAACTAAAACTAAATTATTGAATTACGTAACTTCCAGACGGGAAGAGATATCGACTTGCGGTTAGTGCCAATCGCATCAGAATCATCGAGTTGGTTGGAAATATATGTTTCTCATAGAAAACAATACAAAGACGGGAAATAAAACGTTCGGAATTATTGAATTGCGTAACTTCCAGTCGGGAAGAGATATGGACTTGCGCTTAGTGCCAATCGCATCAGAATCATCAAACTGGTTGGAAATATATATTTTCCATAGAAAACAATTCAAAGACGGGAAATAAAACGTTCGGAATTATTGAATGGCGTAACTTCCAAACGTGAAGGGATATCGACTTGCGGTTATTGCCAATCGCATCAGAATCATCAAGTTGGTTGGAAATATATGTTTTCCATAGAAAACAATTCAAAGACGGGAAATAAAACGTTCGGAGTTATTGAATTGCGTAACTTCCAAACGGGAAGAGATATCGACTTGCGGTTAGTGCGAATCGCATCAGAATGATCAAATTGGTTGGAAATATATGTTTTCCATAGAAAATAATTCAAAGACGGGAAATAAAACGTTCGGAATTATTGAATAGCGTAACTTCCAAACGTGAATAGATATCGACTTGCGGTTAGTGCCAAGCGCATCAGAATAATCGAGTTGATTGGAAATATATGTTTCTCATAGAAAACAATTCAAAGACGGGAAATAAAACGTTCGGAATTATTGAATTGCGTAACTTCCAAACGGGAAGAGATATCGACTTACGGTTAGTGCCAAACGCATCAGAATAATCGAGTTGGTTGGAAATATATGTTTGTCATAGAAAACAATACAAAGACGGGAAATAGAACTTTCGGAATTATTGAATTGCGTAACTCTCAGACGGGAAGAGATATCGACTTGGGGTTAGTGTCAATCGCATCAGAATCATCGAGTTAGTTGGAAATAAATGTTTTTCATAGAAAACAATTCAAAGACGGGAACTAAAACTAAATTATTGAATTACGTAACTTCCAGACGGGAAGAGATATCGACTTGCGGTTAGTGCCAATCGCATCAGAATCATCGAGTTGGTTGGAAATATATGTTTCTCATAGAAAACAATACAAAGACGGGAAATAAAACGTTCGGAATTATTGAATTGCGTAACTTCCAGTCGGGAAGAGATATGGACTTGCGCTTAGTGCCAATCGCATCAGAATCATCAAACTGGTTGGAAATATATATTTTCCATAGAAAACAATTCAAAGACGGGAAATAAAACGTTCGGAATTATTGAATGGCGTAACTTCCAAACGTGAAGGGATATCGACTTGCGGTTATTGCCAATCGCATCAGAATCATCAAGTTGGTTGGAAATATATGTTTTCCATAGAAAACAATTCAAAGACGGGAAATAAAACGTTCGGAGTTATTGAATTGCGTAACTTCCAAACGTGAATAGATATCGACTTGCGGTTAGTGCCAAGCGCATCAGAATAATCGAGTTGATTGGAAATATATGTTTCTCATAGAAAACAATTCAAAGACGGGAAATAAAACGTTCGGAATTATTGAATTGCGTAACTTCCAAACGGGAAGAGATATCGACTTACGGTTAGTGCCAAACGCATCAGAATAATCGAGTTGGTTGGAAATATATGTTTGTCATAGAAAACAATACAAAGACGGGAAATAGAACTTTCGGAATTATTGAATTGCGTAACTCTCAGACGGGAAGAGATATCGACTTGGGGTTAGTGTCAATCGCATCAGAATCATCGAGTTAGTTGGAAATAAATGTTTTTCATAGAAAACAATTCAAAGACGGGAACTAAAACTAAATTATTGAATTACGTAACTTCCAGACGGGAAGAGATATCGACTTGCGGTTAGTGCCAATCGCATCAGAATCATCGAGTTGGTTGGAAATATATGTTTCTCATAGAAAACAATACAAAGACGGGAAATAAAACGTTCGGAATTATTGAATTGCGTAACTTCCAGTCGGGAAGAGATATGGACTTGCGCTTAGTGCCAATCGCATCAGAATCATCAAACTGGTTGGAAATATATATTTTCCATAGAAAACAATTCAAAGACGGGAAATAAAACGTTCGGAATTATTGAATGGCGTAACTTCCAAACGTGAAGGGATATCGACTTGCGGTTATTGCCAATCGCATCAGAATCATCAAGTTGGTTGGAAATATATGTTTTCCATAGAAAACAATTCAAAGACGGGAAATAAAACGTTCGGAGTTATTGAATTGCGTAACTTCCAAACGGGAAGAGATATCGACTTGCGGTTAGTGCGAATCGCATCAGAATGATCAAATTGGTTGGAAATATATGTTTTCCATAGAAAACAATCCAAAGACGGGAAATAAAACGTTCGGAATTATTGAATAGCGTAACTTCCAAACGTGAATAGATTTCGACTTGCGGTTAGTGCCAAGCGCATCAGAATAATCGAGTTGATTGGAAATATATGTTTCTCATAGAAAACAATTCAAAGACGGGAAATAAAACGTTCGGAATTATTGAATTGCGTAACTTCCAAACGGGAAGAGATATCGACTTACGGTTAGTGCCAAACGCATCAGAATAATCGAGTTGGTTGGAAATATATGTTTCTCATAGAAAACAATACAAAGACGGGAAATAGAACTTTCGGAATTATTGAATTGCGTAACTTTCAGACGGGAAGAGATATCGACTTGGGGTTAGTGTCAATCGCATAAAATCATCGAGTTAGTTGGAAATAAATGTTTTTCATAGAAAACAATTCAAAGACGGGAACTAAAACTAAATTATTGAATTACGTAACTTCCAGACGGGAAGAGATATCGACTTGCGGTTAGTGCCAATCGCATCAGAATCATCGAGTTGGTTGGAAATACATGTTTCTCATAGAAAACAATACAAAGACGGGAAATAAAACGTTCGTGATTATTGAATAGCGTAACTTCCAAACGTGAAGAGATATCGACTTGCGGTTAGTGCCAATCGCATCAGAATAATCGAGTTGGTTGGAAATATACGTTTTTCATGGAAAACAATTCGGAAACGGGAAATAAAACGTTCGGAATTATTGAATTGCGTAACTTCCAGACGGGAAGAGATATCGACTTGCGGTTAGTGCCAATCGCATCAGAATCATGGAGTTGGTTGGAAATATATGTTTCCCATAGAAAACAATTCAAAGACGGGAAATAAATGTTCGGAAATATTGAATTGCGTAACTTCCAAACGGGAAGAGATATCGACTTGCGTTTAGTGCCAATCGCATCAGAATCATCGAGTTGGTTGGAAATATATGTTTTTCATGGAAAACAATTCAAAGATGGGAAATAAAACTTTCGGAATTATTGAATTGCGTAACTTCCAAACGGGAAGAGATATCGACTTGCGGTTAGAGCCAATCGCATCAGAATCATCGAGTTGCTTGGAAATATATGTTTTTCATAGAAAACAATTCAAAGACGGGAAATGAAACGTTCGGAATTATTGAATTGCTTAACTTCCAGACGGGAAGAGATATCGATTTGCTGTTAGTGCCAATCGCATCAGAATCATCAAATTGGTTGGAAATATAAGTTTTCCATAGAAAACAATTCAAAGACGGCAATAAAACGTTCGGAATTATTGAATTGCGTAATTTCCAGACGGGAAGAGATATCGATTTGCTGTTAGTGCGAATCGCATCAGAATGATCAATTTGGTTGGGAATATATGTTTCCCATAGTAAACAACTCAAAGACGGGAAATAAAACGTTCGGAATTATTGAATAGCGTAACTTCCAAACGGGAAGAGATATCGACTTGCGGTTAGAGCCAATCGCATCAGAATAATCGAGTTGGTTGGAAACATATGTTTTTCATGGAAAACAATTCAAAGACGGGAAATAAAACGTTCGGAATTATTGAATTGCGTAACTTCCAGACGAGAAGAGATATCGATTTGCTGTTAGTGCCAATCGCATCAGAATCATCAAATTGGTTGGAAATATAAGTTTTCCATAGAAAACAATCCAAAAACGGAAATAAAGCGTTCGGAATTATTGAATTGCGTAACTTCCAAACGGGAAGAGATATCGACTTGCAGTTAGAGCCAATCGCATCAGAATCATCGAGTTGGTTGAAAATATATGTTTTCCATGGAAAACAATTCAAAGATGGGAAATAAAACTTTCGGAATTATTGAATTGCGTAACTTCCAAACGGGAAGAGATATCGACTTGCGGTTAGAGCCAATCGCATCAGAATCATCGAGTTGCTTGGAAATATATGTTTTTCATAGAAAACAATTCAAAGACGGGAAATGAAACGTTCGGAATTATTGAATTGCTTAACTTCCAGACGGGAAGAGATATCGATTTGTTGTTAGTGCCAATCGCATCAGAATCATCAAATTGGTTGTAAATATAAGTTTTCCATAGAAAACAATTCAAAAACGGAAATAAAGCGTTCGGAATTATTGAATTGCGTAACTTCCAAACGGGAAGAGATATCGACTTGCGGTTAGAGCCAATCGCATCAGAATCATCGAGTTGGTTGGAAATATATGTTTTTCATGGAAAACAATTCAAAAACGGGAAATAAAACGTTCGGAATTATTGAATTGTGTAACTTCCAGAGGGGAAGAGATATCGACTTGCGGTTAGTGCCAATCGCATCAGAATCATGGAGTTGGTTGGAAATATATGTTTTTCATGGAAAACAATTCAAAGACGGGAAATAAAACTTTCGAAATTATTGAATTGCGTAACTTCCAAACGTAAAGAGATATCGACTTGCGGTTAGTGCCAATCGCATCAGAATCATCAAGTTGGTTGGAAATATATGTTTTTTATAGAAAACAATTAAAAGACGGGAAATAAAACGTTCGGAATTATTGAATTGCGTAACTTCCAAACGGGAAGAGAGATCGACTTGCGGTTAGTGCGAATCGCATCAGAATGATCAAATTGGTTGGAAATATATGTTTTCCATAGAAAACAATTCAAAGACGGGAAATAAAACGTTCGGAATTATTGAATAGCGTAACTTCCAAACGTGAAGAGATATCGACTTGCGGTTAGTGCCAATCGCATCAGAATAATCGAGTTGGTTGGAAATATATGTTTTTCATAGAAAACAATTCAAATACGGGAAATAAAACGTTCGGAATTATTGAATTGCGTAACTTCAAAACGGTAAGAGATATCGACTTGCGGTTAGTGCGAATCGCATCAGAATGATCAAATTAGTTGGAAATATATGTTTTCCATAGAAAACAATTCAAAGATGGGAAATAAAACGTTCGGAATTATTGAATGGCGTAACTTCCAAGCGTGAAGAGATGTCGACTTGCGGATAGTGCCAAGCGCATCAGAATAATCGAGTTGGTTGGAAATATATGTTTTTCATAGAAAACAATTCAAAGACGGTAAATAAAACGTTCGGAATTATTGAATTGCGTAACTTCCAAACGGGAAGAGATATCGACTTGCGGTTAGTGCAAATCGCATCAGAATGATCAAATTGGTTGGAAATATATGTTTTCCATAGAAAACAATTCGAAGACGGGAAATAAAACGTTCGGAATTATTGAATAGCGTAACTTCCAAACGTGAATAGATATCGACTTGCGGTTAGTGCCAAGCGCATCAGAATAATCGAGTTGGTTGGAAATATATGTTTTTCATAGAAAACAATTCAAAGGCGGGAAATGAAACGTTCGGAATTATTGAATTGCGTAACTTCCAAACGGGAAGAGATATCGACTTGCGGTTGGTGCGAATCGCATCAGAATGATCAAATTGGTTGGGAATATATGTTTTCCATAGAAAACAATTCAAAGACGGGAAATAAAACGTTCGGAATTATTGAATAGCGTAACTTCCAAACGTGAATAGATATCTACTTGCGGATAGTGCCAAGCGCATCAGAATAATCGAGTTGGTTGGAAATATATGTTTTCCATAGAAAACAATTCAAAGACGGGAAATAAAACGTTCGGAATTATTAAATGGCGTAACTTCCAAACGTGAAGAGATATCGACTTGCGGTTAGTGCCAATCGCATCAGAATCATCAAGTTGGTTGGAAATATGTGTTTTCCATAGAAAACAATTCAAAGACGGGAAATAAAACGTTCGGAGTTATTGAATTGCGTAACTTCCAAACGGGAAGAGATATCGACTTGCGGTTAGTGCGAATCGCATCAGAATGATCAAATTGGTTGGAAATATATGTTTTCCATAGAAAACAATTCAAAGACGGGAAATAAAACGTTCGGAAATATTGAATAGCGTAACTTCCAAACGTGAATAGATATCGACTTGCAGTTAGTGCCAAGCGCATCAGAATAATCGAGTTGGTTGGAAATATATGTTTTCCATAGAAAACAATTCAAAGACGGGGAATAAAACGTTCGGAATTATTGATTGCGTAACTTCCGAACGGGAAGAGATATCGACTTGCAGTTAGAGCCAATCGCATCAGAATCATCGAGTTGGTTGGAAATATATGTTTTCCATGGAAAACAATTCAGAGACGGGAAATAAAACTTTCGGAATTATTGAATTGCGTAACTTCCAAACGGGAAGAGATATCGACTTGCGGTTAATGCGACTCGCATCAGAATGATCAAATTGGTTGGAAATATATGTTTTCCATAGAAAACAATTCAAAGACGGAAATAAAGCGTTCGGAATTATTGAATTGCGTAACTTCCAAACGGGAAGAGATATCGACTTGCGGTTAGAGCCAATCGCATCAGAATCATCGAGTTGCTTGGAAATATATGTTTTTCATAGAAAACAATTCGAAGACGGGAAATGAAACGTTCGGAATTATTGAATTGCTTAACTTCCAAACGGGAAGAGAAATCGACTTGCGGTTGGTGCGAATCGCATCAGAATGATCAAATTGGTTGGGAATATATGTTTTCCATAGAAAACAATTCAAAGACGGGAAATAAAACGTTCGGAATTATTGAATAGCGTAACTTCCAAACGTGAATAGATATCTACTTGCGGATAGTGCCGAGCGCATCAGAATAATCGAGTTGGTTGGAAATATATGTTTTCCATAGAAAACAATTCAAAGACGGGAAATAAAACGTTCGGAATTATTGAATGGCGTAACTTCCAAACGTGAAGAGATATCGACTTGCGGTTAGTGCCAATCGCATCAGAATCATCAAGTTGGTTGGAAATATATGTTTTCCATAGAAAACAATTCAAAGACGGGAAATAAAACGTTCGGAGTTATTGAATTGCGTAACTTCCAAACGGGAAGAGATATCGACTTGCGGTTAGTGCGAATCGCATCAGAATGATCAAATTGGTTGGAAATATATGTTTTCCATAGAAAACAATTCAAAGACGGGAAATAAAACGTTCGGAATTATTGAATAGCGTAACTTCCAAACGTGAATAGATATCGACTTGCGGTTAGTGCCAAGCGCATCAGAATAATCGAGTTGATTGGAAATATATGTTTCTCATAGAAAACAATTCAAAGACGGGAAATAAAACGTTCGGAATTATTGAATTGCGTAACTTCCAAACGGGAAGAGATATCGACTTACGGTTAGTGCCAAACGCATCAGAATAATCGAGTTGGTTGGAAATATATGTTTCTCATAGAAAACAATACAAAGACGGGAAATAGAACTTTCGGAATTATTGAATTGCGTAACTTCCAAACGGGAAGAGATATCGACTTACGGTTAGTGCCAAACGCATCAGAATAATCGAGTTGGTTGGAAATATATGTTTCTCATAGAAAACAATACAAAGACGGGAAATAGAACTTTCGGAATTATTGAATTGCGTAACTTCCAGACGGGAAGAGATATCGACTTGCGGTTAGTGCCAATCGCATCAGAATCATCGAGTTGGTTGGAAATATATGTTTCTCATAGAAAACAATACAAAGACGGGAAATAAAACGTTCGTGATTATTGAATAGCGTAACTTCCAAACGTGAAGAGATATCGACTTGCGGTTAGTGCCAATCGCATCAGAATAATCGAGTTGGTTGGAAATATACGTTTTTCATGGAAAACAATTCGGAAACGGGAAATAAAACGTTCGGAATTATTGAATTGCGTAACTTCCAGACGGGAAGAGATATCGACTTGCGGTTAGTGCCAATCGCATCAGAATCATGGAGTTGGTTGGAAATATATGTTTCCCATAGAAAACAATTCAAAGACGGGAAATAAATGTTCGGAAATATTGAATTGCGTAACTTCCAAACGGGAAGAGATATCGACTTGCGTTTAGTGCCAATCGCATCAGAATCATCGAGTTGGTTGGAAATATATGTTTTTCATGGAAAACAATTCAAAGATGGGAAATAAAACTTTCGGAATTATTGAATTGCGTAACTTCCAAACGGGAAGAGATATCGACTTGCGGTTAGAGCCAATTGCATCAGAATCATCGAGTTGCTTGGAAATATATGTTTTTCATAGAAAACAATTCAAAGACGGGAAATGAAACGTTCGGAATTATTGAATTGCTTAACTTCCAGACGGGAAGGGATATCGATTTGCTGTTAGGGCCAATCGCATCAGAATCATCAAATTGGTTGGAAATATAAGTTTTCCATAGAAAACAATTCAAAGACGGCAATAAAACGTTCGGAATTATTGAATTGCGTAATTTCCAGACGGGAAGAGATATCGATTTGCTTTTAGTGCGAATCGCATCAGAATGATCAATTTGGTTGGGAATATATGTTTCCCATAGTAAACAACTCAAAGACGGGAAATAAAACGTTCGGAATTATTGAATAGCGTAACTTCCAAACGGGAAGAGATATCGACTTGCGGTTAGAGCCAATCGCATCAGAATAATCGAGTTGGTTGGAAATATATGTTTTTCATGGAAAACAATTCAAAGACGGGAAATAAAACGTTCGGAATTATTGAATTGCGTAACTTCCAGACGAGAAGAGATATCGATTTGCTGTTAGTGCCAATCGCATCAGAATCATCAAATTGGTTGGAAATATAAGTTTTCCATAGAAAACAATCCAAAAACGGAAATAAAGCGTTCGGAATTATTGAATTGCGTAACTTCCAAACGGGAAGAGATATCGACTTGCAGTTAGAGCCAATCGCATCAGAATCATCGAGTTGGTTGAAAATATATGTTTTCCATGGAAAACAATTCAAAGATGGGAAATAAAACTTTCGGAATTATTGAATTGCGTAACTTCCAAACGGGAAGAGATATCGACTTGCGGTTAGAGCCAATCGCATCAGAATCATCGAGTTGCTTGGAAATATATGTTTTTCATAGAAAACAATTCAAAGACGGGAAATGAAACGTTCGGAATTATTGAATTGCTTAACTTCCAGACGGGAAGAGATATCGATTTGCTGTTAGTGCCAATCGCATCAGAATCATCAAATTGGTTGTAAATATAAGTTTTCCATAGAAAACAATTCAAAAACGGAAATAAAGCGTTCGGAATTATTGAATTGCGTAACTTCCAAACGGGAAGAGATATCGACTTGCGGTTAGAGCCAATCGCATCAGAATCATCGAGTTGGTTGGAAATATATGTTTTTCATGGGAAACAATTCAAAAACGGGAAATAAATCGTTCGGAATTATTGAATTGTGTAACTTCCAGAGGGGAAGAGATATCGACTTGCGGTTAGTGCCAATCGCATCAGAATCATGGAGTTGGTTGGAAATATATGTTTTTCATGGAAAACAATTCAAAGACGGGAAATAAAACTTTCGAAATTATTGAATTGCGTAACTTCCAAACGTAAAGAGATATCGACTTGCGGTTAGTGCCAATCGCATCAGAATCATCAAGTTGGTTGGAAATATATGTTTTTTATAGAAAACAATTCGAAGACGGGAAATAAAACGTTCGGAATTAATGAATTGCGTAACTTCCAAACGGGAAGAGAGATCGACTTGCGGTTAGTGCGAATCGCATCAGAATGATCAAATTGGTTGGAAATATATGTTTTCCATAGAAAACAATTCAAAGACGGGAAATAAAACGTTCGGAATTATTGAATAGCGTAACTTCCAAACGTGAAGAGATATCGACTTGCGGTTAGTGCCAATCGCATCAGAATAATCGAGTTGGTTGGAAATATATGTTTTTCATAGAAAACAATTCAAATACGGGAAATAAAACGTTCGGAATTATTGAATTGCGTAACTTCAAAACGGTAAGAGATATCGACTTGCGGTTAGTGCCAATCGCATCAGAATCATCAAATTGGTTGTAAATATAAGTTTTCCATAGAAAACAATTCAAAAACGGAAATAAAGCGTTCGGAATTATTGAATTGCGTAACTTCCAAACGGGAAGAGATATCGACTTGCGGTTAGAGCCAATCGCATCAGAATCATCGAGTTGGTTGGAAATATATGTTTTTCATGGGAAACAATTCAAAAACGGGGAATAAAACGTTCGGAATTATTGAATTGTGTAACTTCCAGAGGGAAAGAGATATCGACTTGCGGTTAGTGCCAATCGCATCAGAATCATGGAGTTGGTTGGAAATATATGTTTTTCATGGAAAACAATTCAAAGACGGGAAATAAAACTTTCGAAATTATTGAATTGCGTAACTTCCAAACGTAAAGAGATATCGACTTGCGGTTAGTGCCTATCGCATCAGAATCATCAAGTTGGTTGGAAATATATGTTTTTTATAGAAAACAATTCAAAGACGGGAAATAAAACGTTCGGAATTAATGAATTGCGTAACTTCCAAACGGGAAGAGAGATCGACTTGCGGTTAGTGCGAATCGCATCAGAATGATCAAATTGGTTGGAAATATATGTTTTCCATAGAAAACAATTCAAAGACGGGAAATAAAACGTTCGGAATTATTGAATAGCGTAACTTCCAAACGTGAAGAGATATCGACTTGCGGTTAGTGCCAATCGCATCAGAATAATCGAGTTGGTTGGAAATATATGTTTTTCATAGAAAACAATTCAAATACGGGAAATAAAACGTTCGGAATTATTGAATTGCGTAACTTCAAAACGGTAAGAGATATCGACTTGCGGTTAGTGCGAATCGCATCAGAATGATCAAATTAGTTGGAAATATATGTTTTCCATAGAAAACAATTCAAAGATGGGAAATAAAACGTTAGGAATTATTGAATGGCGTAACTTCCAAACGTGAAGAGATGTCGACTTGCGGATAGTGCCAAGCGCATCAGAATAATCGAGTTGGTTGGAAATATATGTTTTTCATAGAAAACAATTCAAAGACGGGAAATAAAACGTTCGGAATTATTGAATTGCGTAACTTCCAAACGGGAAGAGATATCGACTTGCGGTTAGTGCAAATCGCATCAGAATGATCAAATTGGTTGGAAATATATGTTTTCCATAGAAAACAATTCGAAGACGGGAAATAAAACGTTCGGAATTATTGAATAGCGTAACTTCCAAACGTGAATAGATATCGACTTGCGGTTAGTGCCAAGCGCATCAGAATAATCGAGTTGGTTGGAAATATATGTTTTTCATAGAAAACAATTCAAAGACGGGAAATAAAACGTTCGGAATTATTGAATTGCGTAACTTCCAAACGGGAAGAGATATCGACTTGCGGTTGGTGCGAATCGCATCAGAATGATCAAATTGGTTGGGAATATATGTTTTCCATAGCAAACAATTCAAAGACGGGAAATAAAACGTTCGGAATTATTGAATAGCGTAACTTCCAAACGTGAATAGATTTCTACTTGCGGATAGTGCCAAGCGCATCAGAATAATCGAGTTGGTTGGAAATATATGTTTTCCATAGAAAACAATTCAAAGACGGGAAATAAAACGTTCGGAATTATTAAATGGCGTAACTTCCAAACGTGAAATGATATCGACTTGCGGTTAGTGCCAATCGCATCAGAATCATCAAGTTGGTTGGAAATATATGTTTTCCATAGAAAACAATTCAAAGACGGGAAATAAAACGTTCGAAGTTATTGAATTGCGTAACTTCCAAACGGGAAGAGATATCGACTTGCGGTTAGTGCGAATCGCATCAGAATGATCAAATTGGTTGGAAATATATGTTTTCCATAGAAAACAATTCAAAGACGGGAAATAAAACGTTCGGAAATATTGAATAGCGTAACTTCCAAACGTGAATAGATATCGACTTGCAGTTAGTGCCAAGCGCATCAGAATAATCGAGTTGGTTGGAAATATATGTTTTCCATAGAAAACAATTCAAAGACGGGGAATAAAACGTTCGGAATTATTGATTGCGTAACTTCCGAACGGGAAGAGATATCGACTTGCAGTTAGAGCCAATCGCATCAGAATCATCGAGTTGGTTGGAAATATATGTTTTCCATGGAAAACAATTCAAAGACGGGAAATAAAACTTTCGGAATTATTGAATTGCGTAACTTCCAAACGGGAAGAGATATCGACTTGCGGTTAATGCGACTCGCATCAGAATGATCAAATTGGTTGGAAATATATGTTTTCCATAGAAAACAATTCAAAGACGGATATAAAGCGTTCGGAATTATTGAATTGCGTAACTTCCAAACGGGAAGAGATATCGACTTGCGGTTAGAGCCAATCGCATCAGAATCATCGAGTTGCTTGGAAATATATGTTTTTCATAGAAAACAATTCGAAGACGGGAAATGAAACGTTCGGAATTATTGAATTGCTTAACTTCCAAACGGGAAGAGAAATCGACTTGCGGTTGGTGCGAATCGCATCAGAATGATCAAATTGGTTGGGAATATATGTTTTCCATAGAAAACAATTCAAAGACGGGGAATTAAACGTTCGGAAATATTGAATAGCGTAACTTCCAAACGTGAATAGATATCGACTTGCAGTTAGTGCCAAGCGCATCAAAATAATCGAGTTGGTTGGAAATATATGTTTTCCATAGAAAACAATTCAAAGACGGGAAATAAAACGTTCGGAATTATTGAATGGCGTAACTTCCAAACGTGAAGAGATATCGACTTGCGGTTAGTGCCAATCGCATCAGAATCATCAAGTTGGTTGGAAATATATGTTTTCCATAGAAAACAATTCAAAGACGGGAAATAAAACGTTCGGAGTTATTGAATTGCGTAACTTCCAAACGGGAAGAGATATCGACTTGCGGTTAGTGCGAATCGCATCAGAATGATCAAATTGGTTGGAAATATATGTTTTCCATAGAAAACAATTCAAAGACGGGAAATAAAACGTTCGGAAATATTGAATAGCGTAACTTCCAAACGTGAATAGATATCGACTTGCAGTTAGTGCCAAGCGCATCAGAATAATCGAGTTGGTTGGAAATATATGTTTTCCATAGAAAACAATTCAAAGACGGGAAATAAAACGTTCGGAATTATTGAATTGCGTAACTTCCGAACGGGAAGAGATATCGACTTGCAGTTAGAGCCAATCGCATCAGAATCATCGAGTTGGTTGGAAATATATGTTTTCCATGGAGAACAATTCAAAGACGGGAAATAAAACTTTCGGAATTATTGAATTGCGTAACTTCCAAACGGGAAGAGATATCGACTTGCGGTTAATGCGACTCGCATCAGAATGATCAAATTGGTTGGAAATATATGTTTTCCATAGAAAACAATTCAAAGACGGAAATAAAGCGTTCGGAATTATTGAATTGCGTAACTTACAAACGGAAAGAGATATCGACTTGCAGTTAGAGCCAATCGCATCAGAATCATCGAGTTGCTTGGAAATATATGTTTTTCATAGAAAACAAATCGAAGACGGGAAATGAAACGTTCGGAATTATTGAATTGCTTAACTTCCAAACGTGAAGAGATATCGACTTGCGGTTAGAGCCAATCGCACCAGAATCATCGAGTTGGTTGGAAATATATGATTTCCATAGAAAACAATTCAAAGACGGGAAATAAAACTTTCGGAATTATTGAATAGCGTAACTTCCAAACGTGTAGAGATATCGACTTGCGGTTAGTGCCAATCGCATCAGAATAATCGAGTTGGTTGGAAATATATGTTTTTCATAGAAAACAATTCAAAGACGGGAAATAAAACGTTCGGAATTATTGAATTGCGTAACTTCCAAACGGGAAGAGATATCGACTTGCGGTTAGTGCTTATCGCATCAGAATCATCAAGTAGGTTGGAAATATATGTTTTCCATAGAAAACAATTCAAAGACGGGAAATAAAACGTTCGGAATTATTCAATTGCGTAACTTCCGAACGGGAAGAGATATCGACTTGCGGTTAGAGCCAATCGCATCAGAATCATCGAGTTGGTTGGAAATATATGTTTTCCATAGAAAACAATTCAAAGACGGAAATAAAGCGTTCGGAATTATTGAATTGCGTAACTTCCAAACGGGAAGAGATATCGACTTGCGGTTAGAGCCAATCGCATCAGAATCATCGAGTTGCTTGGAAATATATGTTTTTCATAGGAAACAATTCGAAGACGGGAAATCAAACGTTCGGAATTATTGAATTGCTTAACTTCCAAACGGGAAGAGATATCGACTTGCGGTTAGAGCCAATCGCATCAGAATCATCGAGTTGCTTGGAAATATATGTTTTTCATAGAGAACAATTCGAAGACGGGGAATGAAACGTTCGGAATTATTGAATAGCGTAACTTCCAAACGTGAATAGATATCTACTTGCGGATAGTGCCATGCGCATCAGAATAATCGAGTTGGTTGGAAATATATGTTTTCCATAGAAAACAATTCAAAGACGGGAAATAAAACGTTCGGAATTATTGAATAGCGTAACTTCCAAACGTGAATAGATATCTACTTGCGGATAGTGCCAAGCGCATCAGAATAATCGAGTTGGTTGGAAATATATGTTTTCCATAGAAAACAATTCAAAGAATAGAAATAAAACGTTCGGAATTATTGAATGGCGTAACTTCCAAACGTGAAGAGATATCGACTTGCGGTCAGTGCCAATCGCATCAGAATGATCAATTTGGTTGGAAATATATGTTTTCCATAGAAAACAATTCAAAGACGGGGAATAAAACGTTCGGAATTATTGAATAGCGTAACTTCCAAACGTGAATAGATATCGACTTGCGGTTAGTGCCAAGCTCATCAGAATAATCGAGTTGATTGGAAATATATGTTTCTCATAGAAAACAATTCAAAGACGGGAAATAAAACGTTCGGAATTATTGAATTGGGTAACTTCCAAACGGGAAGAGATATCGACTTGCAGTTGAAGCCAATCGCATCAGAATCATCGAGTTGGTTGGAAATATATGTTTTCCATGGAAAACAATTCAAAGACGGGAAATAAAACTTTCGGAATTATTGAATTGCGTAACTTCCAAACGGGAAGAGATATCGACTTGCGGTTAATGCGACTCGCATCAGAATGATCAAATTGGTTGGAAATATATGTTTTCCATAGAAAACAATTCAAAGACGGAAATAAAGCGTTCGGAATTATTGAATTGCGTAACTTACAAACGGAAAGAGATATCGACTTGCAGTTAGAGCCAATCGCATCAGAATCATCGAGTTGCTTGGAAATATATGTTTTTCATAGAAAACAAATCGAAGACGGGAAATGAAACGTTCGGGATTATTGAATTGCTTAACTTCCAAACGTGAAGAGATATCGACTTGCGGTTAGAGCCAATCGCACCAGAATCATCGAGTTGGTTGGAAATATATGATTTCCATAGAAAACAATTCAAAGACGGGAAATAAAACTTTCGGAATTATTGAATAGCGTAACTTCCAAACGTGTAGAGATATCGACTTGCGGTTAGTGCCAATCGCATCAGAATAATCGAGTTGGTTGGAAATATATGTTTTTCATAGAAAACAATTCAAAGACGGGAAATAAAACGTTCGGAATTATTGAATTGCGTAACTTCCAAACGGGAAGAGATATCGACTTGCGGTTAGTGCTTATCGCATCAGAATCATCAAGTAGGTTGGAAATATATGTTTTCCATAGAAAACAATTCAAAGACGGGAAATAAAACGTTCGGAATTATTCAATTGCGTAACTTCCAAACGTGAAGAGATATCGACTTGCGGTTAGTGCCAATCGCATCAGAATCATCAAGTTGGTTGGAAATATATGTTTCTCATAGAAAACGATACAAAGACGGAAAAATAAAACGTTCGGAATTTTTGAATTGCGTAATTTCCAGAGGGGAAGAGAAATCGACTTGTAGTTTCTGCCAATCTCATCAGAATGATCAAATTGGTTGGAAATATAAGTTTTCCATAGGAAACAATTCAAAAACGGGAAATAAAACGATTAAATAAAGAGATATCGACTTGCGGTTAGTGCCAATCGCGTCAGAATCAGAGTTGGTTGGAAATATATGTTTCTCATAGAAAACAATACAAAGACGGGAAATAAAACTTTCGGAATTATTGAATTGCGTAACTTTCAGACGGGAAGAGATATCGACTTGGGGTTAGTGTCAATCGCATCAGAATCATCGAGTTAGTTGGAAATAAATGTTTTTCATAGAAAACAATTCAAAGACGGGAACTAAAACTAAATTATTGAATTACGTAACTTCCAGACGGGAAGAGATATCGACTTGCGGTTAGTGCCAATCGCATCAGAATCATCGAGTTGGTTGGAAATATATGTTTCTCATAGGAAACAATACAAAGACGGGAAATAAAACGTTCGGAATTATTGAATTGCGTAACTTCCAGAGGGGAAGAGATATCGACTTGCGGTTAGTGCCAATCGCATCAGAATCATCAAATTGGTTGGAAATATATATTTTCCATAGAAAACAATCCAAAGACGGGAAATAAAACGTTCGGAATTATTGAATAGCGTAACTTCCAAACGTGAAGAGATATCGACTTGCGGTTTGTGCCAATCGCATCAGAATAATCGAGTTGGTTGGAAATATATGTTTTTCATGAAAAACAATTCGGAAACGGGAAATAAAACGTTCGGAATTATTGAATTGCGTAACTTCCAGACGGGAAGAGATATCGACTTGCGGTTAGTGCCAATCGCATCAGAATCATGGAGTTGGTTGGAAATATATGTTTCTCATAGAAAACAATTCAAAGACGGGAAATAAATGTTCGGAAATATTGAATTGCGTAACTTCCAAACGGGAAGAGATATCGACTTGCGTTTAGTGCCAATCGCATCAGAATCATTGAGTTGGTTGGAAATATATGTTTTCCATGGAAAACAATTCAAAGACGTTCGGATTTATTGAATTGGTTGGAAATATAAGTTTTCCATAGAAAACAATCCAAAAACGGAAATAAAGCGTTCGGAATTATTGAATTGCGTAACTTCCAAACGGGAAGAGACATCGACTTGCAGTTAGAGCCAATCGCATCAGAATCATCGAGTTGGTTGGAAATATATGTTTTCCATGGAAAACAATTCAAAGACGGGAAATAAAACTTTCGAAATTATTGAATTGCGTAACTTCCAAATGGGAAGAGATATCGACTTTCGCTTAATGCGAATCGCATCAGAATGATCAAATTGGTTGGAAATATATGTTTTCCATAGAAAACAATTCAAAGACGGAAATAAAGCGTTCGGAATTATTGAATTGCGTAACTTCCAAACGGGTAGAGATATCGACTTGCGGTTAGAGCCAATCGCATCAGAATCATCGAGTTGCTTGGAAATATATGTTTTTCATAGAAAACAATTCAAAGACGGGAAATGAAACGTTCGGAATTATTGAATTGCTTAACTTCCAGACGGGAAGAGATATCGATTTGCTGTTAGTGCCAATCGCATCAGAATCATCAAATTGGTTGGAAATATAAGTTTTCCATAGAAAACAATTCAAAAACGGAAATGAAGCGTTCGGAATTATTGAATTGCGTAACTTCCAAACGTGGAGAGATATCGACTTGCGGTTAGTGCCAATCGCATCAGAATCATCAAGTTGGTTGGAAATATATGTTTCTCATAGAAAACGATACAAATACGGGAAATAAAACGTTCGGAAATATTGAATTGCGTAACTTCCAGAGGGGAAGAGAAATCGACTGGTAGTTTCTGCCAATCTCATCAGAATGATCAAATTGGTTGGAAATATAAGTTTTCCATAGAAAACAATTCAAAAACGGGAAATAAAACGACTAAATAAAGAGATATCGACTTGCGGTTAGTGCCAATCGCGTCAAAATCAGAGTTGGTTGGAAATATATGTTTCTCATAGAAAACAATACAAAGACAGGAAATAAAACGTTCGGAATTATTGAATTGCGTAACTTTCAGACGAGAAGAGATATCGACTTGGGGTTAGTGTCAATCGCATCAGAATCATCGAGTTAGTTGGAAATAAATGTTTTTCATAGAAAACAATTCAAAGACGGGAACTAAAACTAAATTATTGAATTACGTAACTTCCAGACGGGAAGAGATATCGACTTGCGGTTAGTGCCAATCGCATCAGAATCATCGAGTTGGTTGGAAATATATGTTTCCCATAGAAAACAATACAAAGACGGGAAATAAAACGTTCGGAATTATTGAATTGCGTAACTTCCAGACGGGAAAAGATATCGACTTGCGGTTAATGCGACTCGCATCAGAATGATCAAATTGGTTGGAAATATATGTTTTCCATAGAAAACAATTCAAAGACGGAAATAAAGCGTTCGGAATTATTGAATTGCGTAACTTCCAAACGGGAAGAGATATCGACTTGCGGTTAGAGCCAATCGCATCAGAATCATCAAATTGGTTGGAAATATAAGTTTTCCATAGAAAACAATTCAAAAACGGAAATGAAGCGTTCGGAATTATTGAATTGCGTAACTTCCAAACGTGGAGAGATATCGACTTGCGGTTAGTGCCAATCGCATCAGAATCATCAAGTTGGTTGGAAATATATGTTTCTCATAGAAAACGATACAAATACGGGAAATGAAACGTTCGGAAATATTGAATTGCGTAACTTCCAGAGGGGAAGAGAAATCGACTGGTAGTTTCTGCCAATCTCATCAGAATGATCAAATTGGTTGGAAATATAAGTTTTCCATAGAAAACAATTCAAAAACGGGAAATAAAACGACTAAATAAAGAGATATCGACTTGCGGTTAGTGCCAATCGCGTCAGAATCAGAGTTGGTTGGAAATATATGTTTCTCATAGAAAACAATACAAAGACAGGAAATAAAACGTTCGGAATTATTGAATTGCGTAACTTTCAGACGGGAAGAGATATCGACTTGGGGTTAGTGTCAATCGCATCAGAATCATCGAGTTAGTTGGAAATAAATGTTTTTCATAGAAAACAATTCAAAGACGGGAACTAAAACTAAATTATTGAATTACGTAACTTCCAGACGGGAAGAGATATCGACTTGCGGTTAGTGCCAATCGCATCAGAATCATCGAGTTGGTTGGAAATATATGTTTCCCATAGAAAACAATACAAAGACGGGAAATAAAACGTTCGGAATTATTGAATTGCGTAACTTCCAGACGGGAAGAGATATCGACTTGCGGTTAGTGCCAATCGCATCAGAATCATCAAATTGGTTGGAAATATATATTTTCCATAGAAAACAATTCGAAAACGGGAAATAAAACGTTCGGAATTATTGAATAGCGTAACTTCCAAACGTGAAGTGATATCGACTTGCGGTTAGTGCCAATCGCATCAGAATAATCGAGTTGGTTGGAAATATATGTTTTTCATGGAAAACAATTCGGAAACGGGAAATAAAACGTTCGGAAATATTGAATAGCGTAACTTCCAAACGTGAATAGATATCGACTTGCAGTTAGTGCCAAGCGCATCAGAATAATCGAGTTGATTGGAAATATATGTTTCTCATAGAAAACAATTCAAAGACGGGAAATAAAACGTTCGGAATTATTGAATTGCGTAACTTCCAAACGGGAAGAGATATCGACTTGCAGTCAGAGCCAATCGCATCAGAATCATCGAGTTGGTTGGAAATATATGTTTTCCATGGAAAACAATTCAAAGACGGGGAATAAAACTTTCGGAATTATTGAATTGCGTAACTTCCAAACGGGAAAAGATATCGACTTGCGGTTAATGCGACTCGCATCAGAATGATCAAATTGGTTGGAAATATATGTTTTCCATAGAAAACAATTCAAAGACGGAAATAAAGCGTTCGGAATTATTGAATTGCGTAACTTCCAAACGGGAAGAGATATCGACTTGCGGTTAGAGCCAATCGCATCAGAATCATCGAGTTGCTTGGAAATATATGTTTTTCATAGGAAACAATTCGAAGACGGGAAATCAAACGTTCGGAATTATTGAATTGCTTAACTTCCAAACGGGAAGAGATATCGACTTGCGGTTAGAGCCAATCGCATCAGAATCATCGAGTTGCTTGGAAATATATGTTTTTCATAGAAAACAATTCGAAGACGGGAAATGAAACGTTCGGAATTATTGAATAGCGTAACTTCCAAACGTGAATAGATATCTACTTGCGGATAGTGCCATGCGCATCAGAATAATCGAGTTGGTTGGAAATATATGTTTTCCATAGAAAACAATTCAAAGACGGGAAATAAAACGTTCGGAATTATTGAATAGCGTAACTTCCAAACGTGAATAGATATCTACTTGCGGATAGTGCCAAGCGCATCAGAATAATCGAGTTGGTTGGAAATATATGTTTTCCATAGAAAACAATTCAAAGACGGGAAATAAAACGTTCGGAATTATTGAATGGCGTAACTTCCAAACGTGAAGAGATATCGACTTGCGGTTAGTGCCAATCGCATCAGAATCATCAAGTTGGTTGGAAATATATGTTTTCCATAGAAAACAATTCAAAGACGGGAAATAAAACGTTCGGAGTTATTGAATTGCGTAACTTCCAAACGGGAAGAGATATCGACTTGCGGTTAGTGCGAATCGCATCAGAATGATCAAATTGGTTGGAAATATATGTTTTCCATAGAAAACAATTCAAAGACGGGGAATAAAACGTTCGAAATTATTGAATAGCGTAACTTCCAAACGTGAATAGATATCGACTTGCGGTTAGTGCCAAGCTCATCAGAATAATCGAGTTGATTGGAAATATATGTTTCTCATAGAAAACAATTCAAAGACGGGAAATAAAACGTTCGGAATTATTGAATTGCGTAACTTCCAAACGGGAAGAGATATCGACTTGCAGTTAGAGCCAATCGCATCAGAATCATCGAGTTGGTTGGAAATATATGTTTTCCATGGAAAACAATTTAAAGACTGGAAATAAAACTTTCGGAATTATTGAATTGCGTAACTTCCAAACGGGAAGAGATATCGACTTGCGGTTAATGCGACTCGCATCAGAATGATCAAATTGGTTGGAAATATATGTTTTCCATAGAAAACAATTCAAAGACGGAAATAAAGCGTTCGGAATTATTGAATTGCGTAACTTACAAACGGAAAGAGATATCGACTTGCGGTTAGAGCCAATCGCGTCAGAATCATCGAGTTGCTTGGAAATATATGTTTTTCATAGAAAACAATTCGAAGACGGGAAATGAAACGTTCGGAATTATTGAATTGGTTAACTTCCAAACGTGAAGAGATATCGACTTGCGGTTAGAGCCAATCGCACCAGAATCATCGAGTTGGTTGGAAATATATGATTTCCATAGAAAACAATTCAAAGACGGGAAATAAAACTTTCGGAATTATTGAATAGCGTAACTTCCAAACGTGTAGAGATATCGACTTGCGGTTAGTGCCAATCGCATCAGAATAATCGAGTTGGTTGGAAATATATGTTTTTCATAGAAAACAATCCAAAGACCGGAAATAAAACGTTCGGAATTTTTGAATTGCGTAACTTCCAGACGGGAAGAGATATCGACTTGCGGTTAGTGCTTATCGCATCAGAATCATCAAGTAGGTTGGAAATATATGTTTTCCATAGAAAACAATTCGAAGACGGAAAACAAAACTTTCGGAATTATTGAATCGCGTAACTTCCAGACGGGAAGAGATATCTACTTGCGGTTGGTGCCAATCGCATCAGAATCATCAAATTGGTTGGAAATATATGTTTTCCCTATAAAACAATTGAAAGACGGGAAATAAAACGTTCGGAATTATTGAATTGCGTAACTTCCAAACGTGAAGAGATATCGACTTGCGGTTAGTGCCAATCGCATCAGAATCATCAAGTAGGTTGGAAATATATGTTTTCCATAGAAAACAATTCAAAGACGGGCAATAAAACGTTCGGAATTATTGAATTGCGTAACTTCCAAACAGGAAGAGATATCGACTTGCGGTTAGTGCCAATCGCATCAGAATCATCGAGTTGGTTGGAAATATATGTTTTTCATGGAAAACAATTCAAAGACGGGAAATAAAACGTTCGGAATTATTCAATTGCGTAACTTCCAAACGTGAAGAGATATCGACTTGCGGTTAGTGCCAATCGCATCAGAATCATCAAGTTGGTTGGAAATATATGTTTCTCATAGAAAACGATACAAAGACGGAAAAATAAAACGTTCGGAATTTCTGAATTGCGTAATTTCCAGAGGGGAAGAGAAATCGACTTGTAGTTTCTGCCAATCTCATCAGAATGATCAAATTGGTTGGAAATATAAGTTTTCCATAGGAAACAATTCAAAAACGGGAAATAAAACGATTAAATAAAGAGATATCGACTTGCGGTTAGTGCCAATCGCGTCAGAATCAGAGTTGGTTGGAAATATATGTTTCTCATAGAAAACAATACAAAGACGGGAAATAAAACTTTCGGAATTATTGAATTGCGTAACTTTCAGACGGGAAGAGATATCGACTTGGGGTTAGTGTCAATCGCATCAGAATCATCGAGTTAGTTGGAAATAAATGTTTTTCATAGAAAACAATTCAAAGACGGGAACTAAAACTAAATTATTGAATTACGTAACTTTCAGACGGGAAGAGATATCGACTTGCGGTTAGTGCCAATCGCATCAGAATCATCGAGTTGGTTGGAAATATATGTTTCTCATAGGAAACAATACAAAGACGGGAAATAAAACGTTCGGAATTATTGAATTGCGTAACTTCCAGAGGGGAAGAGATATCGACTTGCGGTTAGTGCCAATCGCATCAGAATCATCAAATTGGTTGGAAATATATATTTTCCATAGAAAACAATCCAAAGACGGGAAATAAAACGTTCGGAATTATTGAATAGCGTAACTTCCAAACGTGAAGAGATATCGACTTGCGGTTTGTGCCAATCGCATCAGAATAATCGAGTTGGTTGGAAATATATGTTTTTCATGAAAAACAATTCGGAAACGGGAAATAAAACGTTCGGAATTATTGAATTGCGTAACTTCCAGACGGGAAGAGATATCGACTTGCGGTTAGTGCCAATCGCATCAGAATCATGGAGTTGGTTGGAAATATATGTTTCTCATAGAAAACAATTCAAAGACGGGAAATAAATGTTCGGAAATATTGAATTGCGTAACTTCCAAACGGGAAGAGATATCGACTTGCGTTTAGTGCCAATCGCATCAGAATCATTGAGTTGGTTGGAAATATATGTTTTCCATAGAAAACAATTCAAAGACGTTCGGATTTATTGAATTGGTTGGAAATATATGTTTTCCATAGAAAACAATCCAAAAACGGAAATAAAGCGTTCGGAATTATTGAATTGCGTAACTTCCAAACGGGAAGAGACATCGACTTGCAGTTAGAGCCAATCGCATCAGAATCATCGAGTTGGTTGGAAATATATGTTTTCCATGGAAAACAATTCAAAGACGGGAAATAAAACTTTCGGAATTATTGAATTGCGTAACTTCCAAATGGGAAGAGATATCGACTTTCGGTTAATGCGAATCGCATCAGAATGATCAAATAGGTTGGAAATATATGTTTTCCATAGAAAACAATTCAAAGACGGAAATAAAGCGTTCGGAATTATTGAATTGCGTAACTTCCAAACGGGTAGAGATATCGACTTGCGGTTAGAGCCAATCGCATCAGAATCATCGAGTTGCTTGGAAATATATGTTTTTCATAGAAAACAATTCAAAGACGGGAAATGAAACGTTCGGAATTATTGAATTGCTTAACTTCCAGACGGGAAGAGATATCGATTTGCTGTTAGTGCCAATCGCATCAGAATCATCAAATTGGTTGGAAATATAAGTTTTCCATAGAAAACAATTCAAAAACGGAAATGAAGCGTTCGGAATTATTGAATTGCGTAACTTCCAAACGTGGAGAGATATCGACTTGCGGTTAGTGCCAATCGCATCAGAATCATCAAGTTGGTTGGAAATATATGTTTCTCATAGAAAACGATACAAATACGGGAAATAAAACGTTCGGAAATATTGAATTGCGTAACTTCCAGAGGGGAAGAGAAATCGACTGGTAGTTTCTGCCAATCTCATCAGAATGATCAAATTGGTTGGAAATATAAGTTTTCCATAGAAAACAATTCAAAAACGGGAAATAAAACGACTAAATAAAGAGATATCGACTTGCGGTTAGTGCCAATCGCGTCAGAATCAGAGTTGGTTGGAAATATATGTTTCTCATAGAAAACAATACAAAGACAGGAAATAAAACGTTCGGAATTATTGAATTGCGTAACTTTCAGACGGGAAGAGATATCGACTTGGGGTTAGTGTCAATCGCATCAGAATCATCGAGTTAGTTGGAAATAAATGTTTTTCATAGAAAACAATTCAAAGACGGGAACTAAAACTAAATTATTGAATTACGTAACTTCCAGACGGGAAGAGATATCGACTTGCGGTTAGTGCCAATCGCATCAGAATCATCGAGTTGGTTGGAAATATATGTTTCTCATAGGAAACAATACAAAGACGGGAAATAAAACTTTCGGAATTATTGAATTGCGTAACTTCCAGAGGGGAAGAGATATCGACTTGCGGTTAGTGCCAATCGCATCAGAATCATCAAATTGGTTGGAAATATATATTTTCCATAGAAAACAATCCAAAGACGGGAAATAAAACGTTCGGAATTATTGAATAGCGTAACTTCCAAACGTGAAGAGATATTGACTTGCGGTTTGTGCCAATCGCATCAGAATAATCGAGTTGGTTGGAAATATATGTTTTTCATGAAAAACAATTCGGAAACGGGAAATAAAACGTTCGGAATTATTGAATTGCGTAACTTCCAGACGGGAAGAGATATCGACTTGCGGTTAGTGCCAATCGCATCAGAATCATGGAGTTGGTTGGAAATATATGTTTCTCATAGAAAACAATTCAAAGACGGGAAATAAATGTTCGGAAATATTGAATTGCGTAACTTCCAAACGGGAAGAGATATCGACTTGCGTTTAGTGCCAATCGCATCAGAATCATTGAGTTGGTTGGAAATATATGTTTTCCATGGAAAACAATTCAAAGACGTTCGGATTTATTGAATTGGTTGGAAATATAAGTTTTCCATAGAAAACAATCCAAAAACGGAAATAAAGCGTTCGGAATTATTGAATTGCGTAACTTCCAAACGGGAAGAGACATCGACTTGCAGTTAGAGCCAATCGCATCAGAATCATCGAGTTGGTTGGAAATATATGTTTTCCATGGAAAACAATTCAAAGACGGGAAATAAAACTTTCGGAATTATTGAATTGCGTAACTTCCAAATGGGAAGAGATATCGACTTTCGGTTAATGCGAATCGCATCAGAATGATCAAATAGGTTGGAAATATATGTTTTCCATAGAAAACAATTCAAAGACGGAAATAAAGCGTTCGGAATTATTGAATTGCGTAACTTCCAAACGGGTAGAGATATCGACTTGCGGTTAGAGCCAATCGCATCAGAATCATCGAGTTGCTTGGAAATATATGTTTTTCATAGAAAACAATTCAAAGACGGGAAATGAAACGTTCGGAATTATTGAATTGCTTAACTTCCAGACGGGAAGAGATATCGATTTGCTGTTAGTGCCAATCGCATCAGAATCATCAAATTGGTTGGAAATATAAGTTTTCCATAGAAAACAATTCAAAAACGGAAATGAAGCGTTCGGAATTATTGAATTGCGTAACTTCCAAACGTGGAGAGATATCGACTTCCGGTTAGTGCCAATCGCATCAGAATCATCAAGTTGGTTGGAAATATGTGTTTCTCATAGAAAACGATACAAATACGGGAAATAAAACGTTCGGAAATATTGAATTGCGTAACTTCCAGAGGGGAAGAGAAATCGACTGGTAGTTTCTGCCAATCTCATCAGAATGATCAAATTGGTTGGAAATATAAGTTTTCCATAGAAAACAATTCAAAAACGGGAAATAAAACGACTAAATAAAGAGATATCGACTTGCGGTTAGTGCCAATCGCGTCAGAATCAGAGTTGGTTGGAAATATATGTTTCTCATAGAAAACAATACAAAGACAGGAAATAAAACGTTCGGAATTATTGAATTGCGTAACTTTCAGACGGGAAGAGATATCGACTTGGGGTTAGTGTCAATCGCATCAGAATCATCGAGTTAGTTGGAAATAAATGTTTTTCATAGAAAACAATTCAAAGACGGGAACTAAAACTAAATTATTGAATTACGTAACTTCCAGACGGGAAGAGATATCGACTTGCGGTTAGTGCCAATCGCATCAGAATCATCGAGTTGGTTGGAAATATATGTTTCCCATAGAAAACAATACAAAGACGGGAAATAAAACGTTCGGAATTATTGAATTGCGTAACTTCCAGACGGGAAAAGATATCGACTTGCGGTTAATGCGACTCGCATCAGAATGATCAAATTGGTTGGAAATATATGTTTTCCATAGAAAACAATTCAAAGACGGAAATAAAGCGTTCGGAATTATTGAATTGCGTAACTTCCAAACGGGAAGAGATATCGACTTGCGGTTAGAGCCAATCGCATCAGAATCATCAAATTGGTTGGAAATATAAGTTTTCCATAGAAAACAATTCAAAAACGGAAATGAAGCGTTCGGAATTATTGAATTGCGTAACTTCCAAACGTGGAGAGATATCGACTTGCGGTTAGTGCCAATCGCATCAGAATCATCAAGTTGGTTGGAAATATATGTTTCTCATAGAAAACGATACAAATACGGGAAATAAAACGTTCGGAAATATTGAATTGCGTAACTTCCAGAGGGGAAGAGAAATCGACTGGTAGTTTCTGCCAATCTCATCAGAATGATCAAATTGGTTGGAAATATAAGTTTTCCATAGAAAACAATTCAAAAACGGGAAATAAAACGACTAAATAAAGAGATATCGACTTGCGGTTAGTGCCAATCGCGTCAGAATCAGAGTTGGTTGGAAATATATGTTTCTCATAGAAAACAATACAAAGACAGGAAATAAAACGGAAGAGATATCGACATGGGGTTAGTGTCAATCGCATCAGAATCATCGAGTTAGTTGGAAATAAATGTTTTTCATAGAAAACAATTCAAAGACGGGAACTAAAACTAAATTATTGAAATACGTAACTTCCAGACGGGAAGAGATATCGACTTGCGGTTAGTGCCAATCGCATCAGAATCATCGAGTTGGTTGGAAATATATGTTTCCCATAGAAAACAATACAAAGACGGGAAATAAAACGTTCGGAATTATTGAATTGCGTAACTTCCAGACGGGAAGAGATATCGACTTGCGGTTAGTGCCAATCGCATCAGAATCATCAAATTGGTTGGAAATATATATTTTCCATAGAAAACAATTCGAAAACGGGAAATAAAACGTTCGGAATTATTGAATAGCGTAACTTCCAAACGTGAAGTGATATCGACTTGCGGTTAGTGCCAATCGCATCAGAATAATCGAGTTGGTTGGAAATATATGTTTTTCATGGAAAACAATTCGGAAACGGGGAATAAAACGTTCGGAAATATTGAATAGCGTAACTTCCAAACGTGAATAGATATCGACTTGCAGTTAGTGCCAAGCGCATCAGAATAATCGAGTTGATTGGAAATATATGTTTCTCATAGAAAACAATTCAAAGATGGGAAATAAAACGTTCGGAATTATTGAATTGCGTAACTTCCAAACGGGAAGAGATATCGACTTGCAGTTAGAGCCAATCGCATCAGAATCATCGAGTTGGTTGGAAATATATGTTTTCCATGGAAAACAATTCAAAGACGGGAAATAAAACTTTCGGAATTATTGAATTGCGTAACTTCCAAACGGGAAAAGATATCGACTTGCGGTTAATGCGACTCGCATCAGAATGATCAAATTGGTTGGAAATATATGTTTTCCATAGAAAACAATTCAAAGACGGAAATAAAGCGTTCGGAATTATTGAATTGCGTAACTTCCAAACGGGAAGAGATATCGACTTGCGGTTAGAGCCAATCGCATCAGAATCATCGAGTTGCTTGGAAATATATGTTTTTCATAGAAAACAATTCGAAGACGGGAAATAAAGCGTTCGGAATTATTGAATTGCTTAACTTCCAAACGGGAAGAGATATCGATTTGCGGTTAATGCGACTCGCATCAGAATGATCAAATTGGTTGGAAATATATGTATTCCATAGAAAACAATTCAAAGACGGAAATAAAGCGTTCGGAATTATAGAATTGCGTAACTTCCAAACGGGAAGAGATATCGACTTGCGGTTAGAGCCAATCGCATCAGAATCATCGAGTTGCTTGGAAATATATGTTTTTCATAGAAAACAATTCGAAGACGGGAAATGAAACGTTCGGAATTATTGAATTGCTTAATTTCCAAACGGGAAGAGATATCGACTTGCGGTTAGAGCCAATCGCACCAGAATCATCGAGTTGGTTGAAAATATATGATTTCCATAGAAAACAATTCAAAGACGGGAAATAAAACTTTCGGAATTATTGAATAGCGTAACTTCCAAACGTGTAGAGATATCGACTTGCGGTTAGTGCCAATCGCATCAGAATAATCGAGTTGGTTGGAAATATATGTTTTTCATAGAAAACAATTCAAAGACGGGAGATAAAACATTCGGAATTATTGAATTGCGTAACTTCCAAACGGGAAGAGATATCGACTTGCGGTTAGTGCTTATCGCATCAGAATCATCAAGTAGGTTGGAAATATATGTTTTCCATAGAAAACAATCCGAAGACGGAAAACAAAACTTTCGGAATTATTGAATCGCGTAACTTCCAGACGGGAAGAGATATCTACTTGCGGTTGGTGCCAATCGCATCAGAATCATCAAATTGGTTGGAAATATATGTTTTCCCTATAAAACAATTGAAAGACGGGAAATAAAACGTTCGGAATTATTGAATTGCGTAACTTCCAAACGTGAAGAGATATCGACTTGCGGTTAGTGCCAATCGCATCAGAATCATCAAGTAGGTTGTAAATATATGTTTTCCATAGAAAACAATTCAAAGACGGGCAATAAAACGTTCGGAATTATTGAATTGCGTAACTTCCAAACAGGAAGAGATATCGACTTGCGGTTAGTGCCAATCGCATCAGAATCATCGAGTTGGTTGGAAATATATGTTTTTCATGGAAAACAATTCAAAGACGGGAAATAAAACGTTCGGAATTATTCAATTGCGTAACTTCCAAACGTGAAGAGATATCGACTTGCGGTTAGTGCCAATCGCATCAGAATCATCAAGTTGGTTGGAAATATATGTTTCTCATAGAAAACGATACAAAGACGGGAAATAAAACGTTCGGAATTATTGAATTGCGTAACTTCCAGAGAGGAAGAGAAATCGACTTGTAGTTTCTGCCAATCTCATCAGAATGATCAAATTGGTTGGAAATATGAGTTTTCCATAGGAAACAATTCAAAATCGGGAAATAAAACGATTAAATAAAGAGATATCGACTTGCGGTTAGTGCCAATCGCATCAGAATCATCGAGTTGGTTGGAAATATATGTTTCTCATAGGAAACAATACAAAGACGGGAAATAAAACGTTCGGAATTATTGAATTGCGTAACTTCCAGACGGGAAGAGATATCGACTTGCGGTTAGTGCCAATCGCATCAGAATCATCAAATTGGTTGGAAATATATATTTTCCATGGAAAACAATCCAAAGACGGGAAATAAAACGTTCGGAATTATTGAATAGCGTAACTTTCAAACGTGAAGAGATATCGACTTGCGGTTTGTGCCAATCGCATCAGAATAATCGAGTTGGTTTGAAATATATGTTTTTCATGAAAAACAATTCGGAAACGGGAAATAAAACGTTCGGAATTATTGAATTGCGTAACTTCCAGACGGGAAGAGATATCGACTTGCGGTTAGTGCCTATCGCATCAGAATCATGGAGTTGGTTGGAAATATATGTTTCTCATAGAAAACAATTCAAAGACGGGAAATGAATGTTCGGAAATATTGAATTGCGTAACTTCCAAACGGGAAGAGATATCGACTTGCGTTTAGTGCCAATCGCATCAGAATCATTGAGTTGGTTGGAAATATATGTTTTTCATGGAAAACAATTCAAAGACGTTCGGATTTATTGAATTGGTTGGAAATATAAGTTTTCCATAGAAAACAATCCAAAAACGGAAATAAAGCGTTCGGAATTATTGAATTGCGTAACTTCCAAACGGGAAGAGACATCGACTTGCAGTTAGAGCCAATCGCATCAGAATCATCGAGTTGGTTGGAAATATATGTTTTCCATGGAAAACAACTCAAAGACAGGAAATAAAACTTTCGGAATTATTGAATTGCGTAACTTCCAAACGGGAAGAGATATCGACTTGCGGTTAATGCGAATCGCATCAGAATGATCAAATTGGTTGGAAATATATGTTTTCCATAGAAAACAATTCAAAGACGGAAATAAAGCGTTCGGAATTATTGAATTGCGTAACTTCCAAACGGGAAGAGATATCGACTTGCGGTTAGAGCCAATCGCATCAGAATCATCGAGTTGCTTGGAAATATATGTTTTTCATATAAAACAATTCAAAGACGGGAAATGAAACGTTCGGAATTATTGAATTGCTTAACTTCCAGACGGGAAGAGATATCGATTTGCTGTTAGTGCCAATCGCATCAGAATCATCAAATTGGTTGGAAATATAAGTTTTCCATAGAAAACAATTCAAAAACGGAAATGAAGCGTTCGGAATTATTGAATTGCGTAACTTCCAAACGTGGAGAGATATCGACTTGCGGTTAGTGCCTATCGCATCAGAATCATCAAGTTGGTTGGAAATATATGTTTCTCATAGAAAACGATACAAATACGGGAAGTAAAACGTTCGGAATTATTGAATTGCGTAACTTCCAGAGGGGAAGAGAAATCGACTGGTAGTTTCTGCCAATCTCATCAGAATGATCAAATTGGTTGGAAATATAGGTTTTCCATAGAAAACAATTCAAAAACGGGAAATAAAACGACTAAATAGAGAGATATCGACTTGCGGTTAGTGCCAATCGCGTCAGAATTAGAGTTGGTTGGAAATATATGTTTCTCATGGAAAACAATACAAAGACAGGAAATAAAACGTTCGGAATTATTGAATTGCGTAACTTTCAGACGGAAAGAGATATCGACTTGGGGTTAGTGTCAATCGCATCAGAATCATCGAGTTAGTTGGAAATAAATGTTTTTCATAGAAAACAAGTCAAAGACGGGAACTAAAACTAAATTATTGAATTACGTAACTTCCAGACGGGAAGAGATATCGACTTGCGGTTAGTGCCAATCGCATCAGAATCATCGAGTTGGTTGGAAATATATGTTTCTCATAGAAAACAATACAAAGACGGGAAATAAAACGTTCGGAATTATTGAATTGCGTAACTTCCAGACGGGAAGAGATATCGACTTGCGGTTAGTGTCAATCGCATCAGAATCATCAAATTGGTTGGAAATATATATTTTCCATAGAAAACAATTCGAAAACGAGAAATAAAACGTGCGGAATTATTGAATAGCGTAACTTCCAAACGTGAAGAGATATCGACTTGCGGTTAGTGCCAATCGCATCAGAATAATCGAGTTGGTTGGAAATATATGTTTTTCATGGAAAACAATTCGGAAACGGGAAATAAAACGTTCGGAATTATTGAATTGCGTAACTTCCAGACGGGGAGAGATATCGACTTGCGGTTAGTGCCAATCGCATCAGAATCATGGAGTTGGTTGGAAATATATGTTTCTCATAGAAAACAATTCAAAGGCGGGAAATAAATGTTCGGAAATATTGAATTGCGTAACTTCCAAACGGGAAGAGATATCGACTTGCGTTTAGTGCCAATCGCATCAGAATCATCGAGTTGGTTGGAAATATATAATTTTCATGGAAAACAATTCAAAGACGTTCGGATTTATTGAATTGCGTAACTTCCAGACGGGAAGAGGTATCGTTTTGCGGCTAGTGTCAATCGCATCAGAATCATCGAGTTGGTTGGAAGTATATGTTTTTCATAGAAAACAATTCAAAGACGGCAATAAAACGTTTTGAATTATTGAATTGCGTAATTTCCAGACGGGAAGAGATATCGATTTGCTGTTAGTGCGAATCGCATCAGAATGATCAAATTGGTTGGGAATATATGTTTCCCATAGAAAACAACTCCAAAGACGGGAAATAAAACGTTCGGAATTATTGAATTGCGTAACTTCCAAACGGGAAGAGATATCGATTTGCTGTTAGTGCCAATCGCATCAGAATCATCAAATTGGTTGGAAATATAAGTTTTCCATAGAAAACAATTCAAAAACAGAAATAAAGCGTTCGGAATTATTGAATTGTGTAACTTCCAAACGGGAAGAGATATCGACTTGCAGTTAGAGCCAATCGCATCAGAATCATCGAGTTCGTTGGAAATATATGTTTTCCATGGAAAACAATTCAAAAACGGGAAATAAAACGTTCGGAATTATTGAATTGTGTAACTTCCAGAGGGGAAGAGATATCGACTTGCGGTTAGTGCCAATCGCATCAGAATCATGGAGTTGGTTGAAAATATATGTTTTTCATGGAAAACAATTCAAAGACGGGAAATAAAACGTTCGAAATTATTGAATTGCGTAACTTCCAAACGTAAAGAGATATCGACTTGCGGTTAGTGCCAATCGCATCAGAATCATCAAGTTGGTTGGAAATATATGTTTTTTATTGAAAACAATTCAAAGACGGGAAATAAAACGTTCGGAATTATTGAATTGCGTAACTTTCAAACGGGAAGAGAGACTTGCGGTTAGTGCGAATCGCATCAGAATGATCAAATTGGTTGGAAATATTTGTTTTCCATAGAAAACAATTCAAAGACGGGAAATAAAACGACTAAATAAAGAGATATCGACTTGCGGTTAGTGCCAATCGCGTCAGAATTAGAGTTGGTTGGAAATATATGTTTCTCATGGAAAACAATACAAAGACAGGAAATAAAACGTTCGGAATTATTGAATTGCGTAACTTTCAGACGGAAAGAGATATCGACTTGGGGTTAGTGTCAATCGCATCAGAATCATCGAGTTAGTTGGAAATACACGTTTTTCATAGAAAACAATTCAAAGACGGGAACTAAAACTAAATTATTGAATTACGTAACTTCCAGACGGGAAGAGATATCGACTTGCGGTTAGTGCCAATCGCATCAGAATCATCGAGTTGGTTGGAAATATATGTTTCTCATAGAAAACAATACAAAGACGGGAAATAAAACGTTCGGAATTATTGAATTGCGTAACTTCCAGACGGGAAGAGATATCGACTTGCGGTTAGTGCCAATCGCATCAGAATCATCAAATTGGTTGGAAATATATATTTTCCATAGAAAACAATTCGAAAACGAGAAATAAAACGTTCGGAATTATTGAATAGCGTAACTTCCAAACGTGAAGAGATATCGACTTGCGGTTAGTGCCAATCGCATCAGAATAATCGAGTTGGTTGGAAATATATGTTTTTCATGGAAAACAATTCGGAAACGGGAAATAAAACGTTCGGAATTATTGAATTGCGTAACTTCCAGACGGGAAGAGATATCGACTTGCGGTTAGTGCCAATCGCATCAGAATCATGGAGTTGGTTGGAAATATATGTTTCTCATAGAAAACAATTCAAAGACGGGAAATAAATGTTCGGAAATATTGAATTGCGTAACTTCCAAACGGGAAGAGATATCGACTTGCGTTTAGTGCCAATCGAATCAGAATCATCGAGTTGGTTGGAAATATATAATTTTCATGGAAAACAATTCAAAGACGTTCGGATTTATTGAATTGCGTAACTTCCAGACGGGAAGAGGTATCGTTTTGCGGCTAGTGCCAATCGCATCAGAATCATCGAGTTGGTTGGAAGTATATGTTTTTCATAGAAAACAATTCAAAGACGGCAATAAAACGTTTTGAATTATTGAATTGCGTAATTTCCAGACGGGAAGAGATATCGATTTGCTGTTAGTGCGAATCGCATCAGAATGATCAAATTGGTTGGGAATATATGTTTCCCATAGAAAACAACTCCAAAGACGGGAAATAAAACGTTCGGAATTATTGAATTGCGTAACTTCCAAACGGGAAGAGATATCGATTTGCTGTTAGTGCCAATCGCATCAGAATCATCAAATTGGTTGGAAATATAAGTTTTCCATAGAAAACAATTCAAAAACAGAAATAAAGCGTTCGGAATTATTGAATTGTGTAACTTCCAAACGGGAAGAGATATCGACTTGCAGTTAGAGCCAATCGCATCAGAATCATCGAGTTCGTTGGAGATATATGTTTTCCATGGAAAACAATTCAAAGATGAGAAATAAAACTTTCGGAATTATTGAATTGCGTAACTTCCAAACGGGAAGAGATATCGACTTGCGGTTAATGCGAATCGCATCAGAATGATCAAATTGGTTGGAAATATATGTTTTCCATAGAAAACAATTCAAAGACGGAAATAAAGCGTTCGGAATTATTGAATTGCGTAACTTCCAAACGGGAAGAGATATCGACTTGCGGTTAGAGCCAATCGCATCAGAATCATCGAGTTGCTTGGAAATATATGTTTTTCATAGAAAACAATGCGAAGACGGGGAATGAAACGTTCGGAATTATTGAATTGCTTAACTTCCAAACGGGAAGAGATATCGGCTTGCGGTTAGAGCCAATCGCACCAGAATCATCGAGTTGGTTGGAAATATATGTTTTCCATAGAAAACAATTCAAAGACGGAAAATAAAACTTTCGGAATTATTGAATAGCGTAACTTCCAAACGTGTAGAGATATCGACTTGCGGTTAGTGCCAATCGCATCAGAATAATCGAGTTGGTTGGAAATATATGTTTTTCATAGAAAAAAATTCAAAGACGGGAAATAAAACGTTCGGAATTATTGAATTGCGTAACTTCCAAACGGGAAGAGATATCGACTTGCGGTTAGTGCTTATCGCATCAGAATCATCAAGTAGGTTGGAAATATATGTTTTCCATAGAGAACAATTCGAAGACGGAAAACAAAACTTTCGGAATTATTGAATCGCGTAACTTCCAGACGGGAAGAGATATCTACTTGCGGTTGGTGCCAATCGCATCAGAATCATCAAATTGGTTGGAAATATATGTTTTCCCTATAAAACAATTCAAAGACGGGAAATAAAACGTTCGGAATTATTGAATTGCGTAACTTCCAAACGTGAAGAGATATCGACTTGCGGTTAGTGCCAATCGCATCAGAATCATCAAGTAGGTTGGAAATATATGTTTTCCATAGAAAACAATTCAAAGACGGGCAATAAAACGTTCGGAATTATTGAATTGCGTAACTTCCAAACAGGAAGAGATATCGACTCGCGGTTAGTGCCAATCGCATCAGAATCATCGAGTTGGTTGGAAATATATGTTTTTCATGGAAAACAATTCAAAGACGGGAAATAAAACGTTCGGAATTATTCAATTGCGTAACTCCCAAACGTGAAGAAATATCGGCTTGCGGTTAGTGCCAATCGCATCAGAATCATCAAATTGGTTGGAAATATATGTTTCTCATAGAAAACGATACGAAGACGGGAAATAAAACGTTCGGAATTATTGAATTGCGTAACTTCCAGAGGGGAAGAGAAATCGACTGGTAGTTTCTGCCAATCTCATCAGAATGATCAAATTGGTTGGATATATAAGTTTCCCATAGAAAACAATTCAAAAACGGGAAATAAAACGAATAAATAAAGAGATATCGACTTGCGGTTAGTGCCAATCGCGTCAGAATCAGAGTTGGTTGGAAATATATGTTTCTCATAGAAAACAATACAAAGACGGGAAATAGAACTTTCGGAATTATTGAATTGCGTAACTTTCAGACGGGAAGAGATATCGACTTGGGGTTAGTGTCAATCGCATCAGAATCATCGAGTTAGTTGGAAATAAATGTTTTTCATAGAAAATAATTCAAAGACGGGAACTAAAACTAAATTATTGAATTACGTAACTTCCAGACGGGAAGAGATATCGACTTGCGGTTAGTGCCAATTGCATCAGAATCATCGAGTTGGTTGGAAATATATGTTTCTCATAAAAAACAATACAAAGGCGGGAAATAAAACGTTCGGAATTATTGAATTGCGTAACTTCCAGACGGGAAGAGATATCGACTTGCGGTTAGTGCCAATCGCATCAGAATCATCAAATTGGTTGGAAATATATATTTTCCATAGAATACAATTCAAAGACGGGAAATAAAACGTTCGGAATTATTGAATTGCGTAACTTCCAGACGGGAAGAGATATCGACTTGCGGTTAGTGCCAATCGCATCAGAATCATCAAATTGGTTGGAAATATATATTTTCCATAGAAAACAATTCGAAAACGAGAAATAAAACGTTCGGAATTATTGAATAGCGTAACTTCCAAACGTGAAGAGATATCGACTTGCGGTTAGTGCCAATCGCATCAGAATAATCGAGTTGGTTGGAAATATATGTTTTTCATGGAAAACAATTCGGAAACGGGAAATAAAACGTTCGGAATTATTGAATTGCGTAACTTCCAGACGAGAAGAGATATCGACTTGCGGTTAGTGCCAATCGCATCAGAATCATGGAGTTGGTTGGAAATATATGTTTCTCATAGAAAACAATTCAAAGACGGGAAATAAATGTTCGGAAATATTGAATTGCGTAACTTCCAAACGGGAAGAGATATCGACTTGCGTTTAGTGCCAATCGCATCAGAATCATCGAGTTGGTTGGAAATATATAATTTTCATGGAAAACAATTCAAAGACGTTCGGATTTATTGAATTGCGTAACTTCCAGACGGGAAGAGGTATCGTTTTGCGGCTAGTGCCAATCGCATCAGAATCATCGAGTTGGTTGGAAGTATATGTTTTTCATAGAAAACAATTCAAAGACGGCAATAAAACGTTTTGAATTATTGAATTGCGTAATTTCCAGACGGGAAGAGATATCGATTTGCTGTTAGTGCGAATCGCATCAGAATGATCAAATTGGTTGGGAATATATGTTTCCCATAGAAAACAACTCCAAAGACGGGAAATAAAACGTTCGGAATTATTGAATTGCGTAACTTCCAAACGGGAAGAGATATCGATTTGCTGTTAGTGCCAATCGCATCAGAATCATCAAATTGGTTGGAAATATAAGTTTTCCATAGAAAACAATTCAAAAACAGAAATAAAGCGTTCGGAATTATTGAATTGTGTAACTTCCAAACGGGAAGAGATATCGACTTGCAGTTAGAGCCAATCGCATCAGAATCATCGAGTTCGTTGGAAATATATGTTTTCCATGGAAAACAATTCAAAGATGGGAAATAAAACTTTCGGAATTATTGAATTGCGTAACTTCCAAACGGGAAGAGATATCGACTTGCGGTTAATGCGAATCGCATCAGAATGATCAAATTGGTTGGAAATATATGTTTTTTATTGAAAACAATTCAAAGACGGCAATAAAACGTTTTGAATTATTGAATTGCGTAATTTCCAGACGGGAAGAGATATCGATTTGCTGTTAGTGCGAATCGCATCAGAATGATCAAATTGGTTGGGAATATATGTTTCCCATAGAAAACAACTCCAAAGACGGGAAATAAAACGTTCGGAATTATTGAATTGCGTAACTTCCAAACGGGAAGAGATATCGATTTGCTGTTAGTGCCAATCGCATCAGAATCATCAAATTGGTTGGAAATATAAGTTTTCCATAGAAAACAATTCAAAAACAGAAATAAAGCGTTCGGAATTATTGAATTGTGTAACTTCCAAACGGGAAGAGATATCGACTTGCAGTTAGAGCCAATCGCATCAGAATCATCGAGTTCGTTGGAAATATATGTTTTCCATGGAAAACAATTCAAAAACGGGAAATAAAACGTTCGGAATTATTGAATTGTGTAACTTCCAGAGGGGAAGAGATATCGACTTGCGGTTAGTGCCAATCGCATCAGAATCATGGAGTTGGTTGAAAATATATGTTTTTCATGGAAAACAATTCAAAGACGGGAAATAAAACGTTCGAAATTATTGAATTGCGTAACTTCCAAACGTAAAGAGATATCGACTTGCGGTTAGTGCCAATCGCATCAGAATCATCAAGTTGGTTGGAAATATATGTTTTTTATTGAAAACAATTCAAAGACGGGAAATAAAACGTTCGGAATTATTGAATTGCGTAACTTCCAAACGGGAAGAGAGATCGACTTGCGGTTAGTGCGAATCGCATCAGAATGATCAAATTGGTTGGAAATATTTGTTTTCCATAGAAAACAATTCAAAGACGGGAAATAAAACGACTAAATAAAGAGATATCGACTTGCGGTTAGTGCCAATCGCGTCAGAATTAGAGTTGGTTGGAAATATATGTTTCTCATGGAAAACAATACAAAGACAGGAAATAAAACGTTCGGAATTATTGAATTGCGTAACTTTCAGACGGAAAGAGATATCGACTTGGGGTTAGTGTCAATCGCATCAGAATCATCGAGTTAGTTGGAAATACATGTTTTTCATAGAAAACAATTCAAAGACGGGAACTAAAACTAAATTATTGAATTACGTAACTTCCAGACGGGAAGAGATATCGACTTGCGGTTAGTGCCAATCGCATCAGAATCATCGAGTTGGATGGAAATATATGTTTCTCATAGAAAACAATACAAAGACGGGAAATAAAACGTTCGGAATTATTGAATTGCGTAACTTCCAGACGGGAAGAGATATCGACTTGCGGTTAGTGCCAATCGCATCAGAATAATCGAGTTGGTTGGAAATATATGTTTTTCATGGAAAACAATTCGGAAACGGGAAATAAAACGTTCGGAATTATTGAATTGCGTAACTTCCAGACGGGAAGAGATATCGACTTGCGGTTAGTGCCAATCGCATCAGAATCATGGAGTTGGTTGGAAATATATGTTTCTCATAGAAAACAATTCAAAGACGGGAAATAAATGTTCGGAAATATTGAATTGCGTAACTTCCAAACGGGAAGAGATATCGACTTGCGTTTAGTGCCAATCGCATCAGAATCATCGAGTTGGTTGGAAATATATAATTTTCATGGAAAACAATTCAAAGACGTTCGGATTTATTGAATTGCGTAACTTCCAGACGGGAAGAGGTATCGTTTTGCGGATAGTGCCAATCGCATCAGAATCATCGAGTTGGTTGGAAGTATATGTTTTTCATAGAAAACAATTCAAAGACGGCAATAAAACGTTTTGAATTATTGAATTGCGTAATTTCCAGACGGGAAGAGATATCGATTTGCTGTTAGTGCGAATCGCATCAGAATGATCAAATTGGTTGGGAATATATGTTTCCCATAGAAAACAACTCCAAAGACGGGAAATAAAACGTTCGGAATTATTGAATTGCGTAACTTCCAAACGGGAAGAGATATCGATTTGCTGTTAGTGCCAATCGCATCAGAATCATCAAATTGGTTGGAAATATAAGTTTTCCATAGAAAACAATTCAAAAACAGAAATAAAGCGTTCGGAATTATTGAATTGTGTAACTTCCAAACGGGAAGAGATATCGACTTGCAGTTAGAGCCAATCGCATCAGAATCATCGAGTTCGTTGGAAATATATGTTTTCCATGGAAAACAATTCAAAGATGGGAAATAAAACTTTCGGAATTATTGAATTGCGTAACTTCCAAACGGGAAGAGATATCGACTTGCGGTTAATGCGAATCGCATCAGAATGATCAAATTGGTTGGAAATATATGTTTTCCATAGAAAACAATTCAAAGACGGAAATAAAGCGTTCGGAATTATTGAATTGCGTAACTTCCAAACGGGAAGAGATATCGACTTGCGGTTAGAGCCAATCGCATCAGAATCATCGAGTTGCTTGGAAATATATGTTTTTCATAGAAAACAATGCGAAGACGGGGAATGAAACGTTCGGAATTATTGAATTGCTTAACTTCCAAACGGGAAGAGATATCGGCTTGCGGTTAGAGCCAATCGCACCAGAATCATCGAGTTGGTTGGAAATATATGTTTTCCATAGAAAACAATTCAAAGACGGAAAATAAAACTTTCGGAATTATTGAATAGCGTAACTTCCAAACGTGTAGAGATATCGACTTGCGGTTAGTGCCAATCGCATCAGAATAATCGAGTTGGTTGGAAATATATGTTTTTCATAGAAAACAATTCAAAGACGGGAAATAAAACGTTCGGAATTATTGAATTGCGTAACTTCCAAACGGGAAGAGATATCGACTTGCGGTTAGTGCTTATCGCATCAGAATCATCAAGTAGGTTGGAAATATATGTTTTCCATAGAGAACAATTCGAAGACGGAAAACAAAACTTTCGGAATTATTGAATCGCGTAACTTCCAGACGGGAAGAGATATCTACTTGCGGTTGGTGCCAATCGCATCAGAATCATCAAATTGGTTGGAAATATATGTTTTCCCTATAAAACAATTCAAAGACGGGAAATAAAACGTTCGGAATTATTGAATTGCGTAACTTCCAAACGTGAAGAGATATCGACTTGCGGTTAGTGCCAATCGCATCAGAATCATCAAGTATGTTGGAAATATATGTTTTCCATAGAAAACAATTCAAAGACGGGCAATAAAACGTTCGGAATTATTGAATTGCGTAACTTCCAAACAGGAAGAGATATCGACTCGCGGTTAGTGCCAATCGCATCAGAATCGTCGAGTTGGTTGGAAATATATGTTTTCCATGGAAAACAATTCAAAGACGGGAAATAAAACGTTCGGAATTATTCAATTGCGTAACTTCCAAACGTGAAGAAATATCGGCTTGCGGTTAGTGCCAATCGCATCAGAATCATCAAATTGGTTGGAAATATATGTTTCTCATAGAAAACGATACGAAGACGGTAAATAAAACGTTCGGAATTATTGAATTGCGTAACTTCCAGAGGGGAAGAGAAATCGACTGGTAGTTTCTGCCAATCTCATCAGAATGATCAAATTGGTTGGATATATAAGTTTCCCATAGAAAACAATTCAAAAACGGGGAATAAAACGAATAAATAAAGAGATATCGACTTGCGGTTAGTGCCAATCGCGTCAGAATCAGAGTTGGTTGGAAATATATGTTTCTCATAGAAAACAATACAAAGACGGGAAATAGAACTTTCGGAATTATTGAATTGCGTAACTTTCAGACGGGAAGAGATATCGACTTGGGGTTAGTGTCAATCGCATCAGAATCATCGAGTTAGTTGGAAATAAATGTTTTTCATAGAAAATAATTCAAAGACGGGAACTAAAACTAAATTATTGAATCACGTAACTTCCAGACGGGAAGAGATATCGACTTGCGGTTAGTGCCAATTGCATCAGAATCATCGAGTTGGTTGGAAATATATGTTTCTCATAAAAAACAATACAAAGGCGGGAAATAAAACGTTCGGAATTATTGAATTGCGTAACTTCCAGACGGGAAGAGATATCGACTTGCGGTTAGTGCCAATCGCATCAGAATCATCAAATTGGTTGGAAATATATATTTTCCATAGAATACAATTCAAAGACGGGAAATAAAACGTTCGGAATTATTGAATTGCGTAACTTCCAGACGGGAAGAGATATCGACTTGCGGTTAGTGCCAATCGCATCAGAATCATCAAATTGGTTGGAAATATATATTTTCCATAGAAAACAATTCGAAAACGAGAAATAAAACGTTCGGAATTATTGAATAGCGTAACTTCCAAACGTGAAGAGATATCGACTTGCGGTTAGTGCCAATCGCATCAGAATAATCGAGTTGGTTGGAAATATATGTTTTTCATGGAAAACAATTCGGAAACGGGAAATAAAACGTTCGGAATTATTGAATTGCGTAACTTCCAGACGGGAAGAGATATCGACTTGCGGTTAGTGCCAATCGCATCAGAATCATGGAGTTGGTTGGAAATATATGTTTCTCATAGAAAACAATTCAAAGACGGGAAAAAAATGTTCGGAAATATTGAATTGCGTAACTTCCAAACGGGAAGAGATATCGACTTGCGTTTAGTGCCAATCGCATCAGAATCATCGAGTTGGTTGGAAATATATAATTTTCATGGAAAACAATTCAAAGACGTTCGGATTTATTGAATTGCGTAACTTCCAGACGGGAAGAGGTATCGTTTTGCGGCTAGTGCCAATCGCATCAGAATCATCCAGTTGGTTGGAAGTATATGTTTTTCATAGAAAACAATTCAAAGACGGCAATAAAACGTTTTGAATTATTGAATTGCGTAATTTCCAGACGGGAAGAGATATCGATTTGCTGTTAGTGCGAATCGCATCAGAATGATCAAATTGGTTGGGAATATATGTTTCCCATAGAAAACAACTCCAAAGACGGGAAATAAAACGTTCGGAATTATTGAATTGCGTAACTTCCAAACGGGAAGAGATATCGATTTGCTGTTAGTGCCAATCGCATCAGAATCATCAAATTGGTTGGAAATATAAGTTTTCCATAGAAAACAATTCAAAAACAGAAATAAAGCGTTCGGAATTATTGAATTGTGTAACTTCCAAACGGGAAGAGATATCGACTTGCAGTTAGAGCCAATCGCATCAGAATCATCGAGTTCGTTGGAAATATATGTTTTCCATGGAAAACAATTCAAAGATGGGAAATAAAACTTTCGGAATTATTGAATTGCGTAACTTCCAAACGGGAAGAGATATCGACTTGCGGTTAATGCGAATCGCATCAGAATGATCAAATTGGTTGGAAATATATGTTATCCATAGAAAACAATTCAAAGACGGAAATAAAGCGTTCGGAATTATTGAATTGCGTAACTTCCAAACGGGAAGAGATATCGACTTGCGGTTAGAGCCAATCGCATCAGAATCATCAAGTTGCTTGGAAATATATGTTTTTCATAGAAAACAATGCGAAGACGGGGAATGAAACGTTCGGAATTATTGAATTGCTTAACTTCCAAACGGGAAGAGATATCGGCTTGCGGTTAGAGCCAATCGCACCAGAATCATCGAGTTGGTTGGAAATATATGTTTTCCATAGAAAACAATTCAAAGACGGAAAATAAAACTTTCGGAATTATTGAATAGCGTAACTTCCAAACGTGTAGAGATATCGACTTGCGGTTAGTGAAAATCGCATCAGAATAATCGAGTTGGTTGGAAATATATGTTTTTCATAGAAAACAATTCAAAGCCGGGAAATAAAACGTTCGGAATTATTGAATTGCGTAACTTCCAAACGGGAAGAGATATCGACTTGCGGTTAGTGCTTATCGCATCAGAATCATCAAGTAGGTTGGAAATATATGTTTTCCATAGAGAACAATTCGAAGACGGAAAACAAAACTTTCGGAATTATTGAATCGCGTAACTTCCAGACGGGAAGAGATATCTACTTGCGGTTGGTGCCAATCGCATCAGAATCATCAAATTGGTTGGAAATATATGTTTTCCCTATAAAACAATTCAAAGACGGGAAATGAAACGTTCGGAATTATTGAATTGCGTAACTTCCAAACCTGAAGAAATATCGACTTGCGGTTAGTGCCAATCGCATCAGAATCATCAAGTAGGTTGGAAATATATGTTTTCCATAGAAAACAATTCAAAGACGGGCAATAAAACGTTCGGAATTATTGAATTGCGTAACTTCCAAACAGGAAGAGATATCGACTCGCGGTTAGTGCCAATCGCATCAGAATCATCGAGTTGGTTGGAAATATATGTTTTTCATGGAAAACAATTCAAAGACGGGAAATAAAACGTTCGGAATTATTCAATTGCGTAACTTCCAAACGTGAAGAAATATCGGCTTGCGGTTAGTGCCAATCGCATCAGAATCATCAAATTGGTTGGAAATATATGTTTCTCATAGAAAACGATACGAAGACGGGAAATAAAACGTTCGGAATTATTGAATTGCGTAACTTCCAGAGGGGAAGAGAAATCGACTGGTAGTTTCTGCCAATCTCATCAGAATGATCAAATTGGTTGGATATATAAGTTTTCCATAGAAAACAATTCAAAAACGGGAAATAAAACGAATAAATAAAGAGATATCGACTTGCGGCTAGTGCCAATCGCGTCAGAATCAGAGTTGGTTGGAAATATATGTTTCTCATAGAAAACAATACAAAGACGGGAAATAGAACTTTCGGAATTATTGAATTGCGTAACTTTCAGACGGGAAGAGATATCGACTTGGGGTTAGTGTCAATCGCATCAGAATCATCGAGTTAGTTGGAAATAAATGTTTTTCATAGAAAATAATTCAAAGACGGGAACTAAAACTAAATTATTGAATTACGTAACTTCCAGACGGGAAGAGATATCGACTTGCGGTTAGTGCCAATTGCATCAGAATCATCGAGTTGGTTGGAAATATATGTTTCTCATAAAAAACAATACAAAGGCGGGAAATAAAACGTTCGGAATTATTGAATTGCGTAACTTCCAGACGGGAAGAGATATCGACTTGCGGTTAGTGCCAATCGCATCAGAATCATCAAATTGGTTGGAAATATATATTTTCCATAGAATACAATTCAAAGACGGGAAATAAAACGTTCGGAATTATTGAATAGCGTAACTTCCAAACGTGAAGAGATATCGACTTGCGGTTAGTGCCAATCGCATCAGAATAATCGAGTTGGTTGGAAATATATTTGTTTTTCATGGAAAACAATTCGGAAACGGGAAATAAAACGTTCGGAATTATTGAATTGCGTAACTTCCAGACGGGAAGAGATATCGACTTGCGGTCAGTGCCAATCGCATCAGAATCATGGAGTTGGTTGGAAATATATGTTTCTCATAGAAAACAATTCAAAGACGGGAAATAAATGTTCGGAAATATTGAATTGCGTAACTTCCAAACGGGAAGGGATATCGACTTGCGTTTAGTGCCAATCGCATCAGAATCATCGAGTTGGTTGGAAATATATGTTTTTCATGGAAAACAATTCAAAGACGTTCGGATTTATTGAATTGCGTAACTTCCAGACGGGAAGAGGTATCGACTTGCGGCTAGTGCCAATCGCATCAGAATCATCGAATTGGTTGGAAGTATATGTTTTTCATAGAAAACAATTCAAAGACGGCAATAAAACGTTCGGAATTATTGAATTGCGTAATTTCCAGACGGGAAGAGATATCGATTTGATGTTAGTGCGAATCGCATCAGAATGATCAAATTGGTTGGGAATATATGTTCCCCATAGAAAACAACTCAAAGACGGGAAATAAAACGTTCGGAATTATTGAATAGCGTAACTTCCAAACGGGAAGAGATATCGACTTGCGGTTAGAGCCAATCGCATCAGAATAATCGAGTTGGTTGGAAATATATGTTTTTCATGGAAAACAATTCAAAGACGGGAAATAAAACGTTCGGAATTATTGAATTGCGTAACTTCCAGACGGGAAGAGATATCGATTTGCTGTTAGTGCCAATCGCATCAGAATCATCAAATTGGTTGGAAATATAAGTTTTCCATAGAAAACAATCCAAAAACGGAAATAAAGCGTTCGGAATTATTGAATTGCGTAACTTCCAAACGGGAAGAGATATCGACTTGCAGTTAGAGCCAATCGCATCAGAATCATCGAGTTGGTTGGAAATATATGTTTTCCATGGAAAACAATTCAAAGACGGGAAATAAAACTTTCGGAATTATTGAATTGCGTAACTTCCAAACGGGAAGAGATATCGACTTGCGGTTAATGCGAATCGCATCAGAATGATCAAATTGGTTGGAAATATATGTTTTCCATAGAAAACAATTCAAAGACGGAAATAAAGCTTCCGGAATTATTGAATTGCGTAACTTCCAAACGGGAAGAGATATCGACTTGCGGTTAGAGCCAATCGCATCAGAATCATCGAGTTGCTTGGAAATATATGTTTTTCATAGGAAACAATTCACAGACGGGAAATGAAACGTTCGGAATTATTGAATTGCTTAACTTCCAGACGGGAAGAGATATCGATTTGCTGTTAGTGCCAATCGCATCAGAATCATCAAATTGGTTGGAAATATAAGTTTTCCATAGAAAACAATTCAAAAACGGAAATGAAGCGTTCGGAATTATTGAATTGCGTAACTTCCAAACGGGAAGAGATATCGACTTGCGGTTAGAGCCAATCGCATCAGAATCATCGAGTTGGTTGGAAATATATGTTTTTCATGGAAAACAATTCAAAAACGGGAAATAAAACGTTCGGAATTATTGAATTGTGTAACTTCCAGAGGGGAAGAGATATCGACTTGCGGTTAGTGCCAATCGCATCAGAATCATGGAGTTGGTTGAAAATATATGTTTTTCATGGAAAACAATTCAAAGACGGGAAATAAAACGTTCGAAATTATTGAATTGCGTAACTTCCAAACGTAAAGAGATATCGACTTGCGGTTAGTGCCAATCGCATCAGAATCATCAAGTTGGTTGGAAATATATGTTTTTTATTGAAAACAATTCAAAGACGGGAAATAAAACGTTCGGAATTATTGAATTGCGTAACTTCCAAACGGGAAGAGAGATCGACTTGCGGTTAGTGCGAATCGCATCAGAATGATCAAATTGGTTGGAAATATTTGTTTTCCATAGAAAACAATTCAAAGACGGGAAATAAAACGTTCGGAATTATTGAATAGCGTAACTTCCAAACGTGAAGAGATATCGACTTGCGGTTAGTGCCAATCGCATCAGAATAATCGAGTTGGTTGAAATATATGTTTTTCATAGAAAACTATTCAAATACGGGAAATAAAACGTTCGGAATTATTGAATTGCGTAACTTCCAAACGGGAAGAGATATCGACTTGCGTTTACTGCCAATCGCATCAGAATCATCGAGTTGGTTGGAAATATATGTTTTTCATGGAAAACAATTCAAAGACGTTCGGATTTATTGAATTGCGTAACTTCCAGACAAGAAGAGGTATCGACTTGCGGCTAGTGCCAATCGCATCAGAATCATCGAGTTGGTTGGAAGTATATGTTTTTCATAGAAAACAATTCAAAGATGGCAATAAAACGTTCGGAATTATCGAATTGCGTAATTTCCAGACGGGAAGAGATATCGATTTGCTGTTAGTGCGAATCGCATCAGAATGATCAAATTGGTTGGGAATATATGTTTCCCATAGAAAACAACTCAAAGACGGGAAATAAAACGTTCGGAATTATTGAATAGCGTAACTTCCAAACGGGAAGAGATATCGACTTGCGGTTAGAGCCAATCGCATCAGAATAATCGAGTTGGTTGGAAATATATGTTTTTCATGGAAAACCATTCAAAGACGGGAAATAAAACGTTCGGAATTATTGAATTGCGTAACTTCCAGACGGGAAGAGATATCGATTTGCTGTTAGTTTCAATTGCATCAGAATCATCAAATTGGTTGGAAATATAAGTTTTCCATAGAAAACAATCCAAAAACGGAAATAAAGCGTTCGGAATTATTGAATTGCGTAACTTCCAAACGGGAAGAGATATCGACTTGCAGTTAGAGCCAATCGCATCAGAATCATCAAGTTGGTTGGAAATATATGTTTTCCATGGAAAACAATTCAAAGACGGGAAATAAAACTTTCGGAATTATTGAATTGCGTAACTTCCAAACGGGAAGAGATATCGACTTGCGGTTAATGCGAATCGCATCAGAATGATCAAATTGGTTGGAAATATATGTTTTCCATAGAAAACAATTCAAAGACGGAAATAAAGCGTTCGGAATTATTGAATAGCGTAACTTCCAAACGGGAAGAGATATCGACTTGCGGTTAGAGCCAATCGCATCAGAATCATCGAGTTGGTTGGAAATATATGTTTTTCATGGAAAACAATTCAAAAACGGGAAATAAAACTTTCGGAATTATTGAATTGTGTAACTTCCAGAGGGGAAGAGATATCGACTTGCGGTTAGTGCCAATCGCATCAGAATCATGGAGTTGGTTGGAAATATATGTTTTTCATGGAAAACAATTCAAAGACGGGAAATAAAACGTTCGAAATTATTGAATTGCGTAACTTCCAAACGTAAAGAGATATCGACTTGCGGTTAGTGCCAATCGCATCAGAATCATCAAGTTGGTTGGAAATATATGTTTTTCATAGAAAACAATTCAAAGACGGGAAATAAAACGTTCGGAATTATTGAATTGCGTAACTTCCAAACGGGAAGAGAGATCGACTTGCGGTTAGTGCGAATCGCATCAGAATGATCAAATTGGTTGGAAATATATGTTTTCCATAGAAAACAATTCAAAGACGGAAATGAAGCGTTCGGAATTATTGAATTGCGTAACTACCAAACGGGAAGAGATATCGACTTGCGGTTAGAGCCAATCGCATCAGAATCATCGAGTTGGTTGGAAATATATGTTTTTCATGGAAAACAATTCAAAAACGGGAAATAAAACTTTCGGAATTATTGAATTGTGTAACTTCCAGAGGGGAAGAGATATCGACTTGCGGTTAGTGCCAATCGCATCAGAATCATGGAGTTGGTTGGAAATATATGTTTTTCATGGAAAACAATTCAAAGACGGGAAATAAAACGTTCGAAATTATTGAATTGCGTAACTTCCAAACGTAAAGAGATATCGACTTGCGGTTAGTGCCAATCGCATCAGAATCATCAAGTTGGTTGGAAATATATGTTTTTTATAGAAAACAATTCAAAGACGGGAAATAAAACGTTCGGAATTATTGAATTGCGTAACTTCCAAACGGGAAGAGAGATCGACTTGCGGTTAGTGCGAATCGCATCAGAATGATCAAATTGGTTGGAAATATTTGTTTTCCATAGAAAACAATTCAAAGACGGGAAATAAAACGTTCGGAATTATTGAATAGCGTAACTTCCAAACGTGAAGAGATATCGACTTGCGGTTAGTGCCAATCGCATCAGAATAATTGAGTTGGTTGGAAATATATGTTTTTCATAGAAAACTATTCAAATACGGGAAATAAAACGTTCGGAATTATTGAATTGCGTAACTTCCAAACGGGAAGAGATATCGACTTGCGTTTACTGCCAATCGCATCAGAATCATCGAGTTGGTTGGAAATATATGTTTTTCATGGAAAACAATTCAAAGACGTTCGGATTTATTGAATTGCGTAACTTCCAGACAAGAAGAGGTATCGCCTTGCGGCTAGTGCCAATCGCATCAGAATCATCGAGTTGGTTGGAAATATATGTTTTCCATGGAAAACAATTCGAAGACGGGAAATAAAACTTTCGGAATTATTGAATTGCGTAACTTCCAAACGGGAAGAGATATCGACTTGCGGTTAATGCGAATCGCATCAGAATGATCAAATTGGTTGGAAATATATGTTTTCCATAGAAAACAATTCAAAGACGGAAATAAAGCGTTCGGAATTATTGAATAGCGTAACTTCCAAACGGGAAGAGATATCGACTTGCGGTTAGAGCCAATCGCATCAGAATCATCGAGTTGCTTGGAAATATAAGTTTTCCATAGAAAACAATTCAAAAACGGAAATAAAGCGTTCGGAATTATTGAATTGCGTAACTTCCAAACGGGAAGAGATATCGACTTGCGGTTAGAGCCAATCGCATCAGAATCATCGAGTTGGTTGGAAATATATGTTTTTCATGGAAAACAATTCAAAAACGGGAAATAAAACGTTCGGAATTATTGAATTGTATAACTTCCAGAGGGGAAGAGATATCGACTTGCGGTTAGTGCCAATCGCATCAGAATCATGGAGTTGGTTGGAAATATATGTTTTTCATGGAAAACAATTCAAAGACGGGAAATAAAACGTTCGAAATTATTGAATTGCGTAACTTCCAAACGTAAAGAGATATCGACTTGCGGTTAGTGCCAATCGCATCAGAATCATCAAGTTGGTTGGAAATATATGTTTTTCATAGAAAACAATTCAAAGACGGGAAATAAAACGTTCGGAATTATTGAATTGCGTAACTTCCAAACGGGAAGAGAGATCGACTTGCGGTTAGTGCGAATCGCATCAGAATGATCAAATTGGTTGGAAATATATGTTTTCCATAGAAAACAATTCAAAGACGGGAAATAAAACGTTCAAAATTATAGAATAGCGTAACTTCCAAACGTGAAGAGATATCGACTTGCGGTTAGTGCCAATCGCATCAGAATAATCGAGTTGGTTGGAAATATATGTTTTTCATAGAAAACAATTCAAATACGGGAAATAAAACGTTCGGAATTATTGAATTGCGTAACTTCAAAACACTAAGAGATATCGACTTGCGGTTAGTGCGAATCGCATCAGAATGATCAAATTGGTTGGAAATATATGTTTTCCATAGAAAACAATTCAAAGACGGGAAATAAAACGTTCGGAATTATTGAATGGCGTAACTTCCAAACGTAGAGAGATATCGACTTGCGGTTAGTGCCAATCGCATCAGAATCATCAAGTTGGTTGGAAATATATGTTTTCCATAGAAAACAATTCAAAGACGGGAAATAAAACGTTCGGAGTTATTGAATTGCGTAACTTCCAAACGGGAAGAGATATCGACTTGCGGTTAGTGCGAATCGCATCAGAATGATCAAATTGGTTGGAAATATATGTTTTCCATAGAAAACAATTCAAGGACGGGAAATAAAACGTTCGGAATTATTGAATAGCGTAACTTCCAAACGTGAATAGATATCGACTTGCGGTTAGTGCCAAGCGCATCAGAATAATCGAGTTGATTGGAAATATATGTTTCTCATAGAAAACAATTCAAAGACGGGAAATAAAACGTTCGGAATTATTGAATTGCGTAACTTTCAATGGGAAGAGATATCGACTTACGGTTAGTGCCAAACGCATCAGAATAATCGAGTTGGTTGGAAATATATGTTTCTCATAGAAAACAATACAAAGACGGGAAATAGAACTTTCGGAATTATTGAATTGCGTAACTTTCTGACGGGAAGAGATATCGACTTGGGGTTAGTGTCAATCGCATCAGAATCATCGAGTTAGTTGGAAATAAATGTTTTTCATAGAAAACAATTCAAAGACGGGAACTAAAACTAAATTATTGAATTACGTAACTTCCAGACGGGAAGAGATATCGACTTGCGGTTAGTGCCAATCGCATCAGAATCATCGAGTTGGTTGGAAATATATGTTTCTCATAGAAAACAATACAAAGACGGGAAATAAAACGTTCGGAATTATTGAATTGCGTAACTTCCAGACGGGAAGAGATATCGACTTGCGGTTAGGGCCAATCGCATCAGAATCATCAAATTGGTTGGAAATATATATTTTCCATAGAAAACAATTCAAAGACGGAAAATAAAACGTTCGGAATTATTGAATAGCGTAACTTCCAAACGTGAAGAGATATCGACTTGCGGTTAGTGCCAATCGCATCAGAATAATCGAGTTGGTTGGAAATATATGTTTTTCATGGAAAACAATTCGGAAACGGGAAATAAAACGTTCGGAATTATTGAATTGCGTAACTTCCAGACGGGAAGAGATATCGACTTGCGGTTAGTGCCAATCGCATCAGAATCATGGAGTTGGTTGGAAATATATGTTTCTCATAGAAAACAATTCAAAGACGGGAAATAAATGTTCGGAAATATTGAATTGCGTAACTTCCAAACGGGAAGAGATATCGACTTGCGTTTAGTGACAATCGCATCAGAATCATCGAGTTGGTTGGAAATATATGTTTTTCATGGAAAACAATTCAAAGACGTTCGGATTTATTGAATTGCGTAACTTCCAGACGGGAAAAGGTATCGACTTGCGGCTAGTGATAATCGCATCAGAATCATCGAGTTGGTTGGAAGTATATGTTTTTCATAGAAAACAATTCAAAGACGGCAATAAAACGTTCGGAATTATTGAATTGCGTAATTTCCAGACGGGAAGAGATATCGATTTGCTGTTAGTGCGAATCGCATCAGAATGATCAAATTGGTTGGGAATATATGTTTCCCATAGAAAACAACTCAAAGACGGGAAATAAAACGTTCGGAATTATTGAATAGCGTAACTTCCAAACGGGAGAGATATCGACTTGCGGTTAGAGCCAATCGCATCAGAATTATCGAGTTGGTTGGAAATATATGTTTTTCATGGAAAACAATTCAAAGACGGGAAATAAAACGTTCGGAATTATTGAATTGCGTAACTTCCAGACGAGGAGAGATATCGATTTGCTGTTAGTGCCAATCGCATCAGAATCATCAAATTGGTTGGAAATATAAGTTTTCCATAGAAAACAATCCAAAAACGGAAATAAAGCGTTCGGAATTATTGAATTGCGTAACTTCCAAACGGGAAGAGATATCGACTTGCAGTTAGAGCCAATCGCATCAGAATCATCGAGTTGGTTGGAAATATATGTTTTCCATGGAAAACAATTCAAAGACGGGACATAAAACTTTCGGAATTATTGAATTGCGTAACTTCCAAACGGGAAGAGATATCGACTTGCGGTTAATGCGAATCGCATCAGAATGATCAAATTGGTTGGAAATATATGTTTTCCATAGGAAACAATTCAAAGACGGAAATAAAGCGTTCGGAATTATTGAATTGCGTAACTTCCAAACGGGAAGAGATATCGACTTGCGGTTAGAGCCAATCGCATCAGAATCATCGAGTTGCTTGGAAATATATGTTTTTCATAGAAAACAATTCAAAGACGGGAAATGAAACGTTCGGAATTATTGAATAGCTTAACTTCCAGACGGGAAGAGATATCGATTTGCTGTTAGTGCCAATCGCATCAGAATCATCAAATTGGTTGGAAATATAAGTTTTCCATAGAAAACAATTCAAAAACGGAAATAAAGCGTTCGGAATTATTGAATTGCGTAACTTCCAAACGGGAAGAGATATCGACTTGCGGTTAGAGCCAATCGCATCAGAATCATCGAGTTGGTTGGAAATATATGTTTTTCATGGAAAACAATTAAAAAACGGGAAATAAAACGTTCGGAATTATTGAATTGTGTAACTTCCAGAGGGGAAGAGATATCGACTTGCGGTTAGTGCCAATCGCATCAGAATCATGGAGTTGGTTGGAAATATATGTTTTTCATGGAAAACAATTCAAAGACGGGAAATAAAACGTTCGAAATTATTGAATTGCGTAACTTCCAAACGTAAAAAGATATCGACTTGCGGTTAGTGCCAATCGCATCAGAATCATCAAGTTGGTTGGAAATATATGTTTTTTATGGAAAACAATTCAAAGGCGGGAAATAAAACGTTCGGAATTATTGAATTGCGTAACTTCCAAACGGGAAGAGAGATCGACTTGCGGTTAGTGCGAATCGCATCAGAATGATCAAATTGGTTGGAAATATATGTTTTCCATAGAAATCAATTCAAAGGCTGGAAATAAAACGTTCGGAATTATTGAATAGCGTAACTTCCAAACGTGAAGAGATATCGACTTGCGGTTAGTGCCAATCGCATCAGAATAATCGAGTTGGTTGGAAATATATGTTTTTCATAGAAAACAATTCAAATACGGGAAATAAAACGTTCGGAATTATTGAATTGCGTAACTCCAAAACGGGAAGAGATATCGACTTGCGGTTAGTGCGAATCGCATCAGAATGATCAAATTAGTTGGAAATATATGTTTTCCATAGAAAACAATCCAAAGATGAGAAATAAAACGTTCGGAATTATTGAATGGCGTAACTTCCAAACGTGAAGAGATGTCGACTTGCGGTTAGTGCCAATCGCATCAGAATCATCAAGTTGGTTGGAAATATATGTTTTCCATAGAAAACAATTCAAAGACGGGAAATAAAACGTTCGGAGTTATTGAATTGCGTAACTTCCAAACGGGAAGAGATATCGACTTGCGGTTAGTGCGAATCGCATCAGAATGATCAAATTGGTTGGAAATATATGTTTTCCATAGAAAACAATTCAAAGACGGGAAATAAAACGTTCGGAATTATTGAATAGCGTAACTTCCAAACGTGAATAGATATCGACTTGCGGTTAGTGCCAAGCGCATCAGAATAATCGAGTTGATTGGAAATATATGTTTCTCATAGAAAACAATTCAAAGACGGGTAATAAAACGTTCGGAATTATTGAGTTGCGTAACTTCCAAACGGGAAGAGATATCGACTTGCGGATAGTGCCAAGCGCATCAGAATAATCGAGTTGGTTGGAAATATATGTTTTTCATAGAAAACAATTCAAAGACGGGAAATAAAACGTTCGGAATTATTGAATTGCGTAAATTCCAAACGGGAAGAGATATCGACTTGCGGTTAGTGCGAATCGCATCAGAATGATCAAACTGGTTGGAAATATATGTTTTCCATAGAAAACAATTCAAAGACAGGAAATAGAACGTTCGGAATTACTGAATAGCGTAACTTCCAAACGTGAATAGATATCGACTTGCGGTTAGTGCCAAGCGCATCAGAATAATCGAGTTGGTTGGAAATATATGTTTTTCATAGAAAACAATTCAAAGACGGGAAATAAAACGTTCGGAATTATTGAATTGCGTAACTTCCAAACGGGAAGAGATATCGACTTGAGGTTGGTGCGAATCGCATCAGAATGATCAAATTGGTTGGGAATATATGTTTTCCATAGAAAACAATCCAAAGACGGGAAATAAAACGTTCGGAATTATTGAATAGCGTAACTTCCAAACGTGAATAGATATCTACTTGCGGATAGTGCCAAGCGCATCAGAATAAGCGAATTGGTTGGAAATATATGTTTTCCATAGAAAACAATTCAAAGACGGGAAATAAAACTTTCGGAATTATTGAATGGCGTAACTTCCAAACGTGAAGAGATATCGACTTGCGGTTAGTGCCAATCGCATCAGAATCATCAAGTTGGTTGGAAATATATGTTTTCCATAGAAAACAATTCAAAGACGGTAAATAAAACGTTCGGAGTTATTGAATTGCGTAACTTCCAAACGGGAAGAGATATCGACTTGCGGTTAGTGCGAATCGCATCAGAATGATCAAATTGGTTGGAAATATATGTTTTCCATAGAAAACAATTCAAAGACGGGAAATAAAACGTTCGGAATTATTGAATAGCGTAACTTCCAAACGTGAATAGATATCGACTTGCGGTTAGTGCCAAGCGCATCAGAATAATCGAGTTGATTGGAAATATATGTTTCTCATAGAAAACAATTCAAAGACGGGAAATAAAACGTTCGGAATTATTGAATTGCGTAACTTCCAAACGGGAAGAGATATCGACTTACGGTTAGTCCAAACGCATCAGAATAATCGAGTTGGTTGGAAATATATGTTTCTCATAGAAAACAATACAAAGACGGGAAATAGAACTTTCGGAATTATTGAATTGTGTAACTTTCAGACGGGAAGAGATATCGACTTGGGGTTAGTGTCAATCGCATCAGAATCATCGAGTTAGTTGGAAATAAATGTTTTTCATAGAAAACAATTCAAAGACGGGAACTAAAACTAAATTATTGAATTACGTAACTTCCAGACGGGAAGAGATATCGACTTGCGGTCAGTGCCAATCGCATCAGAATCATCGAGTTGGTTGGAAATATATGTTTCTCATAGAAAACAATACAAAGACGGGAAATAAAACGTTCGGAATTATTGAATTGCGTAACTTCCAGACGGGAAGAGATATCGACTTGCGGTTAGTGCCAATCGCATCAGAATCATCAAATTGGTTGGAAATATATATTTTCCATAGAAAACAATTCAAAGACGGGAAATAAAACGTTCGGAATTATTGAATAGCGTAACTTCCAAACGTGGAGAGATATCGACTTGCGGTTAGTGCCAATCGCATCAGAATAATCGAGTTGGTTGGAAATATATGTTTTTCATGGAAAACAATTCGGAAACGGGAAATAAAACGTTCGGAATTATTGAATTGCGTAACTTCCAGACGGGAAGAGATATCGACTTGCGGTTAGTGCCAATCGCATCAGAATCATGGAGTTGGTTGGAAATATATGTTTCTCAAAGAAAACAATTCAAAGACGGGAAATAAATGTTCGGAAATATTGAATTGCGTAACTTCCAAACGGGAAGAGATATCGACTTGCGTTTAGTGCCAATCGCATCAGAATCATAGAGTTGGTTGGAAATATATGTTTCTCATAGAAAACAATACAAAGACGGGAAATAAAACGTTCGGAATTATTGAATTGCGTAACTTCCAGACGGGTAGAGATATCGACTTGCGGTTAGTGCCAATCGCATCAGAATCATCAAATTGGTTGGAAATATATATTTTCCATAGAAAACAATTCAAAGACGGGAAATAAAACGTTCGGAATTATTGAATAGCGTAACTTCCAAACGTGGAGAGATATCGACTTGCGGTTAGTGCCAATCGCATCAGAATAATCGAGTTGGTTGGAAATATATGTTTTTCATGGAAAACAATTCGGAAACGGGAAATAAAACGTTCGGAATTATTGAATTGCGTAACTTCCAGACGGGAAGAGATATCGACTTGCGGTTAGTGCCAATCTCATCAGAATCATGGCGTGGGTTGGAAATATATGTTTCTCAAAGAAAACAATTCAAAGACGGGAAATAAATGTTCGGAAATATTGAATTGCGTAACTTCCAAACGGGAAGAGATATCGACTTGCGGTTAGTGCCAATCGCATCAGAATAATCGAGTTGGTTGGAAATATATGTTTTTCATGGAAAACAATTCGGAAACGGGAAATAAAACGTTCGGAATTATTGAATTGCGTAACTTCCAGACGGGAAGAGATATCGACTTGCGGTTAGTGCCAATCGCATCAGAATCATCGAGTTGGTTGGAAATATATGTTTCTCATAGAAAACAATACAAAGACGGGAAATAAAACGTTCGGAATTATTGAATTGCGTAACTTCCAGACGGGAAGAGATATCGACTTGCGGTTAGTGCCAATCGCATCAGAATCATCAAATTGGTTGGAAATATATATTTTCCATAGAAAACAATTCAAAGACGGGAAATAAAACGTTCGGAATTATTGAATAGCGTAACTTCCAAACGTGGAGAGATATCGACTTGCGGTTAGTGCCAATCGCATCAGAATAATCGAGTTGGTTGGAAATATATGTTTTTCATGGAAAACAATTCGGAAACGGGAAATAAAACGTTCGGAATTATTGAATTGCGTAACTTCCAGACGGGAAGAGATATCGATTTGCTGTTAGTGCGAATCGCATCAGAATGATCAAATTGGTTGGGAATATATGTTTCCCATAGAAAACAACTCAAAGACGGGGAATAAAACGTTCGGAATTATTGAATAGCGTAACTTCCAGACGGGAAGAGATATCGACTTGCGGTTAGTGCCAATCGCATCAGAATCATCGAGTTGGTTGGAAATATATGTTTCTCATGGAAAACAATTTGCTGTTAGTGCGAATCGCATCAGAATGATCAAATTGGTTGGGAATATATGTTTCCCATTGAAAACAACTCAAAGACGGGAAATAAAACGTTCGGAATTATTGAATAGAGTAACTTCCAAACGGGAAGAGATATCGACTTGCGGTTAGAGCCAATCGCATCAGAATTATCGAGTTGGTTGGAAATATATGTTTTTCATGAAAAACAATTCAAAGACGGGAAATAAAACGTTCGGAATTATTGAATTGCGTAACTTCCAGACGGGAAGAGATATCGATTTGCTGTTAGTGCCAATCGCATCAGAATCATCAAATTGGTTGGAAATATAAATTTTCCATAGAAAACAATCCAAAAACGGAAATAAAGCGTTCGGAATTATTGAATTGCGTAACTTCCAAACGGGAAGAGAGATCGACTTGCGGTTAGAGCCAATCGCATCAGAATCATCGAGTTGGTTGGAAATATATGTTTTCCATGGAAAACAATTCAAAGACGGGAAATAAAACTTTCGGAATTATTGAATTGCGTAACTTCCAAACGGGAAGAGATATCGACTTGCGGTTAATGCGAATCGCATCAGAATGATCAAATTGGTTGGAAATATATGTTTTCCATAGAAAACAATTCAAAGACGGAAATAAAGCGTTCGGAATTATTGAATTGCGTAACTTCCAAACGGGAAGAGACATCGACTTGCGGTTAGAGCCAATCGCATCAGAATCATCGAGTTGGTTGGAAATATATGTTTTTCATGGAAAACAATTCAAAAACGGGAAATAAAACGTTCGGAATTATTGAATTGTGTAACTTCCAGAGGGGAAGAGATATCGATTTGCTGTTAGTGCCAATCGCATCAGAATAATCAAATTGGTTGGAAATATAAGTTTTTCATGGAAAACAATTCAAAAACGGGAAATAAAACGTTCGGAATTATTGAATTGTGTAACTTCCAGAGGGGAAGAGATATCGACTTGCGGTTAGTGCAAATCGCATCAGAATCATGAAGTTGGTTGGAAATATATGTTTTTCATAGAAAACAATTCAAAGACGGCAATAAAACGTTCGGAATTATTGAATTGCGTAATTTCCAGACGGGAAGAGATACCGATTTGCTGTTAGTGCGAATCGCATCAGAATGATCAAATTGGTTTGGAATATATGTTTCCCATAGAAAACAACTCAAAGACGGGAAATAAAACGTTCGGAATTATTGAATAGCGTAACTTCCAATCGGGAAGAGATATCGACTTGCGGTTAGAGCCAATCGCATCAGAATAATCGAGTTGGTTGGAAATATATGTTTTTCATGAAAAACAATTCAAAGACGGGAAATAAAACGTTCGAAATTATTGAATTGCGTAACTTCCAGACGGGAAGAGATATCGATTTGCTGTTAGTGCCAATCGCATCAGAATCATCAAATTGGTTGGAAATATAAGTTTTCCATAGAAAACAATTCAAAGACGGAAATAAAGCGTTCGGAATTATTGAATTGCGTAACTTCCAAACGGGAAGAGACATCGACTTGCGGTTAGAGCCAATCGCATCAGAATCATCGAGTTGGTTGGAAATATATGTTTTTCATGGAAAACAATTCAAAAACGGGAAATAAAACGTTCGGAATTATTGAATTGTGTAACTTCCAGAGGGGAAGAGATATCGATTTGCTGTTAGTGCCAATCGCATCAGAATAATCAAATTGGTTGGAAATATAAGTTTTTCATGGAAAACAATTCAAAAACGGGAAATAAAACGTTCGGAATTATTGAATTGTGTAACTTCCAGAGGGGAAGAGATATCGACTTGCGGTTAGTGCAAATCGCATCAGAATCATGAAGTTGGTTGGAAATATATGTTTTTCATAGAAAACAATTCAAAGACGGCAATAAAACGTTCGGAATTATTGAATTGCGTAATTTCCAGACGGGAAGAGATATCGATTTGCTGTTAGTGCGAATCGCATCAGAATGATCAAATTGGTTTGGAATATATGTTTCCCATAGAAAACAACTCAAAGACGGGAAATAAAACGTTCGGAATTATTGAATAGCGTAACTTCCAAACGGGAAGAGATATCGACTTGCGGTTAGAGCCAATCGCATCAGAATAATCGAGTTGGTTGGAAATATATGTTTTTCATGAAAAACAATTCAAAGACGGGAAATAAAACGTTCGGAATTATTGAATTGCGTAACTTCCAGACGGGAAGAGATATCGATTTGCTGTTAGTGCCAATCGCATCAGAATCATCAAGTTGGTTGGAAATATATGTTTTCCATAGAAAACAATTCAAAGACGGTAAATAAAACGTTCGGAGTTATTGAATTGCGTAACTTCCAAACGGGAAGAGATATCGACTTGCGGTTAGTGCGAATCGCATCAGAATGATCAAATTGGTTGGAAATATATGTTTTCCATAGAAAACAATTCAAAGACGGGAAATAAAACGTTCGGAATTATTGAATAGCGTAACTTCCAAACGTGAATAGATATCGACTTGCGGTTAGTGCCAAGCGCATCAGAATAATCGAGTTGATTGGAAATATATGTTTCTCATAGAAAACAATTCAAAGACGGGAAATAAAACGTTCGGAATTATTGAATTGCGTAACTTCCAAACGGGAAGAGATATCGACTTACGGTTAGTCCAAACGCATCAGAATAATCGAGTTGGTTGGAAATATATGTTTCTCATAGAAAACAATACAAAGACGGGAAATAGAACTTTCGGAATTATTGAATTTTGTAACTTTCAGACGGGAAGAGATATCGACTTGGGGTTAGTGTCAATCGCATCAGAATCATCGAGTTAGTTGGAAATAAATGTTTATCATAGAAAACAATTCAAAGACGGGAACTAAAACTAAATTATTGAATTACGTAACTTCCAGACGGGAAGAGATGTCGACTTGCGGTTAGTGCCAATCGCATCAGAATCATCGAGTTGGTTGGAAATATATGTTTCTCATAGAAAACAATACAAAGACGGGAAATAAAACGTTCGGAATTATTGAATTGCGTAACTTCCAGACGGGAAGAGATATCGACTTGCGGTTAGTGCCAATCGCATCAGAATCATCAAATTGGTTGGAAATATATATTTTCCATAGAAAACAATTCAAAGACGGGAAATAAAACGTTCGGAATTATTGAATAGCGTAACTTCCAAACGTGGAGAGATATCGACTTGCGGTTAGTGCCAATCGCATCAGAATAATCGAGTTGGTTGGAAATATATGTTTTTCATGGAAAACAATTCGGAAACGGGAAATAAAACGTTCGGAATTATTGAATTGCGTAACTTCCAGACGGGAAGGGATATCGACTTGCGGTTAGTGCCAATCGCATCAGAATCATGGAGTTGGTTGGAAATATATGTTTCTCAAAGAAAACAATTCAAAGACGGGAAATAAATGTTCGGAAATATTGAATTGCGTAACTTCCAAACGGGAAGAGATATCGACTTGCGTTTAGTGCCAATCGCATCAGAATCATAGAGTTGGTTGGAAATATATGTTTCTCATAGAAAACAATACAAAGACGGGAAATAAAACGTTCGGAATTATTGAATTGCGTAACTTCCAGACGGGAAGAGATATCGACTTGCGGTTAGTGCCAATCGCATCAGAATCATCAAATTGGTTGGAAATATATATTTTCCATAGAAAACAATTCAAAGACGGGAAATAAAACGTTCGGAATTATTGAATAGCGTAACTTCCAAACGTGGAGAGATATCGACTTGCGGTTAGTGCCAATCGCATCAGAATAATCGAGTTGGTTGGAAATATATGTTTTTCATGGAAAACAATTCGGAAACGGGAAATAAAACGTTCGGAATTATTGAATTGCGTAACTTCCAGACGGGAAGAGATATCGACTTGCGGTTAGTGCCAATCTCATCAGAATCATGGAGTTGGTTGGAAATATATGTTTCTCAAAGAAAACAATTCAAAGACGGGAAATAAATGTTCGGAAATATTGAATTGCGTAACTTCCAAACGGGAAGAGATATCGACTTGCGGTTAGTGCCAATCGCATCAGAATAATCGAGTTGGTTGGAAATATATGTTTTTCATGGAAAACAATTCGGAAACGGGAAATAAAACGTTCGGAATTATTGAATTGCGTAACTTCCAGACGGGAAGAGATATCGACTTGCGGTTAGTGCCAATCGCATCAGAATCATAGAGTTGGTTGGAAATATATGTTTCTCATAGAAAACAATACAAAGACGGGAAATAAAACGTTCGGAATTATTGAATTGCGTAACTTCCAGACGGGAAGAGATATCGACTTGCGGTTAGTGCCAATCGCATCAGAATCATCAAATTGGTTGGAAATATATATTTTCCATAGAAAACAATTCAAAGACGGGAAATAAAACGTTCGGAATTATTGAATAGCGTAACTTCCAAACGTGGAGAGATATCGACTTGCGGTTAGTGCCAATCGCATCAGAATAATCGAGTTGGTTGGAAATATATGTTTTTCATGGAGAACAATTCGGAAACGGGAAATAAAACGTTCGGAATTATTGAATTGCGTAACTTCCAGACGGGAAGAGATATCGATTTGCTGTTAGTGCGAATCGCATCAGAATGATCAAATTGGTTGGGAATATATGTTTCCCATAGAAAACAACTCAAAGACGGGAAATAAAACGTTCGGAATTATTGAATAGCGTAACTTCCAAACGGGAAGAGATATCGACTTGCGGTTAGAGCCAATCGCATCAGAATTATCGAGTTGGTTGGAAATATATGTTTTTCATGAAAAACAATTCAAAGACGGGAAATAAAACGTTCGGAATTATTGAATTGCGTAACTTCCAGACGGGAAGAGATATCGATTTGCTGTTAGTGCCAATCGCATCAGAATCATCAAATTGGTTGGAAATATAAATTTTCCATAGAAAACAATCCAAAAACGGAAATAAAGCGTTCGGAATTATTGAATTGCGTAACTTCCAAACGGGAAGAGAGATCGACTTGCGGTTAGAGCCAATCGCATCAGAATCATCGAGTTGGTTGGAAATATATGTTTTCCATGGAAAACAATTCAAAGACGGGAAATAAAACTTTCGGAATTATTGAATTGCGTAACTTCCAAACGGGAAGAGATATCGACTTGCGGTTAATGCGAATCGCATCAGAATGATCAAATTGGTTGGAAATATATGTTTTCCATAGAAAACAATTCAAAGACGGAAATAAAGCGTTCGGAATTATTGAATTGCGTAACTTCCAAACGGGAAGAGACATCGACTTGCGGTTAGAGCCAATCGCATCAGAATCATCGAGTTGGTTGGAAATATATGTTTTTCATGGAAAACAATTCAAAAACGGGAAATAAAACGTTCGGAATTATTGAATTGTGTAACTTCCAGAGGGGAAGAGATATCGATTTGCTGTTAGTGCCAATCGCATCAGAATAATCAAATTGGTTGGAAATATAAGTTTTTCATGGAAAACAATTCAAAAACGGGAAATAAAACGTTCGGAATTATTGAATTGTGTAACTTCCAGAGGGGAAGAGATATCGACTTGCGGTTAGTGCAAATCGCATCAGAATCATGAAGTTGGTTGGAAATATATGTTTTTCATAGAAAACAATTCAAAGACGGCAATAAAACGTTCGGAATTATTGAATTGCGTAATTTCCAGACGGGAAGAGATATCGATTTGCTGTTAGTGCGAATCGCATCAGAATGATCAAATTGGTTTGGAATATATGTTTCCCATAGAAAACAACTCAAAGACGGGAAATAAAACGTTCGGAATTATTGAATAGCGTAACTTCCAAACGGGAAGAGATATCGACTTGCGGTTAGAGCCAATCGCATCAGAATAATCGAGTTGGTTGGAAATATATGTTTTTCATGAAAAACAATTCAAAGACGGGAAATAAAACGTTCGGAATTATTGAATTGCGTAACTTCCAGACGGGAAGAGATATCGATTTGCTGTTAGTGCCAATCGCATCAGAATCATCAAATTGGTTGGAAATATAAGTTTTCCATAGAAAACAATCCAAAAACGGAAATAAAGCGTTCGGAATTATTGAATTGCGTAACTTCCAAACGGGAAGAGAGATCGACTTGCGGTTAGAGCCAATCGCATCAGAATCATCGAGTTGGTTGGAAATATATGTTTTCCATGGAAAACAATTCAAAGACGGGAAATAAAACTTTCGGAATTATTGAATTGCGTAACTTCCAAACGGGAAGAGATATCGACTTGCGGTTAATGCGAATCGCATCAGAATGATCAAATTGGTTGGAAATATATGTTTTCCATAGAAAACAATTCAAAGACGGAAATAAAGCGTTCGGAATTATTGAATTGCGTAACTTCCAAACGGGAAGAGATATCGACTTGCGGTTAGAGCCAATCGCATCAGAATCATCGAGTTGCTTGGAAATATATGTTTTTCATAGGAAACAATTCACAGACGGGAAATGAAACGTTCGGAATTATTGAATTGCTTAACTTCCAGACAAGAAGAGATATCGATTTGCTGTTAGTGCCAATCGCATCAGAATCATCAAATTAGTTGGAAATATAAGTTTTCCATAGAAAACAATTCAAAAACGGAATTGAAGCGTTCGAAATTATTGAATTGCGTAATTCCAAACGGGAAGAGATATCGACTTGCGGTTAGAGCCAATCGCATCAGAATCATCGAGTTGGTAGGAAATATATGTTTTTCATGGAAAACAATTCAAAAACGGGAAATAAAACGTTCGGAATTATTGAATTGTGTAACTTCCAGAGGGGAAGAGATATCGACTTGCGGTTAGTGCCAATCGCATCAGAATCATGGAGTTGGTTGGAAATATATGTTTTTCATGGAAAACCATTCAAAGACGGGAAATAAAACGTTCGAAATTATTGAATTGCGTAACTTCCAAACGTAAAGAGATATCGACTTGCGGTTAGTGCCAATCGCATCAGAATCATCAAGTTGGTTGGAAATATATGTTTTTTATAGAAAACAATTCAAAGACGGGAAATAAAACGTTCGGAATTATTGAATTGCGTAACTTCCAAACGGGACGAGAGATCGACTTGCGGTTATTGCGAATCGCATCAGAATGATCAAATTGGTTGGAAATATATGTTTTCCATAGAACACAATTCAAAGACGGGAAATAAAACGTTCGGAATTATTGAATAGCGTAACTTCCAAACGTGAAGAGATATCGACTTGCGGTTAGTGCCAATCGCATCAGAATAATCGAGTTGGTTGGAAATATATGTTTTTCATAGAAAACAATTCGAAAACGGGAAATAAAACGTTCGGAACTATTGAATTGCGTAACTTCAAAACACTAAGAGATATCGACTTGCGGTTAGTGCGAATCGCATCAGAATGATCAAATTGGTTGGAAATATATGTTTTCCATAGAAAACAATTCAAAGACGGGAAATAAAACGTTCGGAATTATTGAATGGCGTAACTTCCAAACGTGAAGAGATATCGACTTGCGGTTAGTGCCAATCGCATCAGAATCATCAAGTTGGTTGGAAATATATGTTTTCCATAGAAAACAATTCAAAGACGGCAAATAAAACGTTCGGAGTTATTGAATTGCGTAACTTCCAAACGGGAAGAGATATCGACTTGCGGTTAGTGCGAATCGCATCAGAATGATCAAATTGGTTGGAAATATATGTTTTCCATAGAAAACAATTCAAAGACGGGAAATAAAACGTTCGGAATTATTGAATAGCGTAACTTCCAAACGTGAATAGATATCGACTTGCGGTTAGTGCCAAGCGCATCAGAATAATCGAGTTGATTGAAAATATATGTTTCTCATAGAAAACAATTCAAAGACGGGAAATAAAACGTTCGGAATTATTGAATTGCGTAACTTCCAATCGGGAAGAGATATCGACTTACGGTTAGTGCCAAACGCATCAGAATAATCGAGTTGGTTGGAAATATATGTTTCTCATAGAAAACAATACAAAGACGGGAAATAGAACTTTCGGAATTATTGAATTGCGTAACTTTCTGACGGGAAGAGATATCGACTTGGGGTTAGTGTCAATCGCATCAGAATCATCGAGTTAGTTGGAAATAAATGTTTTTCATAGAAAACAATTCAAAGACGGGAACTAAAACTAAATTATTGAATTAAGTAACTTCCAGACGGGAAGAGATATCGACTTGCGGTTAGTGCCAATCGCATCAGAATCATCGAGTTGGTTGGAAATATATGTTTCTCATAGAAAACAATACAAAGACGGGAAATAAAACGTTCGGAATTATTGAATTGCGTAACTTCCAGACGGGAAGAGATATCGACTTGCGGTAAGTGCCAATCGCATCAGAATCATCAAATTGGTTGGAAATATATATTTTCCATAGAAAACAATTCAAAGACGGGAAATAAAACGTTCGGAATTATTGAATAGCGTAACTTCCAAACGTGAAGAGATATCGACTTGCGGTTAGTGCCAATCGCATCAGAATAATCGAGTTGGTTGGAAATATATGTTTTTCATGGAAAACAATTCGGAAACGGGAATAATAAATAAAACGTTCGGAATTATTGAATTGCGTAACTTCCAGACGGGAAGAGATATCGACTTGCGTTTAGTGTCAATCGCATCAGAATCATGGAGTTGGTTGGAAATATATGTTTCTCATAGAAAACAATTCAAAGACGGGAAATAAACGTTCGGAAATATTGAATTGCGTAACTTCCAAACGGGAAGAGATATCGACTTGCGTTTAGTGCCAATCGCATCAGAATCATCGAGTTGGTTGGAAATATATGTTTTTCATGGAAAACAATTCAAAGACGTTCGGATTTATTGAATTGCGTAACTTCCAGACGGGAAGAGGTATCGACTTGCGGCTAGTGCCAATCGCATCAGAATCATCGAGTTGGTTGGAAGTATATGTTTTTCATAGGAAACGATTCAAAGACGGCAATAAAACGTTCGGAATTATTGAATTGCGTAATTTCCAGACGGGAAGAGATATCGATTTGCTGTTAGTGCGTATCGCATCAGAATGATCAAATTGGTTGGGAATATATGTTTCTCATAGAAAACAACTCAAAGACGGGAAATAAAACGTTCGGAATTATTGAATAGCGTAACTTCCAAACGGGAAGAGATATCGACTTGCGGTTAGAGCCAATCGCATCAGAATTATCGAGTTGGTTGGAAATATAAGTTTTTCATGGAAAACAATTCAAAGACGGGAAATAAAACTTCCGGAATTATTGAATTGCGTAACTTCCAAACGGGAAGAGATATCGACTTGCGGTTAATGCGAATCCCATCAGAATGATCAAATTGGTTGGAAATATATGTTTTCCATAGAAAACAATTCAAAGACGGAAATAAAGCGTTCGGAATTATTGAATTGCGTAACTTCCAAACGGGAAGAGATATCGACTTGCGGTTAGAGCCAATCGCATCAGAATCATCGAGTTGCTTGGAAATATATGTTTTTCATAGAAAACAATTCAAAGACGGGAAATGAAACGTTCGGAATTATTGAATTGCTTAACTTCCAGACGGGAAGAGATATCGATTTGCTGTTAGTGCCAATCGCATCAGAATCATCAAATCGATTGGAAATATAAGTTTTCCATAGAAAACAATCCAAAAACGGAAATAAAGCGTTCGGAATTATTGAATTGCGTAACTTCCAAACGGGAAGAGATATCGACTTGCAGTTAGAGCCAATCGCATCAGAATCATCGAGTTGGTTGGAAATATATGTTTTCCATGGAAAACAATTCAAAGACGGGAAATAAAACTTCTGGAACTATTGAATTGCGTAACTTCCAAACGGGAAGAGATATCGACTTGCGGTTAATGCGAATCCCATCAGAATGATCAAATTGGTTGGAAATATATGTTTTCCATAGAAAACAATTCAAAGACGGAAATGAAGCGTTCGGAATTATTGAATTGCGTAACTTCCAAACGGGAAGAGATATCGACTTGCGGTTAGAGCCAATCGCATCAGAATCATCGAGTTGCTTGGAAATATATGTTTTTCATAGAAAACAATTCAAAGACGGGAAATGAAACGTTCGGAATTATTGAATTGCTTAACTTCCAGACGGGAAGAGATATCGATTTGCTGTTAGTGCCAATCGCATCAGAATCATCAAATTGGTTGGAAATATGAGTTTTCCATAGGAAACAATTCAAAAACGGAAATAAAGCGTTCGGAATTATTGAATTGCGTAACTTCCAAACGAGAAGAGATATCGACTTGCGGTTAGAGCCAATCGCATCAGAATCATCGAATTGGTTGGAAATATATGTTTTTCATGGAAAACAATTCAAAAACGGGAAATAAAACGTTCGGAATTATTGAATTGTGTAACTTCCAGAGGGGAAGAGATATCGACTTGCGGTTAGTGCCAATCGCATCAGAATCATGGAGTTGGTTGGAAATATATGTTTTTCATGGAAAACAATTCAAAGACGGGGAATGAAACGTTCGAAATTATTGAATTGCGTAACTTCCAAACGTAAAGAGATATCGACTTGCGGTTAGTGCCAATCGCATCAGAATCATCAAGTTGGTTGGAAATATATGTTTTTTATAGAAAACAATTCAAAGACGGCAATAAAACGATCGGAATTATTGAATTGCGTAATTTCCAGACGGGAAGAGATATCGATTTGCTGTTAGTGCGAATCGCATCAGAATGATCAAATTGGTTGAGAATATATGTTTCCCATAGAAAACAACTCAAAGGCGGGAAATAAAACGTTCGGAATTATTGAATAGCGTAACTTCCAAACGGAAAGAGATATCGACTTGCGGTTAGAGCCAATCGCATCAGAATTATCGAGTTGGTTGGAAATATATGTTTTTCATGGAAAACAATTCAAAGACGGGAAATAAAACGTTCGGAATTATTGAATTGCGTAACTTCCAGACGAGAAGAGATATCGATTTGCTGTTAGTGCCAATCGCATCAGAATCATCAAATTGGTTGGAAATATAAGTTTTCCATAGAAAACAATCCAAAAACGGAAATAAAGCGTTCGGAATTATTGAATTGCGTAACTTCCAAACGGGAAGAGATATCGACTTGCAGTTAGAGCCAATCGCATCAGAATCATCGAGTTGGTTGGAAATATATGTTTTCCATGGAAAACAATTCAAAGACGGGGAATAAAACTTCCGGAATTATTGAATAGCGTAACTTCCAAACGGGAAGAGATATCGACTTGCGGTTAGAGCCAATCGCATCAGAATCATCGAGTTGCTTGGAAATATATGTTTTTCATAGAAAACAATTCAAAGACGGGAAATGAAACGTTCGGAATTATTGAATTGCTTAACTTCCAGACGGGAAGAGATATCGATTTGCTGTTAGTGCCAATCGCATCAGAATCATCAAATTGGTTGGAAATATAAGTTTTCCATAGAAAACAATTCAAAAACGGAAATAAAGCGTTCGGAATTATTGAATTGCGTAACTTCCAAACGGGAAGAGATATCGACTAGCGGTTAGAGCCAATCGCATCAGAATCATCGAGTTGGTTGGAAATATATGTTTTTCATGGAAAACAATTCAAAGACGGGAAATAAAACGTTCGAAATTATTGAATTGCGTAACTTCCAAACGTAAAGAGATATCGACTTGCGGTTAGTGCCAATCGCATCAGAATCATCAAGTTGGTTGGAAATATATGTTTTTCATAGAAAACAATTCAAAGGCGGGAAATGAAACGTTCGGCATTATTGAATTGCGTAACTTCCAAACGGGAAGAGAGATCGACTTGCGGTTAGTGCGAATCGCATCAGAATGATCAAATTGGTTGGAAATATATGTTTTCCATAGAAAACAATTCAAAGGCGGGAAATAAAACGTTCGGAATTATTGAATAGTGTAACTTCCAAACGTGAAGAGATATCGACTTGCGGTAAGTGCCAATCGCATCAGGATAATCGAGTTGGTTGGAAATATATGTTTTTCATAGAAAACAATTCAAATACGGGAAATAAAACGTTCGGAATTATTGAATTGCGTAACTTCAAAACGGGAAAAGATATCGACTTGCGGTTAGTGCGAATCGCATCAGCATGATCAAATTAGTTGGAAATATATGTTTTCCATAGAAAACAATTCAAAGACGGGAAATAAAACGTTCGGAATTATTGAATGGCGTAACTTCCAAACGTGAAGAGATGTCGACTTGCGGTTAGTGCCAATCGCATCAGAATCATCAATATGGTTGGAAATATATGTTTTCCATAGAAAACAATTCAAAGACGGGAAATAAAACGTTCGGAGTTATTGAATTGCGTAACTTCCAAACGGGAAGAGATATCGACTTGCGGTTAGTGCGAATCGCATCAGAATGATCAAATTGGTTGGAAATATATGTTTTCCATAGAAAACAATTCAAAGACGAAATAAAACGTTCGGAATTATTGAATAGCGTAACTTCCAAACGTGAATAGATATCGACTTGCGGTTAGTGCCAAGCGCATCAGAATAATCGAGTTGATTGGAAATATATGTTTCTCATAGAAAACAATTCAAAGACGGGAAATAAAACGTTCGGAATTATTGAATTGCGTAACTTCCAAACGGGAAGAGATATCGACTTGCGGATAGTGCCAAGCGCATCAGAATAATCGAGTTGGTTGGAAATATATGTTTTTCATAGAAAACAATTCAAAGACGGGAAATAAAACGTTCGGAATTATTGAATTGCGTAAATTCCAAACGGGAAGAGATATCGACTTGAGGTTAGTGCGAATCGCATCAGAATGATCAAATTGGTTGGAAATATATGTTTTCCATAGAAAACAATTCAAAGACGGGAAATTAAACGTTCGGAATTATTGAATAGCGTAACTTCCAAAGATGAATAGATATCGACTTGCGGTTAGTGCCAAGCGCATCAGAATAATCGAGTTGGTTGGAAATATATGTTTTTCATAGAAAACAATTCAAGGACGGGAAATAAAACGTTCGGAATTATTGAATTGCGTAACTTCCAAACGGGAAGACATATCGACTTGCGGTTGGTGTGAATCGCATCAGAATGATCAAATTGGTTGGGAATATATGTTTTCCATAGAAAACAATTCAAAGACGGGAAATAAAACGTTCGGAATTATTGAATAGCGTAACTTCCAAACGTGAATAGATATCTACTTGCGGATAGTGCCAAGCGCATCAGAATAATCGAGTTGGTTGGAAATATATGTTTTACATAGAAAACAATTCAAAGACGGGAAATAAAACGTTCGGAATTATTGAATGGCGTAACTTCCAAACGTGAAGAGATATCGACTTGCGGTTAGTGCCAATCGCATCAGAATCATCAAGTTGGTTGGAAATATATGTTTTCCATAGAAAACAATTCAAAGACGGGAAATAAAACGTTCGGAGTTATTGAATTGCGTAACTTCCAAACGGGAGGAGATATCGACTTGCGGTTAGTGCGAATCGCATCAGAATGATCAAATTGGTTGGAAATATATGTTTTTCATAGAAAACAATTCAAAGACGGGAAATAAAACGTTCTGAATTATTGAATTGCGTAACTTCCAAACGTGAATAGATATCGACTTGCGGTTAGTGCCGAGCGCATCAGAATAATCGAGTTGATTGGAAATATATGTTTTTCATAGAAAACAATTCAAAGACGGGAAATAAAACGTTCGGAATTATTGAATTGCGTAACTTCCAAACGGGAAGAGATATCGACTTGCGGATAGTGCCAAGCGCATCAGAATAATCGAGTTGGTTGGAAATATATGTTTTTCATAGAAAACAATTCAAAGACGGGAAATAAAACGTTCGGAATTATTGAATTGCGTAAATTCCAAACGGGAAGAGATATCGACTTGCGGTTAGTGCGAATCGCATCAGAATGATCAAATTGGTTGGAAATATATGTTTTCCATAGAAAACAATTCAAAGACGGGAAATTAAACGTTCGGAATTATTGAATAGCGTAACTTCCAAAGGTGAATAGATATCGACTTGCGGTTAGTGCCAAGCGCATCAGAATAATCGAGTTGGTTGGGAATATATGTTTTTCATAGAAAACAATTCAAAGACGGGAAATAAAACGTTCGGAATTATTGAATTGCGTAACTTCCAAACGGGAAGAGATATCGACTTGCGGTTGGTGCGAATCGCATCAGAATGATCAAATTGGTTGGGAATATATGTTTTCCATAGAAAACAATTCAAAAACGGGAAATAAAACGTTCGGAATTATTGAATAGCGTAACTTCCAAACGTGAATAGATATCTACTTGCGGATAGTGCCAAGCGCATCAGAATAATCGAGTTGTTTGGAAATATATGTTTTACATAGGAAACAATTCAAAGACGGGAAATAAAACGTTCGGAATTATTGAATGGCGTAACTTCCAAACGTGAAGGGATATCGACTTGCGGTTAGTCCCAATCGCATCAGAATCATCAAGTTGGTTGGAAATATATGTTTTCCATAGAAAACAATTCAAAGACGGGAAATAAAACGTTCGGAGTTATTGAATTGCGTAACTTCCAAACGGGAAGAGATATCGACTTGCGGTTAGTGCGAATCGCATCAGAATGATCAAATTGGTTGGAAGTATATGTTTTTCATAGAAAACAATTCAAAAGACGGGAAATAAAACGTTCGGAATTATTGAATAGCGTAACTTCCAAACGTGAATAGATATCGACTTGACGTTAGTGCCAAGCGCATCAGAATAATCGAGTTGATTGGAAATATATGTTTCTCATAGAAAGCAATTCAAAGACGGGAAATAAAACGTTCGGAATTATTGAATTGCGTAACTTCCAAACGGGAAGAGATATCGACTTACGGTTAGTCCAAACGCATCAGAATAATCGAGTTGGTTGGAAATATATGTTTCTCATAGAAAACAATACAAAGACGGGAAATAGAACTTTCGGAATTATTGAATTGCGTAACTTTCAGACGGGAAGAGATATCGACTTTAGGTTAGTGTCAATCGCATCAGAATCATCGAGTTAGTTGGAAATAAATGTTTTACATAGAAAACAATTCAAAGACGGGAACTAAAACTAAATTATTGAATTACGTAACTTCCAGACGGGAAGAGATATCGACTTGCGGTTAGTGCCAATCGCATCAGAATCATCGAGTTGGTTGGAAATATATGTTTCTCATAGAAAACAATACAAAGACGGGAAATAAAACGTTCGGAATTATTGAATTGCGTAACTTCCAGACGGGAAGAGATATCGACTTGCGGTTAGTGCCAATCGCATCAGAATCATCAAATTGGTTGGAAATATATATTTTCCATGGAAAACCATTCAAAGACGGGAAATAAAACGTTCGGAATTATTGAATAGCGTAACTTCCAAACGTGGAGAGATATCGACTTGCGGTTAGTGCCAATCGCATCAGAATAATCGAGTTGGTTGGAAATATATGTTTTTCATGGAAAACAATTCGGAAACGGGAAATAAAACTTTCGGAATTATTGAATTGCGTAACTTCCAGACAGGAAGAGATATCGACTTGCGGTTAGTGCCAATCGCATCAGAATCATGGAGTTGGTTGGAAATATATGTTTCTCATAGAAAACAATTCAAAGACGGGAAATAAATGTTCGGAAATATTGAATTGCGTACCTTCCAAACGGGAAGAGATATCGACTTGCGTTTAGTGCCAATCGCATCAGAATCATAGAGTTGGTTGGAAATATATGTTTTTCATGGAAAACAATTCAAAGACGTTCGGATTTATTGAATTGCGTAACTTCCAGACGGGAAGAGGTATCGACTTGCGGCTAGTGCCAATCGCATCAGAATCATCGAGTTGGTTGGAAGTATATGTTTTTCATAGAAAACAATTCAAAGACGGCAATAAAACGTTCGGAATTATTGAATTGCGTAATTTCCAGACGGGAAGAGATATCGATTTGCTGTTAGTGCGAATCGCATCAGAATGATCAAATTGGTTGGGAATATATGTTTCCCATAGAAAACAACTCAAAGACGGGAAATAAAACGTTCGGAATTATTGAATAGCGTAACTTCCAAACGGGAAGAGATATCGACTTGCGGTTAGAGCCAATCGCATCAGAATAATCGAGTTGGTTGGAAATATATGTTTTTCATGGAAAACAATTCAAAGACGGGAAATAAAACGTTCGGAATTATTGAATTGCGTAACTTCCAGACGGGAAGAGATATCGATTTGATGTTAGTGCCAATAGCATCAGAATCATCAAATTGGTTGGAAATAGAAGTTTTCCATAGAAAACAATCCAAAAACGGAAATAAAGCGTTCGGAATTATTGAATTGCGTAACTTCCAAACGGGAAGAGATATCGACTTGCAGTTAGAGCCAATCGCATCAGAATCATCGAGTTGGTTGGAAATATATGTTTTCCATGGAAAACAATTCAAAGACGGGAAATAAAACTTTCGGAATTATTGAATTGCGTAACTTCCAAACGGGAAGAGATATCGACTTGCGGTTAATGCGAATCGCATCAGAATGATCAAATTGGTTGGAAATATATGTTTTCCATAGAAAACAATTCAAAGACGAGAATAAAGCGTTCGGAATTATTGAATTGCGTAACTTCCAAATGGGAAGAGATATCGACTTGCGGTTAGAGCCAATCGCATCAGAATCATCGAGTTGCTTGGAAATATATGTTTTTCATAGAAAACAATTCAAAGACGGGAAATGAAACGTTCGGAATTATTGAATTGCTTAACTTCCAGACGGGAAGAGATATCGATTTGCTGTTAGTGCCAATCGCATCAGAATCATCAAATTGGTTGGAAATATAAGTTTTCCATAGAAAACAATTCAAAAACGGAAATAAAGCGTTCGGAATTATTGAATTGCGTAACTTCCAAACGGGAAGAGATATCGACTTGCGGTTAGAGCCAATCGCATCAGAATCATCATGTTGGTTGGAAATATATGTTTTTCATGGAAAACAATTCAAAAACGGGAAATAAAACGTTCGGAATTATTGAATTGTGTAACTTCCAGAGGGGAAGAGATATCGACTTGCGGTTAGTGCCAATCGCATCAGAATCATGGAGTTGGTTGGAAATATATGTTTTTCATGGAAAACAATTCAAAGACGGGAAATAAAACGTTCGAAATTATTGAATTGCGTAACTTCCAAACGTAAAGAGATATCGACTTGCGGTTAGTGCCAATCGCATCAGAATCATCAAGTTGGTTGGAAATATATGTTTTTATAGAAAACAATTCAAAGACGGGAAATAAAACGTTCGGAATTATTGAATAGCGTAACTTCCAAACGTGAAGAGATATCGACTTGCGGTTAGTGCCAATCGCATCAGAATAATCGAGTTGGTTGAAAATATATGTTTTTCATAGAAAACAATTCAAATACGGGAAATAAAACGTTCGGAATTATTGAATTGCGTAACTTCAAAACGGGAAGAGATATCGACTTGCGGTTAGTGCGAATCGCATCAGAATGATCAAATTGGTTGGAAATATATGTTTTCCATAGAAAACAATTCAAAGACGGGAAATAAAACGTTCGGAATTATTGAATGGCGTAACTTCCAAACGTGAAGAGATATCGATTTGCGGTTAGTGCCAATCGCATCAGAATCATCAAGTTGGTTGGAAATATATGTTTTCCATAGAAAACAATTCAAAGACGGGAAATAAAACGTTCGGAGTTATTGAATTGCGTAACTTCCAAACGGGAAGAGATATCGACTTGCGGCTAGTGCGAATCGCATCAGAATGATCAAATTGGTTGGAAATATATGTTTTCCATAGAAAACAATTCAAAGACGGGAAATAAAACGTTCGGAATTATTGAATAGCGTAACTTCCAAACGTGAATAGATATCGACTTGCGGTTAGTGCCAAGCGCATCAGAATAATCGAGTTGATTGGAAATATATGTTTCTCATAGAAAACAATTCAAAGACGGGAAATAAAACGTTCGGAATTATTGAATTGCGTAACTTCCAAACGGGAAGAGATATCGACTCACGGTTAGTGCCAAACGCATCAGAATAATCGAGTTGGTTGGAAATATATGTTTCTCATAGAAAACAATACAAAGACGGGAAATAAAACGTTCGGAATTATTGAATTGCGTAACTTCCAGACGGGAAGAGATATCGACTTGCGGTTAGTGCCAATCGCATCAGAATCATCAAATTGGTTGGAAATATATATTTTCCATAGAAAACAATTCAAAGACGGGAAATAGAACTTCGGAATTATTGAATAGCGTAACTTCCAAACGTGAAGAGATATCGACTTGCGGTTACTGCCAATCGCATCAGAATAATCGAGTTGGTTGGAAATATATGTTTTTCATGGAAAACAATTCGGAAACGGGAAATAAAACGTTCGGAATTATTGAATTGCGTTACTTCCAGACGGGAAGAGATATCGACTTGCGGTTAGTGCCAATCGCATCAGAATCATGGAGTTGGTTGGAAATATATGTTTCTCATAGAAAACAATTCAAAGACGGGAAATAAATGTTCGGAAATATTGAATTGCGTAACTTCCAAACGGGAAGAGATATCGACTTGCGTTTAGTGCCAATCGCATCAGAATCATCGAGTTGGTTGGAAATATATGTTTTTCATGGAAAACAATTCAAAGACGTTCGGATTTATTGAATTGCGTAACTTCCAGACGGGAAGAGGTATCGACTTGCGGCTAGTGCCAATCGCATCAGAATCATCGAGTTGGTTGGAAGTATATGTTTTTTATAGAAAACAATTCAAAGACGGCAATAAAACGTTCGGAATTATTGAATTGCGTAATTTTCAGACGGGAAGAGATATCGATTTGCTGTTAGTGCGAATCGCATCAGAATGATCAAATTGGTTGGGAATATATGTTTCCCATAGAAAACAACTCAAAGACGGGAAATAAAACGTTCGGAATTATTGAATAGCGTAACTTCCAAACGGGAAGAGATATCGACTAGCGGTTAGAGCCAATCGCATCAGAATAATCGAGTTGGTTGGAAATATATGTTTTTCATGGAAAACAATTCAAAGACGGGGAATAAAACGTTCGGAATTATTGAATTGCGTAACTTCCAGACGGGAAGAGATATCGATTTGATGTTAGTGCCAATCGCATCAGAATCATCAAATTGGTTGGAAATATAAGTTTTCCATAGAAAACAATCCAAAAACGGAAATAAAGCGTTGGGAATTATTGAATTGCGTAACTTCCAAACGGGAAGAGATATCGACTTGCAGTTAGAGCCAATCGCATCAGAATCATCGTGTTGGTTGGAAATATATATTTTCCATGGAAAACAATTCAAAGACGGGAAATAAAACTTTCGGAATTATTGAATTGCGTAACTTCCAAACGGGAAGAGATATCGACTTGCGGTTAATGCGAATCGCATCAGAATGATCAAATTGGTTGGAAATATATGTTTTCCATAGAAAACAATTCAAAGACGGAAATAAAGCGTTCGGAATTATTGAATTGCGTAACTTCCAAACGGGAAGAGATATCGACTTGCGGTTAGAGCCAATCGCATCAGAATCATCGAGTTGCTTGGAAATATATGTTTTTCATAGAAAACAATTCAAAGACGGGAAATGAAACGTTCGGAATTATTGAATTGCTTAACTTCCAGACGGGAAGAGATATCGATTTGCTGTTAGTGCCAATCGCATCAAAATCATCAAATTGGTTGGAAATATAAGTTTTCCATAGAAAACAATTCAAAAACGGAAATAAAGCGTTCGGAATTATTGAATTGCGTAACTTCCAAACGGGAAGAGATATCGACTTGCGGTTAGAGCCAATCGCATCAGAATCATCATGTTGGTTGGAAATATATGTTTTTCATGGAAAAAAATTCAAAAACGGGAAATAAAACGTTCGGAATTATAGAATTGTGTAACTTCCAGAGGGGAAGAGATATCGACTTGCGGTTAGTGCCAATCGCATCAGAATCATGGAGTTGGTTGGAAATATATGTTTTTCATGGAAAACAATTCAAAGACGGGAAATTAAACGTTCGAAATTATTGAATTGCGTAACTTCCAAACGTAAAGAGATATCGACTTGCGGTTAGTGCCAATCGCATCAGAATCATCAAGTTGGTTGGAAATATATGTTTTTCATGGAAAACAATTCGGAAACGGGAAATAAAACGTTCGGAATTATTGAATTGCGTAACTTCCAGACGGGAAGAGATATCGACTTGCGGTTAGTGCCAATCGCATCAGAATCATGGAGTTGGTTGGAAATATATGTTTCTCATAGAAAACAATTCAAAGACGGGAAATAAATGTTCGGAAATATTGAATTGCGTAACTTCCAAACGGGAAGAGATATCGACTTGCGTTTAGTGCCAATCGCATCAGAATCATCGAGTTGGTTGGAAATATATGTTTTTCATGGAAAACAATTCAAAGACGTTCGGATTTATTGAATTGCGTAACTTCCAGACGGGAAGAGGTATCGACTTGCGGCTAGTGCCAATCGCATCAGAATCATCGTGTTGGTTGGAAGTATATGTTTTTTATAGAAAACAATTCAAAGACGGCAATAAAACGTTCGGAATTATTGAATTGCGTAATTTCCAGACGGGAAGAGATATCGATTTGCTGTTAGTGCGAATCGCATCAGAATGATCGAATTGGTTGAGAATATATGTTTCCCATAGAAAACAACTCAAAGGCGGGAAATAAAACGTTCGGAATTATTGAATAGCGTAACTTCCAAACGGGAAGAGATATCGACTAGCGGTTAGAGCCAATCGCATCAGAATAATCGAGTTGGTTGGAAATATATGTTTTTCATGGAAAACAATTCAAAGACGGGAAATAAAACGTTCGGAATTATTGAATTGCGTAACTTCCAGACGGGAAGAGATATCGATTTGATGTTAGTGCCAATCGCATCAGAATCATCAAATTGGTTGGAAATATAAGTTTTCCATAGAAAACAATCCAAAAACGGAAATAAAGCGTTCGGAATTATTGAATTGCGTAACTTCCAAACGGGGAGAGATATCGACTTGCGGTTAATGCGAATCGCATCAGAATGATCAAATTGGTTGGAAATATATGTTTTCCATAGAAAACAATTCAAAGACGGAAATAAAGCGTTCGGAATTATTGAATTGCGTAACTTCCAAACGGGAAGAGATATCGACTTGCGGTTAGAGCCAATCGCATCAGAATCATCGAGTTGCTTTGAAATATATGTTTTTCATAGAAAACAATTCAAAGACGGGAAATGAAACGTTCGGAATTATTGAATTGCTTAACTTCCAGACGGGAAGAGATATCGATTTGCTGTTAGTGCCAATCGCATCAGAATCATCAAATTGGTTGGAAATATAAGTTTTCCATAGAAAACAATTCAAAAACGGAAATAAAGCGTTCGGAATTATTGAATTCCGTAACTTCCAAACGGGAAGAGATATCGACTTGCGGTTAGAGCCAATCGCATCAGAATCATCATGTTGGTTGGAAATATATGTTCTTCATGGAAAACAATCCAAAAACGGGAAATAATAGTGCCAATCGCATCAGAATCATGGAGTTGGTTGGAAATATATGTTTTTCATGGAAAACAATTCAAAGACGGGAAATAAAACGTTCGAAATTTTTGAATTGCGTAACTTCCAAACGTAAAGAGATATCGACTTGCGGTTAGTGCCAATCGCATCAGAATCATCAAATTGGTTGGAAATATATGTTTTTTACAGAAAACAATTCAAAGACGGGAAATAAAACGTTCGGAATTATTGAATTGCGTAACTTCCAAACGGGAAGAGAGATCGACTTGCGGTAAGTGCGAATCGCATCAGAATGATCAAATTGGTTGGAAATATATATTTTTTCCATAGAAAACAATTCAAAGACGGGAAATAAAACGTTCGGAATTATTGAATAGCGTAACTTCCAAACGTGAAGAGATATCGATTTGCGGTTAGTGCCAATCGCATCAGAATAATCGAGTTGGTTGGAAATATATGTTTTTCATAGAAAACAATTCAAATACGGGAAATAAAACGTTCGGAATTATTGAATTGCGTAACTTCAAAACGGGAAGAGATATCGACTTGCATTTAGTGCGAATCGCATCAGAATGATCAAATTGGTTGGAAATATATGTTTTCCATAGAGAACAATTCAAAGACGGGAAATAAAACGTTCGGAATTATTGAATGGCGTAACTTCCAAACGTGAAGAGATATCGACTTGCGGTTAGTGCCAATCGCATCAGAATCATCAAGTTGGTTGGAAATATATGTTTTCCATAGAAAACAATTCAAAGATGGGAAATAAAACGTCCGGAGTTATTGAATTGCGTAACTTCCAAACGGGAAGAGATATCGACTTGCGGTTAGTGCGAATCGCATCAGAATGATCAAATTGGTTTGAAATATATGTTTTCCATAGAAAACAATTCAAAGACGGGAAATAAAACGTTCGGAATTATTGAATAGCGTAACTTCCAAACGTGAATAGATATCGACTTGCGGTTAGTGCCAAGCGCATCAGAATAATCGAGTTGATTGGAAATATATGTTTCTCATAGAAAACAATTCAAAGACGGGAAATAAAACGTTCGGAATTATTGAATTGCGTAACTTCCAAACGGGAAGAGATATCGACTTACGGTTAGTGCCAAACGCATCAGAATAATCGAGTTGGTTGGAAATATATGTTTTTCATAGAAAACAATTCGAAGACGGGAAATAAAACGTTCGGAATCATTGAATAGCGTAACTTCCAAACGTGAATAGATATCGACTTGCGGTTAGTGCCAAGCGCATCAGAATAATCGAGTTGATTGGAAATATATGTTTTTCATAGAAAACAATTCAAAGACGGGAAATAAAACGTTCGGAATTATTGAATTGCGTAACTTCCAAACGGGAAGAGATATCGACTTGCGGATAGTGCCAAGCCCATCAGAATAATCGAGTTGGTTGGAAATATATGTTTTTCATAGAAAACAATTCAAAGACGGGAAATAAAACGTTCGGAATTATTGAATTGCGTAACTTCCAAACGGGAAGAGATATCGACTTGCGGTTAGTGCGAATCGCATCAGAATGATCAAATTGGTTGGAAATATATGTTTTCCATAGAAAACAATTCAAAGACGGGAAATAAAACGTTCGGAATAATTGAATAGCGTAACTTCCAAACGTGAATAGATATCGACTTGCGGTTAGTGCCATGCGCATCAAAATAATCGAGTTGGTTGGAAATATATGTTTTTCATAGAAAACAATTCAAAGACGGGAAATAAAACGTTCGGAATTATTGAATTGCGTAACTTCCAAACGGGAAGAGATATCGACTTGCGGTTGGTGCGAATCGCATCAGAATGATCAAATTGGTTGGGAATATATGTTTTCCATAGAAAACAATTCAAAGACGGGAAATAAAACCTTCGGAATTATTGAATAGCGTAACTTCCAAACGTGAATAGATATCTACTTGCGGATAGTGCCAAGCGCATCAGAATAATCGAGTTGGTTGGAAATATATGTTTTTCATAGAAAACAATTCAAAGCTCGGAAATAAAACGTTCGGAATTATTGAATTGCGTAACTTCCAAACGGGAAGAGATATCGACTTGCGGTTAGTGCCAATCGCATCAGAATCATCAAATTGGTTGGAAATATATGTTTTTCATAGAAAACAATTCAAAGACGGGAAATAAAACGTTCGGAATTATTGAATGGCGTAACTTCCAAACGTGAAGAGATATCGACTTGCGGTTAGTGCCAATCGCATCAGAATCATCAAGTTGGTTGGAAATATATGTTTTCCATAGAAAACAATTCAAAGACGGGAAATAAAACGTTCGGAATTATTGAATTGCGTAACTTCCAAACGGGAAGAGATATCGACTTGCGGTTAGTGCGAATCGCATCAGAATTATCAAATTGGTTGGAAATATATGTTTTCCATAGAAAACAATTCAAAGACGGGAAATAAAACGTTCGGAATTATTGAATAGCGTGACTTCCAAACGTGAATAGATATCGACTAGCGGTTAGTGCCAAGCGCATCAGAATAATCGAGTTGGTTGGAAATACATGTTTTTCATAGAAAACAATTCAAAGACGGAAAATAAAACGTTCGGAATTATTGAATTGCGTAACTTCCAAACGGAAAGAGATATCGACTAACGGTTAGTGCCAAACGCATCAGAATAATCGAGTTGGTTTGAAATATATGTTTTTCATAGAAAACAATTCAAAGACGGGAAATAAAACGTTCGGAATTATTGAAATGCGTAACTTCCAAACGGGAGGAGATATCGACTTGCGGTTAGTGCGAATCGCATCAGAATGATCAAATTGGTTGGGAATATATGTTTTCCATAGAAAACAATTCAAAGACGGGAAATAAAAGGTTCGGAATTATTGAATTGCGTAATTTCCAAATGTGAATAGATATCGACTTGCGGATAGTGCCAAGCGCATCAGAATAATCGAGTTGGTTGGAAATATATGTTTTTCATAGAAAACAATTCAAAGACGGGAAATAAAACGTTCGGAATTATTGAATTGCGTAACTTCCAAACGGGAAGAGATATCGACTTGCGGTTAGTGCGAATCGCATCAGAATGATCAAATTGGTTGGAAATATATGTTTTCCATAGAAAACAATTCAAAGACGGGAAATAGAACGTTCGGAATTATTGAATAGCGTAACTTCCAAACGTGAATAGATATCATCTTGCGGTTAGTGCCAAGCGCAACAGAATAATCGAGTTGGTTGGAAATATATGTTTTTCATAGAAAACAATTCAAAGACGGGAAATAAAACGTTCGGAATTATTGAATTGCGTAACTTCCGAACGGGAAGAGATATCGCCTTGCGGTTAGTGCGAATCGCATCAGAATGATCAAATTGGTTGGGAATATATGTTTTCCATAGAAAACAATTCAAAGACGGGAAATAAAACGTTCGGAATTATTGAATAGCGTAATATCCAAAAGTGAATAGATATCGACTTGCGGATAGTGCCAAGCGCATCAGAATAATCGAGTTGGTTGGAAATATATGTTTTTCATAGAAAACAATTCAAAGACAGGAAATAAAACGTTCGGAATTATTGAATTGCGTAACTTCCAAACGAGAAGAGATATCGACTTGCGGTTAGTGCGAATCGCATCAGAATGATCAAATTGGTTGGAAATATATGTTTTCCATAGAAAACAATTCAAAGACGGGGAATAAAACGTTCGGAATTATTGAATAGCGTAACTTCCAAACGTGAATAGATATCGACTTGCGGTTAGTGCCAAGCGCATCAGAATAATCGAGTTGGTTGGAAATATATGTTTTTCATAGAAAACAATTCAAAGACGGGAAATAAAACGTTCGGAATTATTGAATTGCGTAACTTCCAAACGGGAAGAGATATCGACTTGCGGTTAGAGCCAATCGCATCAGAATAATCGAGTTGGTTGGAAATATATGTTTTTCATGAAAAACAATTCAAAGACGGGAAATAAAACGTTCGGAATTATTGAATTGCGTAACTTCCAAACGGGAAGAGATATCGACTTACGGTTAGTGCCAAACGCATCAGAATAATCGAGTTGGTTGGAAATATATGTTTTTCATGGAAAACAATTCAAAGACGGGAAATAAAACGTTCGAATTTATTGAATTGCGTAACTTCCAAACGTAAAGAGATATCGACTTGCGGTTAGTGCCAATCGCATCAGAATCATCAAGTTGGTTGGAAATATATGTTTTTTATAGAAAACAATTTAAAGACGGAAAATAAAACGTTCGGAATTATTCAATTGGGTAACTTCCAAACGGGAAGAGAGATCGACTTGCGGTTAGTGCGAATCGCATCCGAATGATCAAATTGGTTGGAAATATATGTTTTCCATAGAAAACAATTCAAAGACGGGAAATAAAACGTTCGGAATTATTGAATAGCGTAACTTCCAAACGTGAAGAGATATCGACTTGCGGTTAGTGCCAATCGCATCAGAATAATCGAGTTGGTTGGAAATATATGTTTTTCATGGAAAACAATTCAAATACGGGAAATACAACGTTCGGAATTATTGAATTGCGTAACTTCAAAACGGGAAGAGATAACGACTTGCGGTTAGTGCGAATCGCATCAGAATGATCAAATTGGTTGGAAATATATGTTTTCCATAGAAAACAATTCAAAGACGGGAAATAAAACGTTCGGAATTATTGAATGGAGTAACTTCCAAACGTGAAGAGATATCGACTTGCGGTTAGTGCCAATCGCATCAGAATCATCAAGTTGGTTGGAAATATATGTTTTCCATAGAAAACAATTCAAAGACGGGAAATAAAACGTTCGGAGTTATTGAATTGTGTAACTTCCAAACGGGAAAAGATATCGACTTGCGGTTAGTGCGAGTCGCATCAGAATGATCAAATTGGTTGGAAATATATGTTTTCCATAGAAAACAATTCAAAGACGGGAAATAAAACGTTCGGAATTATTGAATAGCGTAACTTCCAAACGTGAATAGATATCGACTTGCGGTTAGTGCCAAGCGCATCAGAATAATCGAGTTGATTGGAAATATATGTTTCTCATAGAAAACAATTCAAAGACGGGAAATAAAACGTTCGGAATTATTGAATTGCGTAACTTCCAAACGGGAAGAGATTTCGACTTACGGTTAGTGCCAAACGCATCAGAATAATCGAGTTGGTTGGAAATATATGTTTTTCATAGAGAACAATTCAAAGACGGGAAATAAAACGTTCGGAATTATTGAATTGCGTAACTTCCAAACGGGAAGAGATATCGACTTGCGGTTAGTGCGAATCGCATCAGAATGATCAAATTGGTTGGGAATATATGTTTTCCATAGAAAACAATTCAAAGACGGGAAATAAAACGTTCGGAATTATTGAATAGCGTAACTTCCAAACGTGAATAGATATCGACTTGCGGATAGTGCCAAGCGCATCAGAATAATCGAGTTGGTTGGAAATATATGTTTTTCATAGGAAACAATTCAAAGACGGGAAACAAAACGTTCGGAATTATTGAATTGCGTAACTTCCAAACGGGAAGAGATATCGACTTGCGGTTAGTGCGAATCGCATCAGAATGATCAAATTGGTTGGAAATATATGTTTTCCATAGAAAACAATTCAAAGTCGGGAAATAAAACGTTCGGAATTATTGAATAGCGTAACTTCCAAACGTGAATAGATATCGACTTGCGGTCAGTGCCAAGCGCATCAGAATAATCGAGTTGATTGGAAATATATGTTTCTCATAGAGAACAATCCAAAGACGGGAAATAAAACGTTCGGAATTATTGAATTGCGTAACTTCCAAACGGGAAGAGATATCGACTTACGGTTAGTGCCAAACGCATCAGAATAATCGAGTTGGTTGGAAATATATGTTTTTCATAGAAAACAATTCAAAGACGGGAAATAAAACGTTCGGAATCATTGAATTGCGTAACTTCCAAACATGAGGAGATATCGACTTGCGGTTAGTGCGAATCGCATCAGAATGATCAAATTGGTTGAGAATTTATGTTTTCCATAGAAAACAATTCAAAGGCGGGAAATAAAACGTTCGGAATTATTGAATAGCGTAACTTCCAAACGTGAATAGATATCGACTTGCGGTTAGTGCCAAGCGCATCAGAATAATCGAGTTGATTGGAAATATATGTTTTTCATAGAAAACAATTCAAAGACGGGAAATAAAACGTTCGGAATTATTGAATTGCGTAACTTCCAAACGGGAAGAGATATCGACTTGCGGTTAGTGCGAATCGCATCAGAATGATCAAATTGGTTGGAAATATATGTTTTCCATAGAAAACAATTCAAAGACGGGAAATAAAACGTTCGGAATTATGAATAGCGTAACTTCCAAACGTGAATAGATATCGACTTGCGGTTAGTGCCAAGCGCATCAGAATAATCGAGTTGATTGGAAATATATGTTTCTCATAGAAAACAATTCAAAGACGGGAAATAAAACGTTCGGAATTATTGAATTGTGTAACTTCCAAACGGGAAGAGATATCGACTTGCGGTTAGTGCGAATCGCATCAGACTGATCAAATTGGTTGGAAATATATGTTTTCCATAGTAAACAATTCAAAGACGGGAAATAAAACGTTCGGAATTATTGAATTGCGTAACTTCCAAACGGGAAGAGATATCGACTTGCGGTTAGTGCGAATCGCATCAGAATGATCAAATTGGTTGGAAATATATGTTTTCCATAGAAAACAATTCAAAGACGGGAAATAGAACGTTCGGAATTATTGAATAGCGTAACTTCCAAACGTGAATAGATATCGACTTGCGGTTAGTGCCAAGCGCATCAGAATAATCGAGTTGGTTGGAAATATATGTTTTTCATAGAAAACAATTCAAAGACGGGAAATAAAACTTTCGGAATTATTGAATTGCGTAACTTCGACACGGGAAGAGATATCGACTTGCGGTTAGTGCGAATCGCATCAGAATGATCAAATTGGTTGGGAATATATGTTTTCCATAGAAAACAATTCAAAGACGGGAAATAAAACCATCGGAATTATTGAATAGCGTAACTTCCAAACGTGAATAGATATCTACTTGCGGATAGTGCCAAGCGCATCAGAATAATCGAGTTGGTTGGAAATATATGTTTTTCATAGAAAACAATTCAAAGACCGGAAATAAAACGTTCGGAATTATTGAATTGCGTAACTTCCAAACGGGAAGAGATATCGACTTGCGGTTAGTGCCAATCGCATCAGAATCATCAAATTGGTTGGAAATATATGTTTTCCATAGAAAACAATTCAAAGACGGGAAATAAAACGTTCGGAATTATTGAATGGCGTAACTTCCAAACGTGAAGAGATATCGACTTGCGGTTAGTGCCAATCGCATCAGAATCATCCAGTTGGTTGGAAATATATGTTTTCCATAGAAAACAATTCAAAAACGGGAAACAAAACGTTCGGAATTATTGAATTGCGTAACTTCCAAACGGGAAGAGATATCGACTTGCGGTTAGTGCGAATCGCATCAGAATGATCAAATTGGTTGGAAATATATGTTTTCCATAGAAAACAATTCAAAGACGGGAAATAAAACGTTCGGAATTATTGAATAGCGTGACTTCCGAACGTGAATAGATATCGACTAGCGGTTAGTGCCAAGCGCATCAGAATAATCGAGTTGGTTGGAAATACATGTTTTTCATAGAAAACAATTCAAAGACGGGAAATAAAACGTTCGGAATTATTGAATTGCGTTACTTCCAAACGGAAAGAGATATCGACTAACGGTTAGTGCCAAACGCATCAGAATAATCGAGTTGGTTGGAAATATATGTTTTTCATAGAGAACAATTCAAAGACGGGAAATAAAACGTTCGGAATTATTGAATTGCGTTACTTCCAAACGGGAAGAGATATCGACTTGCGGTTAGTGCGAATCGCATCAGAATGATCAAATTGGTTGGGAATATATGTTTTCCATAGAAAACAATTCAAAGACGGGAAATAAAACGTTCGGAATTATTGAATAGCGTAACTTCCAAACGTGAATAGATATCGACTTGCGGATAGTGCCAAGCGCATCAGAATAATCGAGTTGGTTGGAAATATATGTTTTTCATAGGAAACAATTCAAAGACGGGGAACAAAACGTTCGGAATTATTGAATTGCGTAACTTCCAAACGGGAAGTGATATCGACTTGCGGTTAGTGCGAATCGCATCAGAATGATCAAATTGGTTGGAAATATATGTTTTCCATAGAAAACAATTCAAAGTCGGGAAATAAAACGTTCGGAATTATTGAATAGCGTAACTTCCAAACGTGAATAGATATCGACTTGCGGTTAGTGCCAAGCGCATCAGAATAATCGAGTTGATTGGAAATATATGTTTCTCATAGAGAACAATCCAAAGACGGGAAATAAAACGTTCGGAATTATTGAATTGCGTAACTTCCAAACGGGAAGAGATATCGACTTACGGTTAGTGCCAAACGCATCAGAATAATCGAGTTGGTTGGAAATATATGTTTTTCATAGAAAACAATTCAAAGACGGGAAATAAAACGTTCGGAATCATTGAATTGCGTAACTTCCAAACATGAGGAGATATCGACTTGCGGTTAGTGCGAATCGCATCAGAATGATCAAATTGGTTGAGAATATATGTTTTCCATAGAAAACAATTCAAAGGCGGGAAATAAAACGTTCGGAATTATTGAATAGCGTAACTTCCGAACGTGAATAGATATCGACTTGCGGTTAGTGCCAAGCGCATCAGAATAATCGAGTTGATTGGAAATATATGTTTTTCATAGAAAACAATTCAAAGACGGGAAATAAAACGTTCGGAATTATTGAATTGCGTAACTTCCAAACGGGAAGAGATATCGACTTGCGGTTAGTGCGAATCGCATCAGAATGATCAAATTGGTTGGAAATATATGTTTTCCATAGAAAACAATTCAAAGACGGGAAATAAAACGTTCGGAATTATGAATAGCGTAACTTCCAAACGTGAATAGATATCGACTTGCGGTTAGTGCCAAGCGCATCAGAATAATCGAGTTGATTGGAAATATATGTTTCTCATAGAAAACAATTCAAAGACGGGAAATAAAACGTTCGGAATTATTGAATTGTGTAACTTCCAAACGGGAAGAGATATCGACTTGCGGTTAGTGCGAATCGCATCAGACTGATCAAATTGGTTGGAAATATATGTTTTCCATAGTAAACAATTCAAAGACGGGAAATAAAACGTTCGGAATTATTGAATTGCGTAACTTCCAAACGCGAAGAGATATCGACTTGCGGTTAGTGCGAATCGCATCAGAATGATCAAATTGGTTGGAAATATATGTTTTCCATAGAAAACAATTCAAAGACGGGAAATAGAACGTTCGGAATTATTGAATAGCGTAACTTCCAAACGTGAATAGATATCGACTTGCGGTTAGTGCCAAGCGCATCAGAATAATCGAGTTGGTTGGAAATATATGTTTTTCATAGAAAACAATTCAAAGACGGGAAATAAAACGTTCGGAATTATTGAATTGCGTAACTTCGACACGGGAAGAGATATCGACTTGCGGTTAGTGCGAATCGCATCAGAATGATCAAATTGGTTGGGAATATATGTTTTCCATAGAAAACAATTCAAAGACGGGAAATAAAACCTTCGGAATTATTGAATAGCGTAACTTCCAAACGTGAATAGATATCTACTTGCGGATAGTGCCAAGCGCATCAGAATAATCGAGTTGGTTGGAAATATATGTTTTTCATAGAAAACAATTCAAAGACCGGAAATAAAACGTTCGGAATTATTGCATTGCGTAACTTCCAAACGGGAAGAGATATCGACTTGCGGTTAGTGCCAATCGCATCAGAATCATCAAATTGGTTGGAAATATATGTTTTCCATAGAAAACAATTCAAAGACGGGAAATAAAACGTTCGGAATTATTGAATGGCGTAACTTCCAAACGTGAAGAGATATCGACTTGCGGTTAGTGCCAATCGCATCAGAATCATCCAGTTGGTTGGAAATATATGTTTTCCATAGAAAACAATTCAAAGACGGGAAATAAAACGTTCGGAATTATTGAATTGCGTAACTTCCAAACGGGAAGAGATATCGACTTGCGGTTAGTGCGAATCGCATCAGAATGATCAAATTGGTTGGAAATATATGTTTTCCATAGAAAACAATTCAAAGACGGGAAATAAAACGTTCGGAATTATTGAATAGCGTGACTTCCAAACGTGAATAGATATCGACTAGCGGTTAGTGCCAAGCGCATCAGAATAATCGAGTTGGTTGGAAATACATGTTTTTCATAGAAAACAATTCAAAGACGGGAAATAAAACGTTCGGAATTATTGAATTGCGTTACTTCCAAACGGAAAGAGATATCGACTAACGGTTAGTGCCAAACGCATCAGAATAATCGAGTTGGTTTGAAATATATGTTTTTCATAGAAAACAATTCAAAGACGGGAAATAAAACGTTCGGAATTATTGAATTGCGTAACTTCCAAACGGGAGGAGATATTGACTTGCGGTTAGTGCGAATCGCATCAGAATGATCAAATTGGTTGGGAATGTATGTTTTCCATAGAAAACAATTCAAAGACGGGAAATAAAACGTTCGGAATTATTGAATTGCGTAATTTCCAAATGTGAATAGATATCGACTTGCGGATAGTGCCAAGCGCATCAGAATAATCGAGTTGATTGGAAATATATGTTTCTCATAGAAAACAATTCAAAGACGGGAAATAAAACGTTCGGAATTATTGAATTGTGTAACTTCCAAACGGGAAGAGATATCGACTTGCGGTTAGTGCGAATCGCATCAGACTGATCAAATTGGTTGGAAATATATGTTTTCCATAGTAAACAATTCAAAGACGGGAAATAAAACGTTCGGAATTATTGAATTGCGTAACTTCCAAACGGGAAGAGATATCGAATTGCGGTTAGTGCGAATCGCATCAGAATGATCAAATTGGTTGGAAATATATGTTTTCCATAGAAAACAATTCAAAGACGGGAAATAGAACGTTCGGAATTATTGAATAGCGTAACTTCCAAACGTGAATAGATATCGACTTGCGGTTAGTGCCAAGCGCATCAGAATAATCGAGTTGGTTGGGAATATATGTTTTCCATAGGAAACAATTCAAAGACGGGAAATAAAACGTTCGGAATTATTGAATAGCGTAACTTCCAAACGTGAATAGATATCGACTTGCGGATAGTGCCAAGCGCAACAGAATAATCGAGTCGGTTGGAAATATATGTTTTTCATAGAAAACAATTCAAAGACGGGAAATAAAACGTTCGGAATTATTGAATAGCGTAACTTCCAAACGTGAATAGATATCGACTTGCGGTTAGTGCCAAGCGCATCAGAATAATCGAGTTGGTTGGAAATATATGTTTTTCATAGAAAACAATTCAAAGACGGGAAATAAAACGTTCGGAATTATTGAATTGCGTAACTTCCAAACGGGAAGAGATATCGACTTACGGTTAGTGCCAAACGCATCAGAATAATCGAGTTGGTTGGAAATATATGTTTTTCATGGAGAACAATTCAAAGACGGGAAATAAAACGTTCGAATTTATTGAATTGCGTAACTTCCAAACGTAAAGAGATATCGACTTGCGGTTAGTGCCAATCGCATCAGAATCATCAATTTGGTTGGAAATATATGTTTTTTATAGAAAACAATTCAAAGACGGGAAATAAAACGTTCGGAATTATTGAATGCGTAACTTCCAAACGGGAAGAGAGATCGACTTGCGGTTAGTGCGAATCGCATCAGAATGATCAAATTGGTTGGAAATATATGTTTTCCATAGAAAACAATTCAGAGACGGGAAATAAAACGTTCGGAATTATTGAATAGCGTAACTTCCAAACGTGAAGAGATATCGACTTGCGGTTAGTGCCAATCGCATCAGAATAATCGAGTTGGTTGGAAATATATGTTTTTCATAGAAAACAATTCAAATACGGGAAATACAACGTTCGGAATTATTGAATTGCGTAACTTCAAAACGGGAAGAGATATCGATTTGCGGTTAGTGCGAATCGCATCAGAATGATCAAATTGGTTGGAAATATATGTTTTCCATAGAAAACAATTCAAAGACGGGAAATAAAACTTTCGGAATTATTGAATGGCGTAACTTCCAAACGTGAAGAGATATTGACTTGCGGTTAGCGCCAATGGCATCAGAATCATCAAGTTGGTTGGAAATATATGTTTTCCATAGAAAACAATTCAAAGACGGGAAATAAAACGTTCGGAGTTATTGAATTGTGTAACTTCCAAACGGGAAGAGATATCGATTTGCGGTTGGTGCGAATCGCATCAGAATGATCAAATTGGTTGGAAATATATGTTTTCCATAGAAAACAATTCAAAGACGGGAAATAAAACGTTCGGAATTATTGAATAGCGTAACTTCCAAACGTGAATAGATATCGACTTGCGGTTAGTGCCAAGCGCATCAGAATAATCGAGTTGGTTGGAAATATATGTTTTTCATAGAAAACAATTCAAAGACGGGAAATAAAACGTTCGGAATTATTGAATTGCGTAACTTCCAAACGGGAAGAGATATCGACTTGCGGTTAGTGCGAATCTTATCAGAATGATCAAATTGGTTGGAAATATATGTTTTCCATAGAGAACAATTCAAAGACGGGAAATAAAACGTTCGGAATTATTGAATAGCGTAACTTCCAAACGTGAATAGATATCGACTTGCGGTAAGTGCCAAGCGCATCAGAATAATCGAGTTGATTGGAAATATATGTTTCTCATAGACAACAATTCAAAGACGGGAAATAAAACGTTCGGAATTATTGAATTGCGTAACTTCCAAACGGGAAGAGATATCGACTTACGGTTAGTGCCAAACGAATCAGAAAAATCGAGTTGGTTGAAAATATATGTTTTTCATAGAAAACAATTCAAAGACGGGAAATAAAACGTTCGGAATCATTGAATTGCGTAGCTTCCAAACGGGAGGAGATATCGACTTGCGGTTAGTGCGAATCGCATCAGAATGATCAAATTGGTTGAGAATATATGTTTTCCATAGAAAACAATTCAAAGACGGGAAATAAAACGTTCGGAATTATTGAATAGCGTAACTTCCAAACGTGAATAGATATCGACTTGCGGTTAGTGCCAAGCGCATCAGAATAATCGAGTTGATTGGAAATATATGTTTTTCATAGAAAACAATTCAAAGACGGGAAATAAAACGTTCGGAATTATTGAATTGCGTAACTTCCAAACGGGAAGAGATTATGACTTGCGGATAGTGCCAAGCGCATCAGAATATTCGAGTTGGTTGGAAATATATGTTTTTCATAGAAAACAATTCAAAGACGGGAAATAAAACGTTCGGAATTATTGAATTGCGTAACTTCCAAACGGGAAGAGATATCGACTTGCGGTTAGTGCGAATCGCATCAGAATGATCAAATTGGTTGGAAATATATGTTTTCCATAGAAAACAATCCAAAGACGGGAAATAAAACGTTCGGAATTATGAATAGCGTACCTTCCAAACGTGAATAGATATCGACTTGTGGTTAGTGCCAAGCGCATCAGAATAATCGAGTTGGTTGGAAATATATGTTTTTCATAGAAAACAATTCAAAGACGGGAAATAAAACGTTCGGAATTATTGAATTGCGTGACTTCCAAACGGGAAGAGATATCGACTTGCGGTTGGTGCGAATCGCATCAGAATGATCAAATTGGTTGGGAATATATGTTTTCCATAGAAAACAATTCAAAGACGGGAAATAAAACGTTCGGAATTATGAATAGCGTAACTTCCAAACGTGAATAGATATCGACTTGTGGTTAGTGCCAAGCGCATCAGAATAATCGAGTTGGTTGGAAATATATGTTTTTCATAGAAAACAATTCAAAGACGGGAAATAAAACGTTCGGAATTATTGAATTGCGTAACTTCCAAACGGGAAGAGATATCGACTTGCGGTTAGTGCGAATCTTATCAGAATGATCAAATTGGTTGGAAATATATGTTTTCCATAGAAAACAATTCAAAGACGGGAAATAAAACGTTCGGAATTATTGAATCGCGTAACTTCCAAACGTGAATAGATATCGACTTGCGGTTAGTGCCAAGCGCATCAGAATAATCGAGTTGATTGGAAATATATGTTTCTCATAGACAACAATTCAAAGACGGGAAATAAAACGTTCGGAATTATTGAATTGCGTAACTTCCAAACGGGAAGAGATATCGACTTACGGTTAGTGCCAAACGAATCAGAAAAATCGAGTTGGTTGAAAATATATGTTTTTCATAGAAAACAATTCAAAGACGGGAAATAAAACGTTCGGAATCATTGAATTGCGTAACTTCCAAACGGGAGGAGATATCGACTTGCGGTTAGTGCGAATCGCATCAGAATGATCAAATTGGTTGAGAATATATGTTTTCCATAGAAAACAATTCAAAGACGGGAAATAAAACGTTCGGAATTATTGAATAGCGTAACTTCCAAACGTGAATAGATATCGACTTGCGGTTAGTGCCAAGCGCATCAGAATAATCGAGTTGATTGGAAATATATGATTTTCATAGAAAACAATTCAAAGACGGGAAATAAAACGTTCGGAATTATTGAATTGCGTAACTTCCAAACGGGAAGAGATTATGACTTGCGGATAGTGCCAAGCGCATCAGAATATTCGAGTTGGTTGGAAATATATGTTTTTCATAGAAAACAATTCAAAGACGGGAAATAAAACGTTCGGAATTATTGAATTGCGTAACTTCCAAACGGGAAGAGATATCGACTTGCGGTTAGTGCGAATCGCATCAGAATGATCAAATTGGTTGGAAATATATGTTTTCCATAGAAAACAATTCAAAGACGGGAAATAAAACGTTCGGAATTATGAATAGCGTAACTTCCAAACGTGAATAGATATCGACTTGTGGTTAGTGCCAAGCGCATCAGAATAATCGAGTTGGTTGGAAATATATGTTTTTCATAGAAAACAATTCAAAGACGGGAAATAAAACGTTCGGAATTATTGAATTGCGTGACTTCCAAACGGGAAGAGATATCGACTTGCGGTTGGTGCGAATCGCATCAGAATGTTCAAATTGGTTGGGAATATATGTTTTCCATAGAAAACAATTCAAAGACGGGAAATAAAACGTTCGGAATTATTGAATAGCGTAACTTCCAAACGTGAATAGATATCGACTTGCGGATAGTGCCAAGCGCATCAGAATAATCGAGTTGGTTGGAAATATACGTTTTTCATAGAAAACAATTCAAAGACCGGAAATAAAACGTTCGGAATTATTGAATTGCGTAACTTCCAAACGGGAAGAGATATCGACTTGCGGTTAGTGCCAATCGCATCACAATCATCAAATCGGTTGGAAATATATGTTTTCCATAGAAAACAATTCAAAGACGGGAAATAAAACGTTCGGAATTATTGAATGGCGTAACTTCCAAACGTGAAGAGATATCGACTTGCGGTTAGTGCCAATCGCATCAGAATCATCAAGTTGGTTGGAAATATATGTTTTCCATAGAAAACAATTCAAAGACGGGAAATAAAACGTTCGGAATTATTGAATTGCGTAACTTCCAAACGGGAAGAGATATCGACTTGCGGTTAGAGCGAATCGCATCAGAATGATCAAACTGGTTGGAAATATATGTTTTCCATAGAAAACAATTCAAAGACGGGAAATAAAACGTTCGGAATTATTGAATAGCGTAACTTCCAAACGTGAATAGATATCGACTTGCGGTTAGTGCCAGGCGCATCAGAATAATCGAGTTGATTGGAAATATATGTTTTTCATAGAAAACAATTCAAAGACGGGAAATAAAACGTTCGGAATTATTGAATTGCGTAACTTCCAAACGGGAAGAGATTATGACTTGCGGATAGTGCCAAGCGCATCAGAATATTCGAGTTGGTTGGAAATATATGTTTTTCATAGAAAACAATTCAAAGACGGGAAATAAAACGTTCGGAATTATTGAATTGCGTAACTTCCAAACGGGAAGAGATATCGACTTGCGGTTAGTGCGAATCGCATCAGAATGATCAAATTGGTTGGAAATATATGTTTTCCATAGAAAACAATTCAAAGACGGGAAATAAAACGTTCGGAATTATGAATAGCGTAACTTCCAAACGTGAATAGATATCGACTTGTGGTTAGTGCCAAGCGCATCAGAATAATCGAGTTGGTTGGAAATATATGTTTTTCATAGAAAACAATTCAAAGACGGGAAATAAAACGTTCGGAATTATTGAATTGCGTGACTTCCAAACGGGAAGAGATATCGACTTGCGGTTGGTGCGAATCGCATCAGAATGATCAAATTGGTTGGGAATATATGTTTTCCATAGAAAACAATTCAAAGACGGGAAATAAAACGTTCGGAATTATGAATAGCGTAACTTCCAAACGTGAATAGATATCGACTTGTGGTTAGTGCCAAGCGCATCAGAATAATCGAGTTGGTTGGAAATATATGTTTTTCATAGAAAACAATTCAAAGACGGGAAATAAAACGTTCGGAATTATTGAATTGCGTAACTTCCAAACGGGAAGAGATATCGACTTGCGGTTAGTGCGAATCTTATCAGAATGATCAAATTGGTTGGAAATATATGTTTTCCATAGAAAACAATTCAAAGACGGGAAATAAAACGTTCGGAATTATTGAATAGCGTAACTTCCAAACGTGAATAGATATCGAATTGCGGTTAGTGCCAAGCGCATCAGAATAATCGAGTTGATTGGAAATATATGTTTCTCATAGACAACAATTCAAAGACGGGAAATAAAACGTTCGGAATTATTGAATTGCGTAACTTCCAAACGGGAAGAGATATCGACTTACGGTTAGTGCCAAACGAATCAGAAAAATCGAGTTGGTTGAAAATATATGTTTTTCATAGAAAACAATTCAAAGACGGGAAATAAAACGTTCGGAATCATTGAATTGCGTAACTTCCAAACGGGAGGAGATATCGACTTGCGGTTAGTGCGAATCGCATCAGAATGATCAAATTGGTTCAGAATATATGTTTTCCATAGAAAACAATTCAAAGACGGGAAATAAAACGTTCGGAATTATTGAATAGCGTAACTTCCAAACGTGAATAGATATCGACTTGCGGTTAGTGCCAAGCGCATCAGAATAATCGAGTTGATTGGAAATATATGATTTTCATAGAAAACAATTCAAAGACGGGAAATAAAACGTTCGGAATTATTCAATTGCGTAACTTCCAAACGGGAAGAGATTATGACTTGCGGATAGTGCCAAGCGCATCAGAATATTCGAGTTGGTTGGAAATATATGTTTTTCATAGAAAACAATTCAAAGACGGGAAATAAAACGTTCGGAATTATTGAATTGCGTAACTTCCAAACGGGAAGAGATATCGACTTGCGGTTAGTGCGAATCGCATCAGAATGATCAAATTGGTTGGAAATATATGTTTTCCATAGAAAACAATTCAAAGACGGGAAATAAAACGTTCGGAATTATGAATAGCGTAACTTCCAAACGTGAATAGATATCGACTTGTGGTTAGTGCCAAGCGCATCAGAATAATCGAGTTGGTTGGAAATATATGTTTTTCATAGAAAACAATTCAAAGACGGGAAATGAAACGTTCGGAATTATTGAATTGCGTGACTTCCAAACGGGAAGAGATATCGACTTGCGGTTGGTGCGAATCGCATCAGAATGTTCAAATTGGTTGGGAATATATGTTTTCCATAGAAAACAATTCAAAGACGGGAAATAAAACGTTCGGAATTATTGAATAGCGTAACTTCCAAACGTGAATAGATATCGACTTGCGGATAGTGCCAAGCGCATCAGAATAATCGAGTTGGTTGGAAATATACGTTTTTCATAGAAAACAATTCAAAGACCGGAAATAAAACGTTCGGAATTATTGAATTGCGTAACTTCCAAACGGGAAGAGATATCGACTTGCGGTTAGTGCCAATCGCATCACAATCATCAAATCGGTTGGAAATATATGTTTTCCATAGAAAACAATTCAAAGACGGGAAATAAAACGTTCGGAATTATTGAATGGCGTAACTTCCAAACGTGAAGAGATATCGACTTGCGGTTAGTGCCAATCGCATCAGAATCATCAAGTTGGTTGGAAATATATGTTTTCCATAGAAAACAATTCAAAGACGGGAAATAAAACGTTCGGAATTATTGAATTGCGTAACTTCCAAACGGGAAGAGATATCGACTTGCGGTTAGAGCGAATCGCATCAGAATGATCAAACTGGTTGGAAATATATGTTTTCCATAGAACACAATTCAAAGACGGGAAATAAAACGTTCGGAATTATTGAATGGCGTAACTTCCAAACGTGAAGAGATATCGACTTGCGGTTAGTGCCAATCGCATCAGAATCATCAAGTTGGTTGGAAATATATGTTTTCCATAGTAAACAATTCAAAGACGGGAAATAAAACGTTCGGAATTATTGAATAGCGTAACTTCCAAACGTGAATAGATATCGACTTGCGGTTAGTGCCAAGCGCATCAGAATAATCGAGTTGGTTGGAAATATATGTTTTTCATAGAAAACAATTCAAAGACGGGAAATAAAACGTTCGGAATTATTGAATTGCGTAACTTCCAAACGGGAAGAGATATCGACTTACGGTTAGTGCCAAACGCATCAGAATAATCGAGTTGGTTGGAAATATATGTTTTTCATAGAAAACAATTCAAAGATGGGAAATAAAACGTTCGGAATTATTGAATTGCGTAACTTCCAAACGGGAGGAGATATCGACTTGCGGTTAGTGCAAATCGCATCAGAATGATCAAATTGGTTGGGAATATATGTTTTCCATAGAGAACAATTCAGAGACGGGAAATAAAACGTTCGGAATTATTGAATAGCGTAATTTCCAAATGTGAATAGATATCGACTTGCGGATAGTGCAAAGCGCATCAGAATAATCGAGTTGGTTGGAAATATATGTTTTTCATAGAAAACAATTCAAAGACGGGAAATAAAACGTTCGGAATTATTGAATTGCGTAACTTCCAAACGGGAAGAGATATCGACTTGCGGTTCGTGCGAATCGCATCAGACTGATCAAATTGGTTGGAAATATATGTTTTCCATAGTAAACAATCCAAAGACGGGAAATAAAACGTTCGGAATTATTGAATTGCGTAACTTCCAAACGGGAAGAGATATCGACTTGCGGTTAGTGCGAATCGCATCAGAATGATCAAATTGGTTGGAAATATATGTTTTCCATAGAAAACAATTCAAAGACGGGAAATAAAACGTTCGGAATTATTGAATAGCGTAACTTCCAAACATGAATAGATATCGACTTGCGGTTAGTGCCAAGCGCATCAGAATAATCGAGTTGGTTGGAAATATATGTTTTTCATAGAAAACAATTCAAAGACGGGAAATAAAACGTTCGGAATTATTGAATTGCGTAACTTCCAAACGGGAAGAGATATCGACTTGCGGTTAGTGCGAATCGCATCAGAATGATCGAATTGGTTGGAAATATATGTTTTCCATAGAAAACAATTCAAAGACGGGAAATAAAACGTTCGGAATTATTGAATGGCGTAACTTCCAAACGTGAAGAGATATCGACTTGCGGTTAGTGCCAATCGCATCAGAATCATCAAGTTGGTTGGAAATATATGTTTTCCATAGAAAACAATTCAAAGACGGGAAATAAAACGTTCGGAATTATTGAATTGCGTAACTTCCAAACGGGAAGAGATATCGACTTCGGGTTAGTGCGAATCGCATCAGAATGATCAAATTGGTTGGAAATATATGTTTTCCATAGAAAACAACTCAAAGACGGGAAATAATAAGTTCGGAATTATTGAATAGCGTAACTTCCAAACGTGAATAGATATCGACTTGCGGTTAGTGCCAAGCGCATCAGAATAATCATGTTGGTTGGAAATATGTGTTTTTCATAGAAAACAATTCAAAGACGGGAAATAAAACGTTCGGAATTATTGAATTGCGTAACTTCCAAACGGGAAGAGATATCGACTTACGGTTAGTGCCAAGCGCATCAGAATAATCGAGTTGGTTGGAAATGTATGTTTTTCATAGAAAACAATTCAAAGACGGGAAATAAAACGTTCGGAATTATTGAATTGCGTAACTTCCAAACGGGAAGAGATATCGACTTGCGGTTAGTGCGAATCGCATCAGAATGATCAAATTGGTTGGGAATATATGTTTTCCATAGAAAACAATTCAAAGACGGGAAATAAAACGTTCGGAATTATTGAATAGCGTAACTTTCAAACGTGAATAGATATCGACTTGCGGATAGTGCCAAGCGCATCAGAATAATCGAGTTGGTTGGAAATATATGTTTTTCATAGAAAACAATTCAAAGACCGGAAATAAAACGTTCGGAATTATTGAATTGCGTAACTTCCAAACGGGAAGAGATATCGACTTGCGGTTAGTGCGAATCGCATCAGAATGATCAAATTGGTTGGGAATATATGTTTTCCATAGAAAACAATTCAAAGACAGGAAATAAAACGTTCGGAATTATTGAATAGCGTAACTTCCAAACGTGAATAGATATCGACTTGCGGATAGTGCCAAGCGCATCAGAATAATCGAGTTGGTTGGAAATATATGTTTTTCATAGAAAACAATTCAAAGACGGGAAATAAAACGTTCGGAATTATTGAATTGCGTAACTTCCAAACGGGAAGAGATATCGACTTGCGGTTAGTGCGAATCGCATCAGAATGATCAAATTGGTTGGAAATATATGTTTTCCATAGAAAGCAATTCAAAGACGGGAAATAAAACGTTCGGAATTATTGAATTGCGTAACTTCCAAACGGGAGGAGATATCGACTTGCGGTTAGTGCGAATCGCATCAGAATGATCAAATTGATTGGGAATATATGTTTTCCATAGAAAACAATTCGAAGACGGAAAATAAAACGTTCGGAATTATTGAATAGCGTAACTTTCAAACGTGAATAGATATCGACTTGCGGATAGTGCCAAGCGCATCAGAATAATCGAGTTGGTTGGAAATATATGTTTTTCATAGAAAACAATTCAAAGACCGGAAATAAAACGTTCGGAATTATTGAATTGCGTAACTTCCAAACGGGAAGAGATATCGACTTGCGGTTAGGGCGAATCGCATCAGAATGATCAAATTGGTTGGGAATATATGTTTTCCATAGAAAACAATTCAAAGACGGGAAATAAAACGTTCGGAATTATTGAATAGCGTAACTTCCAAACGTGAATAGATATCGACTTGCGGATAGTGCCAAGCGCATCAGAATAATCGAGTTGGTTGGAAATATATGTTTTTCATAGAAAACAATTCAAAGACGGGAAATAAAACGTTCGGAATTATTGAATTGCGTAACTTCCAAACGGGAAGAGATATCGACTTGCGGTTAGTGCGAATCGCATCAGAATGATCAAATTGGTTGGAAATATATGTTTTCCATAGAAAACAATTCAAAGACGGGAAATAAAACGTTCGGAATTATTGAATGGCGTAACTTCCAAACGTGAAGAGATTTCGACTTGCGGTTAATGCCAATCGCATCAGAATCATCAAGTTGTTTGGAAATATATGTTTTCCATAGAAAACAATTCGAAGACGGGAAGTAAAACGTTCGGAATTATTGAATTGCGTAACTTCCAAACGGGAAGAGATATCGACTTGCGGTTAGTGCGAATTGCATCAGAATGATCAAATTGGTTGGAAATTTATGTTTTCCATAGAAAACAATTCAGAGACGGGGGGGAATAAGACGTTCGGAATTATTGAATAGCGTAACTTCCAAACGTGAATAGATATCGACTTGCGGTTAGTGCCAAGCGCATCAGAATAATCGAGTTGGTTGGAAATATATGTTTTTCATAGAAAACAATTCAAAGACGGGAAATAAAACGATCGGAATTATTGAATTGCGTAACTTCCAAACGGGAAGAGATATCGACTTACGGTTAGTGTCAAGCGCATCAGAATAATCGAGTTGGTTGGAAATGTATGTTTTTCATAGAACACAATTCAAAGACGGGAAATAAAACTTTCGGAATTATTTAATTGCGTAACTTCCAAACGGGAGGAAATATCGACTTGCGGTTAGTGCGAATCGCATCAGAATGATCAAATTGGTTGGGAATATATGTTTTCCATAGAAAACAATTCAAAGACGGGAAATAAAACGTTCGGAATTATTGAATAGCGTAACTTCCAAACGTGAATAGATATCGACTTGCGGATAGTGCCAAGCGCATCAGAATAATCGAGTTGGTTGGAAATATATGTTTTTCATAGAAAACAATTCGAAGACGGGAAATAAAACGTTCGGAATTATTGAATTGCGTAACTTCCAAACGGGAAGAGATATCGACTTGCGGTTAGTGCGAATCGCATCAGAATGATCAAATTGGTTGGAAATATATGTTTTCCATAGAAAACAATCCAAAGACGGGAAATAAAACGTTCGGAATTATTGAATAGCGTAACTTCCAAACGTGAATAGATATCGACTTGCGGTTAGTGCCAAGCGCATCAGAATAATCGAGTTGTTTGGAAATATATGTTTTTCATAGAAAACAATTCAAAGACGGGAAATAAAAGGTTCGGAATTATTGAATTGCGTAACTTCCAAACGGGAAGAGATATCGACTTGCGGTTGGTGCGAATCGCATCAGAATGATCAAATTGGTTGGGAATATATGTTTTCCATAGAAAACAATTCAAAGACGGGAAATAAAACGTTCGGAATTATTGAATAGCGTAACTTCCAAACGTGAATAGATATCGACTTGCGGTTAGTGCCAAGCGCATCAGAATAATCGAGTTGATTGGAAATATATGTTTCTCATAGAAAACAAATCAAAGACGGGGAATAAAACGTTCGGAATTATTGAATTGCGTAACTTCCAAACGGGAAGAGATATCGACTTACGGTTAGTGCCAAACGCATCAGAATAATCGAGTTGGTTGGAAATATATGTTTTTCATAGAAAACAATTCAAAGACGGGAAATGAAACGTTCGGAATCATTGAATTGCGTAACTTCCGAACGGGAGGAGATATCGACTTGCGGTTAGTGCGAATCGCATCAGAATGATCAAATTGGTTGAGAATATATGTTTTCCATAGAAAACAATCCAAAGACGGGAAATAAAACGTTCGGAATTATTGAATAGCGTAACTTCCAAACGTGAATAGATATCGACTTGCGGTTAGTGCCAAGCGCATCAGAATAATCGAGTTGATTGGAAATATATGTTTTTCATAGAAAACAATTCAAAGACGGGAAATAAAACGTTCGGAATTATTGAATTGCGTAACTTCCAAACGGGAAGAGATATCGACTTGCGGATAGTGCCAAGCGCATCAGAATAATCGAGTTGGTTGGAAATATATGTTTTTCATAGAAAACAATTCAAAGACGGGAAATAAAACGTTCGGAATTATTGAATTGCGTAACTTCCAATCGGGAAGAGATATCGACTTGCGGTTAGTGCGAATCGCATCAGAATGATCAAATTGGTTGGAAATATATGTTTTCCATAGAGAACAATTCAAAGACGGGAAATAAAACGTTCGGAATTATTGAATAGCGTAACTTCCAAACGTGAATAGATATCGACTTGCGGATAGTGCCAAGCGCATCAGAATAATCGAGTTGGTTGGAAATATATGTTTTTCATAGAAAACAATTCAAAGACGGGGAATAGAACGTTCGGAATTATTGAATAGCGTAACTTCCAAACGTGAATAGATATCGACTTGCGGTTAGTGCCAAGCGCATCAGAGTAATCGAGTTGATTGGAAATATATGTTTCTCATAGAGAACAATTCAAAGACGGGAAATAAAACGTTCGGAATTATTGAATTGCGTAACTTCCAAACGGGAAGAGATATCGACTTACGGTTAGTGCGGATCGCATCAGAATGATCAAATTGGTTGGGAATATATGTTTTCCATAGAAAACAATTCAAAGACGGGAAATAAAACGTTCGAAATTATTGAATAGCGTAACTTCCAAACGTGAATAGTTATCGACTTGCGGATAGTGCCAAGCGAATCAGAATAATCGAGTTGGTTGGAAATATATGTTTTTCATAGAAAACAATTCAAAGACGGAAAATAAAACGTTCGGAATTATTGAATTGCGTAACTTCCAAACGGGAAGAGATATCGACTTACGGTTAGTGCCAAACGCATCAGAATAATCGAGTTGGTTGGAAATATATGTTTTTCATAGAAAACAATTCAAAGACCGGAAATAAAACGTTCGGAATTATTGAATTGCGTAACTTCCAAACGGGAAGAGATATCGACTTACGGTTAGTGCCAATCGCATCAGAATCATCAAATTGGTTGGAAATATATGTTTTCCATAGAAAACAATTCAAAGACGGGAAATAAAACGTTCGGAATTATTGAATGGCGTAACTTCCAAACGTGAAGAGATATCGACTTGCGGTTAGTGCCAATCGCATCAGAATCATCAAGTTGGTTGGAAATATATGTTTTCCATAGAAAACAATTCAAAGACGGGAAATAAAACGTTCGGAATTATTGAATTGCGTAATTTCCAAATGTGAATAGATATCGACTTGCGGATAGTGCCAAGCGCATCAGAATAATCAAGTTGGTTGGAAATATATGTTTTTCATAGATAACAATTCAAAGACGGGGAATAGAACGTTCGGAATTATTGAATAGCGTGACTTCCAAACGTGAATAGATATCGACTTGCGGTTAGTGCCAAGCGCATCAGAATAATCGAGTTGGTTGGAAATATATGTTTTTCAGAGAAAACAATTCAAAGATGGGAAATAAAACGTTCGGAATTATTAAATTGCGTAACTTCCAAACGGGAAGAGATATCGACTTGCGGTTAGTGCGAATCGCATCAGAATGATCAAATTGGTTGGGAATATATGTTTTCCATAGAGAACAATTCAAAGACGGGAAATAAAACGTTCGAAATTATTGAATAGCGTAACTTCCAAACGTGAATAGATATCGACTTGCGGATAGTGCCAAGCGAATCAGAATAATCGAGTTGGTTGGAAATATATGTTTTTCATAGAAAACAATTCAAAGACGGAAAATAAAACGTTCGGAATTATTGAATTGCGTAACTTCCAAACGGGAAGAGATATCGACTTGTGGTTAGTGCGAATCGCTTCAGAATGATCAAATTGGTTGGAAATATATGTTTTCCATAGAAAACAATCCAAAGACGGGAAATAAAACGTTCGGAATTATTGAATAGCGTAACTTCCAAACATGAATAGATATCGACTTGCGGTTAGTGCCAAGCGCATCAGAATAATCGAGTTGGTTGGAAATATATGTTTTTCATAGAAAACAATTCAAAGACGGGAAATAAAACGTTCGAAATTATTGAATTGCGTAACTTCCAAACGGGAAGAGATATCGACTTGCGGTTAGTGCGAATCGCATCAGAATGATCAAATTGGTTGGGAATATATGTTTTCAGTAGATGTGCTATGAGAGTTCGGGCTCAAAATCACCCTTTTTTGCATGTAAATCTCCATAAGGAAATCTAAGGTTCATTTTACCGAAAATGGTCCCCTTCAAGGTCATCCACAATCACGCATGCGCAGTCATATCGATGGGGTAGGTAGTCTATGGTTCTATGAACTAGTCTATGGTTCCCTCTAACTATGGTTCTGGAAGTCTGTCATCTATCTATGGTTCTTCCCTAACTATGGTCTGACGAAGCCGGTTCATCTGTGTGTATGGTTCTACCCTAACTATGGTCTGGCGGAGTCTGTGAACTAATCATCTGTGTATGGTTCTCCCCTAACAATGGTTGGATGAAGTCAGTGAACTAATCGTCTGTGTACTCACATTCTACTGAAATGATTTTTCTACACACCGAGATTCGAACCTGGGAAATAAACTCTAAAGTTAGGCGGCTTAACCGCGGAGGATTTGAAACAATTTAATCTAGTATACAAACATTCTACTGAAAATGAAATATTTTTTCTACACACACCGAGATTTGAACCCAGGAAATAAACTCTAAAGTTAGGCGGCTTAACCACGGAGGATTTGAATCAATTTAATCTAGTATATAAACACTTCTACTGAAAATGAAATATTTTTGTACACACGGGAATCGAACCCGAGAAATGAAATCCAAAAGCCAGCTCCTTAACCGCTCAGCTATGGAGGAATTGAGAACAAGCGATTTTAATGTTGTAGATATAACCGCGAGGTATCCGGTCTGAGTGCGAGTATATTGCAGTCTATATGATGCAGGTAATTGTTTTACATGACGTTAGTCATGCAGGTATGTCACGAAGCGAGGTATGGAATGTGAGACTTCATAGCGCTAGCCCATAGGGGTTTTGAAATAGTGTTGTTTGTACATGTCGTCAGTCACGTGATTTTTGAAAGAGACCGGGCATTCATCGGAGGTATCATGGGAGGGCTGCTGTTCCTTGAATGCATAGATGGAATGTTATATATAGTATAGAAATGATATCTTCTGCATCTCCCTCAAACGCGATGTTTATAAGGAAATTACTTTCAAAAACGTTTATTCAAGCTGTCTGTACCTTACTTGATTGCTATATTACAAAATGCGATTTCAATCATCTTAAACATATATGGAAATTATTTTTAGTATACAAAATGGAGTTGGGGGACTTCAATGGGGTATGGAATGTGAGGTTATACAGATTGTTTATGTATGACGTTAGTCATGTGAATTTGAATGAAGCTGACGCGATCTCCAACGAGACAGGTGTGTATGTGAGGTTATACAGAGTGTGCAGGTATAATGATGTCTATCACGCAGGTCTTCAGCGAGGTATCTACCTTGCAGGATTCTTCAACGAAATGTGGGGTTGTTTGTACATGCCGTTAGTCTCAGGGTTTTGTCTGAGTTATAATGATATCGGTCGCGATGCATCGGCTGCCCCCACAAGTCTTCAATAAGGGGATCATAACATCTAACATGCGATAGTTTACAAAAATGCTGCTTCTCATAATAGCGATATTATGAAGCGTTTGCAGAAATAACTATTGAATCATCTAAGGACTTTTTGCTTGATTAGTACTAGCGAGTACAATATTCGTTATAATATTATAAGTATGCATCATTAGCTTACTTATGCGATAAGGTTGTGCCAAATCATGTCCAACAGCAATGTATTCAACTTGGAATTATCGTAATGATGCGCGCGATCCTTCAATGTTAAAGTAGTTCCATAAGTTATCCGAAAGTAATATGAATATATATAAAATGTTTTTCCAAAATTAGTTCCGAAGTAAACATAATTCGCTCTAATATTCATTCATGTATGTTTCATAAATTATCCGATATAAATCAAATAAGTTTATGTCGCAGGTTGAACAATATTCACTATCAATTTTGCGGTAGAGCTACAGCTGGTTCGAGAGATAAGAAAGATACGCCGATCACCTTCAAACGCGATGAGAATACTTTATTTTAAATCACACATGTAGTATGTATATATTCGAATCATATTGATTGTAAATCGCATAATATGACCCGAAATCTAGCTGCTGCTGGTTGTAGCCCAATACCTATACAGAATCTAGACGAAGCGGTGTTACGCATCACGAACTGTCTGTACAGCTCGATTGCTATATAACAAAATACATTTTTTAATCATCTTAAACATATAGATGTGCTAATATAATTTTTTCAGTATGCAAAAATATACTAATAAAACATTTTTCATCGACACACACATTTCTTCATAGGATAGTTAGCTTTTTATAAAATTCAAACAATTTCAATGGGAAACATATATGCGAGGGAGTTTTATAGAGATCGAACTCATTTCCCCAACCACCCAAGAGGTAGAACTATGATGAGGAATAGATGTGGATAATAATCATATGAATATCTTCATATGCACTAATCTATATGACATTCAAACACATGCTTCATTAAAGTCTGAATATTGAGTAGAGCTATAGTATCTTCTTCATAAGCGATCATTATCAACATTCAGACACTTGTTTAGCACGTGATTCAACAAGCTGACATCATCGTTCACGAACTATGATGGGCTGATGAGGAATAAAATACCAATAATAATTATATAAATATCGCCATTAGCAATCTGTACATTTTCCTTCACGAGCACAACTTTTACAAACTCCATACGTTCGCGTAAAAGATTATAATGATAAACACATTTTTGTTCATGGGTTTACATAATCATATGAATATCTTCATAAGCGCTAATCTATATGACATTCAAACACATGCTTCATAAAAGTCTGAACATTGAGTAGAGCTATAGTATCTTCATAAGCGATCATTATCAACATTCAGACACTTGTTTAGCACGTGATTCAACAGCCTGTCACCATCGTTCACGAACTATGATGGTTCGATGAGGACTCAAACATTGAACAGATGAATCTTTGAGGTTAAATATCTGCTGTAGAAATTACCCCACTTTTATTACCTTTTTTATTTGAGAATATCGATATTTCCCATGTAACTAACCTAAAGCTATTTTGTATGCAACAATGTTATCATTTGCGAGCCTACGAGGGCCTGTGTGTTGGTCGGGGCTAAATGAATATGTTTGACTATTATTACCTGTGGATTTATTTGAGATTCTTCAAGTTTGAGATTGATAACCCACATGAAGAAAGAAGCTTCAACGAATTGATATCAATGAATATTCGCTATTCTGAATGTGATAACTTTATCGGCTTCAACACTCGAGATAAGAGAGAATATTTACCGCTGATGTAGGGAAAATCAATATGATGCATACAAATTGGGGTGGGTGAGAACATCAGACTATAGCTTTATGTGTATCGAAATACATAAGGATTTTGACGAGTAAGTGGTGTTTTATTGAATTGAAGATCCGGCGACCATAGTTTACGAACGATGATGACGTCACTGCTTCGAACCGATGACAGTAACTGATTCAATCCGGCGACCATAGTTCACGAACTATGATGGGCTAATGAGGAATAAAATGTGAATAATCATAATGATTGTATTACATTCATACACATTTTTTTTTCGCATGATTCAACACATGCTTTAACATTCAGACAAGTGTTTCAACATTCAGACACGTGTTTCAACATTCAGACACGTGTTTCAACATTCAGACACGTGTTTCAACATTCAGACACGTGTTTCAACATTCAGACACGTGTTTCAGCATTCAGACACGTGTTTCAGACACGTGTTTCAACATTCAGACACGTGTTTCAGCATTCAGACACGTGTTTCAGACACGTGTTTCAACATTCAGACACGTGTTTCAGCATTCAGACACGTGTTTCAACATTCAGACACGTGTTTCAGACACGTGTTTCAGCATTCAGACACGTGTTTCAGCATTCAGACACGTGTTTCAGACACGTGTTTCAGCATTCAGACACGTGTTTCAGCATTCAGACACGTGTTTCAGACACGTGTTTCAGCATTCAGACACGTGTTTCAACATTCAGACACGTGTTTCAGCATTCAGACACGTGTTTCAGACACGTGTTTCAACATTCAGACACGTGTTTCAGCATTCAGACACGTGTTCCAGCATTCATACCTATTTAACATGTATTTGATACCTGATTTTGACAGAAGCATAGAAGCACCTAACCGCGTGATCAGACATACACAATATAACATCATCATCTAGTATATAAACAAATGCTTATTAACATATGTTCCAGTATGATTTCGATTCGTCTTCAGGCATGATGAAGATTGTTAAGCAAAAAGACTCGTTGAGTATTATGAACTTAGGGTCAAGCAATGAGAATGTTGAACAACCACAACGTCACAGCTCTTTGCTGCCTAATACTCTACGAACAATAATCTGTGGTCCAAGTAATTGTGGGAAAACAAATGTGATGTTATCTCTATTGTTGGATGCTAACGGCCTGAAATTTGAAAACGTGTACATATATTCAAAGTCTTTACACCAACCAAAATACCAGTTACTAAAGGAGACATTGAAGAAAATTGAGGGGCTTGGATATTTTCCTTGTACCGAAAGTGATGAGGTCATAGACCCCACAGAAGCGAGGCCTAATTCGATAATAATATTCGATGACGTGATGTTTGAGAAACAGCAGAAAATTCGTGCTTATTTTTCAAGAGGGAGACACAACTCAATTGATAGTTTCTATCTTTGCCAGTCTTTTGCTAAATGTCCAAAACATGGATTGCGCGACAATGCCAATTGCTTTGATTATTTTCAAACAGGATGAGCTCAATTTGAAACATATATTCAACGATCATGTAAGTACCGACATGTCACTCGAAAAATTCAAAGAGATATGTAGCGTATGTTGGAAAGATAAATATGGATTCCTTATGATAAACAAAGACTGTGATATGAACAAAGGACGTTATCGCAAGGGTTTTGATAGTTATATATATATCTAACATGTATATATACTTTCATTTGAAATAGACAACCCGCTCAGCATGGACGTGGGTGTGCTAAAGAAAAAACAACAATTGAAGAAAAAAATTTGGGAGTTAGCAAACGTTGTGAGGAAAAAATATATGGCTGTGAAATTGGGTAAATCTGAAAATGATGAGATTCTAGATAATATGTTCAGGAATGTATCTAAACCTCTGGAGGAAATTGCGAGAAATGCTGAAATAATCAAACAAAATTCGTTGGTTAAACCTAAAAGTATTGTTTCTACAGCAACACAAATGGAGAACATACCAATCCCAAATATTGTAACTGAAGGTGAAGAATTCGTATATAACCCCCAAGATACTGAGGAGGATGTGTTTACACCCGAACCTACTATCGATCAGATTCGTGAAGAATTCATAAAACATAAGAAAGATAATGCAGCGGCTACAGAGGAGTTTCTGCAACAATACCCCACATTAGCACGTTATTACTTGGAAGGATTCCTATTGGATGATGATGTTAAGAGATATGATGATAAAATGGGTTTGCAATATAATTCAACTTTAGACAAATGGTTCATGGGTAATCAACCTATAGAAATTGATAGTGAGAGTAATATAATTATCAAGGGTACTCCGTTCAAGGGTACCACAGGACTGTATAATTTGATATTTTACAAAGATGTTCTACCTGATACTTACACTGCGGAAGATGGGAAAAATTACAGTCAAATGATGGAAATGACTAGTGCCCATAGACGTAATAACGATCCAGCTGATCGAATAAGATACACAGTGAAATACAAACATGTACTGAAACCTTTGATTAATTCCATGAAAAGACCCAGAGCCAAAACATACACTGGAAGTGCATATATCAAAAATGATATGCTTGAATATAACGAGAAGCCTATGGAATATATTTTTTGGGATGACGTTAACGAAATGGTGGATAGACTGAGACTTCTTGTTGCATCCTCGCATGCCGGTAACCATAATGAGATAATCTCTATAATAGAAGAATTGATAGAGGCAGGGGTAATTGAACAAAAACCAGGTGTAAGACAAATTCATCACAGTTATAAAGATGGTTTCAATGGATAAGTTTGGCAGAGCCTCCTCTTCCATGTGGATATATGATACAAATGTATTTAATAATAATTTCAAACAAGTTCACGGACAAGGATTATTCCTAACGAGCGATGGAAGTTATGATATGGAAAATCGTAGATTGTGTAACGTAAAATCACCGAATGATGATGGAGATGTTTCAAATAAAGTATATGTTGATAAATTAACACACAAACTGAATCTGAAAACGGAAACCAGTCTTAAAGATACCTTCAATGTTAGGGTTGATAATTTGATCAAAGATATCAACAAGGATCTGGATGAACATAACTTAACGAATGATAAGGTTATTCTCAACATTGATAAACATCTGATGGACATTCAGAATAAATATAATGAAATGGGAATCTATATAAAATCAGAGTATAAAACAATCAGTGATAGTGTGAGGGAAAACAGAAATGTATTGGAAGAGATCAATAACACATTTAACAGTATGAACATGCGTCTAAATGACATTACTAGTAAAGTGGAGGCGTTAGAACGACGGATGACATCTGTGGAACCTTCTAAGAAGAGACCTTCATCATCCATAACATCAAAGCAGGCCTCTGTGAAACGTATATCTCCAAATCCTGTGAATATACCCAAAAAATTAATTCTACACTAGATTTCCACATTGATAAGATGAGTGAAAACAAGTTGTTCATGAGCTTCATGAGCACAGAAGAAAGAACTTTTACCAGCGTCGAACATACATAAAAGGACTTCAATATAGGTGGAAGGGGTAGGAATATGCAATACGACTAGGACGATGAATCAAGAGTCAAGATTGAGATATTTGAAACATATATTGTTAAGATTATACTTAAGTCTTTCGTATTGAGATAATTAATAAAAAAAAATATTTTGAGATCTTTGGTCTTCCTCCCACCCCTCGTTAAATAACGGTGCAATCTTGAATTCTCATCAGTCTGTATGGAAGCGTGCGTGGGAGAAGTTGTTCTCAATACGCTTATAAACAAGCTCCCGTTTGAACTTCAAATCAATACCAGGGGCAAAATTAGAAGAACGGTTGAGGAGATTCAGGCTATCAATTCATTCGATAAAGCTTGCCGTCTACACGATATTTCATGCAATATAACACTCATAATTGTAGCCAGTTATATTTGGAATTGGTCGACTAACATTTATTAGTATATAAATAGATTGTTGATGAAGTTTTCATCAATCATGTCTCAGACGTTCACTATCACGGGTAAGAGCTCTCGTTTATCTGTAGATTTTCACCCACCTATAGAACTAGATCCTCATTCATATTATTCTATCGCACTTGTTGGTTTGCATACGTACAATAGCATCCCGAACATTGAAGAAGGTTTTAATAAATTTTATTATGAAGATGTGAAGGGTGAGGAAAAAGTAGTTACTATACCTACGGGGTCCTACGAGTTGACAGACATCGAAGATTCCATACAAAGTACAGTTTGTGGGATAGGAGTGAAGCAAGAAGAGCGTGACCGGAAATTATCAATAAAATCTAACAACAACACTCTACACACAGAGCTGAAGAGTGATTTTAAAGTGAATTTTATTCCTGAAGATATTATAAGCGAACTGTTGGGATTCAGCAAAAAGAAATTGACATCTCGTGAACTACACGTATCTGATCGACCTATAAACATAATCAAAGTTCAAACTATACGCGTAGAGTGTAACTTAACCGCGGGAGCATATTATAACAATAAGATAGCTCATACGATATATGAGTTCTCACCTCTTGTACCACCTGGGTTTTCCATTGATATAGAGCCGAAGAATCTTATTTATCTACCGGTCATCAGCAAGACATCCTTCGATAACATCACGCTGAATATTTTAGATCAGAATTGGAAACCGGTAAATTTTCGTGGAGAAGAAATTATTATACGATTGGAATTGAAAAAGATCGCTAGGGATTATGGCTCACAACAATAAATAATAATCCAATACTCACCACCACTCATTATATGAAAGGAATTCAACTGAGAAGGTTGCAGTAGCCATCACTTGAGAACATGGGTTTGGATTTTAGCAATAAAAGACATCTCCATAGTGGTCATCAGTCATTATCTACAACGAGCTCGAGGGAGAAGGTTGCTTCTGCATCACTGTCATTGAAGAAGGAGAAGGTTGCTTCTGCATCACTATCATTGGAAAATATAAATTTTTTGAAGTCCCTTGGTTACAATGTCGGAAAAACTTCAAATATTCAACGAGCCAAACTTCAATGAAGACATCATCCGAGAAGAAACTCATACCTACTATCCCCACACAACATCTTTTGGCAACAGCGATGAAATTGAGATATTAATCAATCAACAAGATGTGTTGGTAGATTTGGCATCGTCTGCTTTATTCATCGAGGCAGAATTCCAGCCAGAAGCAAGTGGTGATGGTGAATGTAAACTAACGAATAATTTCGGAGCGTTTCTCTTCGAATATATCAGTTATGAATTGAATGGAAAAGAGATAGACAAAGTACGTGATCCTGGTATTGTCAGCACCATCAGAGCTTATCTAACATATGCCAAACATGAATCTATACCTCTAGCTAATTCTGGATGGTCATTTAAGGATGCATTGAGTTCAGTCTACAATAATAAAATCAGTTTATGGATACCGTTGAATTTTCTACTAGGTCTATTCATTGACTATAACAAAGTCTTGAGTGGAAAACATAAGCTGCGCTTGATAAGGTCTCGAACCGATAACGATTGCTATACCAATAGCACAGGTACGAAGAGGGCTAAAATAAATGTGAAGACGATAGCATTGAAAGTGCGACATGTGTTTCCAAGTGATCAGGTTAAATTTCAAATGTTGGAGAATTTGAGTGCTGAGAAGCCTATTTTGATTCCATTTCGCAGCTGGGATCTGCATGAAAATCCGTTGATGAAGGAGAGCACTCGTGACATTTGGGCTGTTAAAACATCAATGAATTTGGAACGACCCAGATATGTGATTCTAGCTTTCCAAACTGATCGAAAAAATAATCCTGTTAAGCACAGTGCATATTTCGATAACATAAACTTGCTAAATGTTAAATTATACTTGAATTCAGAGTGTTATCCATATGAAGCAATGAAATTGAATTTCACCGACCAGCAATACGTGGAAGCATACCAGATGTACTATGATTTCCAGAAATCATTTTCAAATGAAATAATAAGCGAACCCATGTTAGATTATATAGCATTCAAGAATAGAGCAATTTTTGTGATTGACTGTTCAAAACAAAACGATGCTATAAAGTCATCAACAGTTGACGTCAAACTAGAGATGGGAAGTTTCCTGAATTTCCCCAAAAACACCAGGGCTTATTGCATCATCATTAACGATCGTATAATGGAGTATTCTCCAATTACAGGATCAGTTCGGAGTTTAGTGTGAAGAACCATGAATCATAATGTTATTATTTTAATTCTAAATGTATTTTTCTAAATAAATGTTATTACTATTATTTTTGGTATTTCATTTCTCTCACTTTCCCGCAAGATATCACAATAATGAACGAGCCGTTTGGTAAAGTACAGTCCCTTGGATCAACCCATCAGGATTGTAATCTAAATTATAAATATCGCTTCAGAGTTAGAAACAAAAAAAAATTTATGTTACTATCTAATTAATAAATATAAATATACTTTTGTTTTATTACCTGTTTGCATATAATGTTCCTCAAAAGTGATTCAGATTATTATGTTATCTTTTCAATTATTATAATATGTAGTACCTAGTGGTTATAAGACAGTTTGCGGTTCTCTCTTATCTCGAGTGTTGAAGCCGATAAAGTTGTCACATTCAGAATAGCGAATATTCATTGATATCAATTCGTTGAAGCTTCTTTCTTCACGTGGGTTATCAATCTCAAACTTGAAGAATCTCAAATAAATCCACAGGTAATAATAGTCAAACATATTCATTTAGCCCCGACCAACACACAGGCCCTCGTAGGCTCGCAAATGATAACATTGTTGCATACAAAATAGCTTTAGGTTAGTTACATGGGAAATATCGATATTCTCAAATAAAAAAGGTAATAAAAGTGGGGTAATTTCTACAGCAGATATTTAACCTCAAAGATTCATCTGTTCAATGTTTGAGTCTTCATCGAACCATCATAGTTCGTGAACGATGGTGACAGGCTGTTGAATCACGTGCTAAACAAGTGTCTGAATGTTGATAATGATCGCTTATGAAGATACTATAGCTCTACTCAATGTTCAGACTTTTATGAAGCATGTGTTTGAATGTCATATAGATTAGCGCTTATGAAGATATTCATATGATTATGTAAACCCATGAACAAAAATGTGTTTATCATTATAATCTTTTACGCGAACGTATGGAGTTTGTAAAAGTTGTGCTCGTGGAGGAAAATGTACAGATTGCTAATGGCGATATTTATATAATTATTATTGGTATTTTATTCCTCATCAGCCCATCATAGTTCGTGAACGATGATGTCAGCTTGTTGAATCACGTGCTAAACAAGTGTCTGAATGTTGATAATGATCGCTTATGAAGAAGATACTATAGCTCTACTCAATATTCAGACTTTAATGAAGCATGTGTTTGAATGTCATATAGATTAGCGCATATGAAGATATTCATATGATTATTATCCACATCTATTCCTCATCATAGTTCTACCTCTTGGGTGGTTGGGGAAATGAGTTCGATCTCTATAAAACTCCCTCGCATATATGTTTCCCATTGAAATTGTTTGAATTTTATAAAAAGCTAACTATCCTATGAAGAAATGTGTGTGTCGATGAAAAATGTTTTATTAGTATATTTTTGCATACTGAAAAAATTATATTAGCACATCTATATGTTTAAGATGATTAAAAAATGTATTTTGTTATATAGCAATCGAGCTGTACAGACAGTTCGTGATGCGTAACACCGCTTCGTCTAGATTCTGTATAGGTATTGGGCTACAACCAGCAGCAGCTAGATTTCGGGTCATATTATGCGATTTACAATCAATATGATTCGAATATATACATACTACATGTGTGATTTAAAATAAAGTATTCTCATCGCGTTTGAAGGTGATCGGCGTATCTTTCTTATCTCTCGAACCAGCTGTAGCTCTACCGCAAAATTGATAGTGAATATTGTTCAACCTGCGACATAAACTTATTTGATTTATATCGGATAATTTATGAAACATACATGAATGAATATTATAGCGAATTATGTTTACTTCGGAACTAATTTTGGAAAAACATTTTATATATATTCATATTACTTTCGGATAACTTATGAAACTACTTTAACATTGAAGGATCGCGCGCATCATTACGATAATTCCAAGTTGAATACATTGCTGTTGGACATGATTTGGCACAACCTTATCGCATAAGTAAGCTAATGATGCATACTTATAATATTATAACGAATATTGTACTCGCTAGTACTAATCAAGCAAAAAGTCCTTAGATGATTCAATAGTTATTTCTGCAAACGCTTCATAATATCGCTATTATGAGAAGCAGCATTTTTGTAAACTATCGCATGTTAGATGTTATGATCCCCTTATTGAAGACTTGTGGGGGCAGCCGATGCATCGCGACCGATATCATTATAACTCAGACAAAACCCTGAGACTAACGGCATGTACAAACAACCCCACATTTCGTTGAAGAATCCTGCAAGGTAGATACCTCGCTGAAGACCTGCGTGATAGACATCATTATACCTGCACACTCTGTATAACCTCACATACACACCTGTCTCGTTGGAGATCGCGTCAGCTTCATTCAAATTCACATGACTAACGTCATACATAAACAATCTGTATAACCTCACATTCCATACCCCATTGAAGTCCCCCAACTCCATTTTGTATACTAAAAATAATTTCCATATATGTTTAAGATGATTGAAATCGCATTTTGTAATATAGCAATCAAGTAAGGTACAGACAGCTTGAATAAACGTTTTTGAAAGTAATTTCCTTATAAACATCGCGTTTGAGGGAGATGCAGAAGATATCATTTCTATACTATATATAACATTCCATCTATGCATTCAAGGAACAGCAGCCCTCCCATGATACCTCCGATGAATGCCCGGTCTCTTTCAAAAATCACGTGACTGACGACATGTACAAACAACACTATTTCAAAACCCCTATGGGCTAGCGCTATGAAGTCTCACATTCCATACCTCGCTTCGTGACATACCTGCATGACTAACGTCATGTAAAACAATTACCTGCATCATATAGACTGCAATATACTCGCACTCAGACCGGATACCTCGCGGTTATATCTACAACATTAAAATCACTTGTTCTCAATTCCTCCATAGCTGAGCGGTTAAGGAGCTGGCTTTTGGATTTCATTTCTCGGGTTCGATTCCCGTGTGTACAAAAATATTTCATTTTCAGTAGAAGTGTTTATATACTAGATTAAATTGATTCAAATCCTCCGTGGTTAAGCCGCCTAACTTTAGAGTTTATTTCCTGGGTTCAAATCTCGGTGTGTGTAGAAAAAATATTTCATTTTCAGTAGAATGTTTGTATACTAGATTAAATTGTTTCAAATCCTCCGCGGTTAAGCCGCCTAACTTTAGAGTTTATTTCCCAGGTTCGAATCTCGGTGTGTAGAAAAATCATTTCAGTAGAATGTGAGTACACAGACGATTAGTTCACTGACTTCATCCAACCATTGTTAGGGGAGAACCATACACAGATGATTAGTTCACAGACTCCGCCAGACCATAGTTAGGGTAGAACCATACACACAGATGAACCGACTTCGTCAGACCATAGTTAGGGAAGAACCATAGATAGATGACAGACTTCCAGAACCATAGTTAGAGGGAACCATAGACTAGTTCATAGAACCATAGACTACCTACCCCATCGATATGACTGCGCATGCGTGATTGTGGATGACCTTGAAGGGGACCGTTTTCGGTAAAATGAACCTTAGATTTCCTTATGGAGATTTACATGCAAAAAAGGGTGATTTTGAGCCCGAACTCTCATAGCACATCTACTGTTTTCCATAGAAAACAATTAAAAGACGGGAAATAAAACGTTCGGAATTATTGAATAGCGTAACTTCCAAACATGAATAGATATCAACTTGCGGTTAGTGCCAAGCGCATCAGAATAATCGAGTTGATTGGAAATATATGTTTCTCATAGAAAACAAATCAAAGACGGGAAATAAAACGTTCGGAATTATTGAATTGCGTAACTTCCAAACGGGAAGAGATATCGACTTACGGTTAGTGCCAAACGCATCAGAATAATCGAGTTGGTTGGAAATATATGTTTTTCATAGAAAACAATTCAAAGACGGGAAATAAAACGTTCGGAATCATTGAATTGCGTAACTTCCGAACGGGAGGAGATATCGACTTGCGGTTAGTGCGAATCGCATCAGAATGATCAAATTGGTTGAGAATATATGTTTTCCATAGGAAACAATCCAAAGACGGGAAATAAAACGTTCGGAATTATTGAATAGCGTAACTTCCAAACGTGAATAGATATCGACTTGCGGTTAGTGCCAAGCGCATCAGAATAATCGAGTTGATTGGAAATATATGTTTTTCATAGAAAACAATTCAAAGACGGGAAATAAAACGTTCGGAATTATTGAATTGCGTAACTTCCAAACGGGAAGAGATATCGACTTGCGGATAGTGCCAAGCGCATCAGAATAATCGAGTTGGTTGGAAATATATGTTTTTCATAGAAAACAATTCAAAGACGGGAAATAAAACGTTCGGAATTATTGAATTGCGTAACTTCCAAACGGGAAGAGATATCGACTTGCGGTTAGTGCGAATCGCATCAGAATGATCAAATTGGTTGGAAATATATGTTTTCCATAGAAAACAATTCAAAGACGGGAAATAAAACGTTCGGAATTATTGAATAGCGTAACTTCCAAACGTGAATAGATATCGACTTGCGGTTAGTGCCAAGCGCATCAGAATAATCGAGTTGGTTGGAAATATATGTTTTTCATAGAAAACAATTCAAAGACGGGAAATAAAACGTTCGGAATTATTGAATTGCGTGACTTCCAAACGGGAAGAGATATCGACTTGCGGTTGGTGCGAATTGCATCAGAATGATCAAATTGGTTGGGAATATATGTTTTCCATAGAAAACAATTCAAAGACGGGAAATAAAACGTTCGGAATTATTGAATAGCGTAACTTCCAAACGTGAATAGATATCGACTTGCGGATAGTGCCAAGCGCATCAGAATAATCGAGTTGGTTGGAAATATATGTTTTTTATAGAAAACAATTCAAAGACCGGAAATAAAACGTTCGGAATTATTGAATTGCGTAACTACCAAACGGGAAGAGATATCGACTTGCGGTTAGTGCCAATCGCATCAGAATCATCAAGTTGGTTGGAAATATATGTTTCCCATAGAAAACAATTCAAAGACGGGAAATAAAACGTTCGGAATTATTGAATTGCGTAATTTCCAAATGTGAATAGATATCGACTTGCGGATAGTGCCAAGCGCATCAGAATAATCGAGTTGGTTGGAAATATATGTTTTTCATAGAAAACAATTCAAAGACGGGGAATAGAACGTTCGGAATTATTGAATAGCGTAACTTCCAAACGTGAATAGATATCGACTTGCGGTTAGTGCCAAGCGCATCAGAGTAATCGAGTTGATTGGAAATATATGTTTCTCATAGAGAACAATTCAAAGACGGGAAATAAAACGTTCGGAATTATTGAACTGCGTAACTTCCAAACAGAAAGAGATATCGACTTACGGTTAGTGCGGATCGCATCAGAATGATCAAATTGGTTGGGAATATATGTTTTCCATAGAAAACAATTCAAAGACGGGAAATAAAACGTTCGAAATTATTGAATAGCGTAACTTCCAAACGTGAATAGTTATCGACTTGCGGATAGTGCCAAGCGAATCAGAATAATCGAGTTGGTTGGAAATATATGTTTTTCATAGAAAACAATTCAAAGACGGAAAATAAAACGTTCGGAATTATTGAATTGCGTAACTTCCAAACGGGAAGAGATATCGACTTACGGTTAGTGCCAAACGCATCAGAATAATCGAGTTGGTTGGAAATATATGTTTTTCATAGAAAACAATTCAAAGACCGGAAATAAAACGTTCGGAATTATTGAATTGCGTAACTTCCAAACGGGAAGAGATATCGACTTACGGTTAGTGCCAATCGCATCAGAATCATCAAATTGGTTGGAAATATATGTTTTCCATAGAAAACAATTCAAAGACGGGAAATAAAACGTTCGGAATTATTGAATGGCGTAACTTCCAAACGTGAAGAGATATCGACTTGCGGTTAGTGCCAATCGCATCAGAATCATCAAGTTGGTTGGAAATATATGTTTTCCATAGAAAACAATTCAAAGACGGGAAATAAAACGTTCGGAATTATTGAATTGCGTAATTTCCAAATGTGAATAGATATCGACTTGCGGATAGTGCCAAGCGCATCAGAATAATCAAGTTGGTTGGAAATATATGTTTTTCATAGAAAACAATTCAAAGACGGGGAATAGAACGTTCGGAATTATTGAATAGCGTAACTTCCAAACGTGAATAGATATCGACTTGCGGTTAGTGCCAAGCGCATCAGAATAATCGAGTTGGTTGGAAATATATGTTTTTCATAGAAAACAATTCAAAGATGGGAAATAAAACGTTCGGAATTATTGAATTGCGTAACTTCCAAACGGGAAGAGATATCGACTTGCGGTTAGTGCGAATCGCATCAGAATGATCGAATTGGTTGGGAATATATGTTTTCCATAGAAAACAATTCAAAGACGGGAAATAAAACGTTCGAAATTATTGAATAGCGTAACTTCCAAACGTGAATAGATATCGACTTGCGGATAGTGCCAAGCGAATCAGAATAATCGAGTTGGTTGGAAATATATGTTTTTCATAGAAAACAATTCAAAGACGGAAAATAAAACGTTCGGAATTATTGAATTGCGTAACTTCCAAACGGGAAGAGATATCGACTTGTGGTTAGTGCGAATCGCTTCAGAATGATCAAATTGGTTGGAAATATATGTTTTCCATAGAAAACAATCCAAAGACGGGAAATAAAACGTTCGGAATTATTGAATAGCGTAACTTCCAAACATGAATAGATATCGACTTGCGGTTAGTGCCAAGCGCATCAGAATAATCGAGTTGGTTGGAAATATATGTTTTTCATAGAAAACAATTCAAAGACGGGAAATAAAACGTTCGAAATTATTGAATTGCGTAACTTCCAAACGGGAAGAGATATCGACTTGCGGTTAGTGCGAATCGCATCAGAATGATCAAATTGGTTGGAAATATATGTTTTCCATAGAAAACAATTCAAAGACGGGAAATAAAACGTTCGGAATTATTGAATAGCGTAACTTCCAAACGTGAATAGATATCGACTTGCGGATAGTGCCAAGCGCATCAGAATAATCGAGTTGGTTGGAAATATACGTTTTTCATAGAAAACAATTCAAAGACGGGAAATAAAACGTTCGGAATTATTGAATTGCGTAACTTCCAAACGGGAAGAGATATCGACTTGCGGTTAGTGTGAATCGCATCAGAATGATCAAATTGGTTGGAAATATATGTTTTCCATAGAAAACAATTCAAAGACGGGAAATAAAACGTTCGGAATTATTGAATAGCGTAACTTCCAAACGTGAATAGATATCGACTTGCGGTTAGTGCCAAGCGCATCAGAATAATCGAGTTGGTTGGAAATATATGTTTTTCATAGAAAACAATTCAAAGACGGGAAATAAAACGTTCGGAATTATTGAATTGCGTAACTTCCAAACGGGAAGAGATATCGACTTGCGGTTAGTGCGAATCGCATCAGAATGATCAAATTGGTTGGAAATATATGTTTTCCATAGAAAACAATTCAAAGACGGGAAATAAAACGTTCGGAATTATTGAATGGCGTAACTTCCAAACGTGAAGAGATATCGACTTGCGGTTAGTGCCAATCGCATCAGAATCATCAAGTTGGTTGGAAACATATGTTTTCCATAGAAAACAATTCAAAGACGGGAAATAAAACGTTCGGAATTATTGAATTGCGTAACTTTCAAACGGGAAGAGATATCGACTTGCGGTTAGAGCGAATCGCATCAGAATGATCAAATTGGTTGGAAATATATGTTTTCCATAGAAAACAATTCAAAGACGGGAAATAAGACGTTCGGAATTATTGAATAGCGTAACTTCCAAACGTGAATAGATATCGACTTGCGGTTAGTGCCAAGCGCATCAGAATAATCGAGTTGGTTGGAAATATATGTTTTTCATAGAAAACAATTCAAAGACGGGAAATAAAACGTTCGGAATTATTGAATTGCGTAACTTCCAAACGGGAAGAGATATCGACTTACGGTTAGTGCCAAGCGCATCAGAATAATCGAGTTGGTTGGAAATGTATGTTTTTCATAGAAAACAATTCAAAGACGGGAAATAAAACGTTCGGAATTATTGAATTGCGTAACTTCCAAACGGGAGGAGATATCGACTTGCGGTTAGTGCGAATCGCATCAGAATGATCAAATTGGTTGGGAATATATGTTTTCCATAGAAAACAATTCAAAGACGGGAAATAAAACGTTCGGAATTATTGAATAGCGTAATTTCCAAATGTGCATAGATATCGACTTGCGGATAGTGCCAAGCGCATCAGAATAATCGAGTTGGTTGGAAATATATGTTTTTCATAGAAAACAATTCAAAGACGGGAAATAAAACGTTCGGAATTATTGAATTGCGTAACTTCCAAACGGGAAGAGATATCGACTTGCGGTTAGTGCGAATCGCATCAGAATGATCAAATTGGTTGGAAATATATGTTTTCCATAGAAAACAATTCAAAGACGGGAAATAGAACGTTCGGAATTATTGAATAGCGTAACTTCCAAACGTGAATAAATATCGACTTGCGGTTAGTGCCAAGCGCATCAGAATAATCGAGTTGGTTGGAAATATATGTTTTTCATAGAAAACAATTCAAAGACGGAAAATAAAACGTTCAGAATTATTGAATTGCGTAACTTCCAAACGGGAAGAGATATCGACTTGCGGTTAGTGCGAATCGCATCAGAATGATCAAATTGATTGGGAATATATGTTTTCCATAGAAAACAATTCAAAGACGGAAAATAAAACGTTCGGAATTATTGAATAGCGTAACTTCCAAACGTGAATAGATATCGACTTGCGGATAGTGCCAAGCGCATCAGAATAATCGAGTTGGTTGGAAATATATGTTTTCCATAGAAAACAATTCAAAGACCGGAAATAAAACGTTCGGAATTATTGAATTGCGTAACTTCCAAACGGGAAGAGATATCGACTTGCGGTTAGTGCGAATCGCATCAGAATGATCAAATTGGTTGGGAATATATGTTTTCCATAGAAAACAATTCAAAGACGGGGAATAAAACGTTCGGAATTATTGAATAGCGTAACTTCCAAACGTGAATAGATATCGACTTGCGGATAGTGCCAAGCGCATCAGAATAATCGAGTTGGTTGGAAATATATGTTTTTCATAGAAAACAATTCAAAGACGGGAAATAAAACGTTCAGAATTATTGAATTGCGTAACTTCCAAACGGGAAGAGATATCGACTTGCGGTTAGTGCGAATCGCATCAGAATGATCAAATTGGTTGGAAATATATGTTTTCCATAGAAAACAATTCAAAGACGGGAAATAAAACGTTCGGAATTATTGAATGGCGTAACTTCCAAACGTGAAGAGATATCGACTTGCGGTTAGTGCCAATCGCATCAGAATCATCAAGTTGGTTGGAAATATATGTTTTCCATAGAAAACAATTCAAAGACGGGAAATAAAACGTTCGGAATTATTGAATTGGGTAACTTCCAAACGGGAAGAGATATCGACTTGCGGTTAGTGCGAATCGCATCAGAATGATCAAATTGGTTGGAAATTTATGTTTTCCATAGAAAACAATTCAAAGACGGGGAATAAGACGTTCGGAATTATTGAATAGCGTAACTTCCAAACGTGAATAGATATCGACTTGCGGTTAGTGCCAAGCGCATCAGAATAATCGACCTGGTTGGAAATATATGTTTTTCATAGAAAACAATTCAAAGACGGGAAATAAAACGTTCGGAATTATTGAATTGCGTGTTTTCCAAACGGGAAGAGATATCGACTTACGGTTAGTGTCAAGCGCATCAGAATAATCGAGTTGGTTGGAAATGTATGTTTTTCATAGAACACAATTCAAAGACGGGAAATAAAACATTCGGAATTATTGAATTGCGTAACTTCCAAACGGGAGGAAATATCGACTTGCGGTTAGTGCGAATCGCATCAGAATGATCAAATTGGTTGGGAATATATGTTTTCCATAGAAAACAATTCAAAGACGGGAAATAAAACGTTCGGAATTATTGAATAGCGTAACTTCCAAACGTGAATAGATATCGACTTGCGGATAGTGCCAAGCGCATCAGAATAATCGAGTTGGTTGGAAATATATGTTTTTCATAGAAAACAATTCGAAGACGGGAAATAAAACGTTCGGAATTATTGAATTGCGTAACTTCCAAACGGGAAGAGATATCGACTTGCGATTAGTGCGAATCGCATCAGAATGATCAAATTGGTTGGAAATATATGTTTTCCATAGAAAACAATCCGAAGACGGGAAATAAAACGTTCGGAATTATTGAATAGCGTAACTTCCAAACGTGAATAGATATCGACTTGCGGTTAGTGCCAAGCGCATCAGAATAATCGGGTTGGTTGGAAATATATGTTTTTCATAGAAAACAATCCAAAGACGGGAGATAAGACGTTCGGAATTATTGAATTGCGTAACTTCCAAACGGGAAGAGATATCGACTTGCGGTTAGTGCGAATCGCATCAGAATGATCAAATTGGTTGGGAATATATGTTTTCCATAGAAAACAATTCAAAGACGGGAAATAAAACGTTCGGAATTATTGAATAGCGTAACTTCCAAACGTGAATAGATATCGACTTGCGGATAGTGCCAAGCGCATCAGAATAATCGAGTTGGTTGGAAATATATGTTTTTCATAGAAAACAATTCAAAGACGGAAAATAAAACGTTCGGAATTATTGAATTGCGTAACTTCCAAACGGGAAGATCGACTAGCGGTTAGTGCGAATCGCATCAGAATGATCAAATTGGTTGGAAATAAATGTTTTCCATAGAAAACAATTCAAAGACGGGAAATAAAACGTTCGGAATTATTGAATAGCGTAACTTCCAAACGTGAATAGATATCGACTTGCGGATAGTGCCAAGCGCATCAGAATAATCGAGTTGGTTGGAAATATATGTTTTTCATAGAAAACAATTCAAAGACGGAAAATAAAACGTTCGGAATTATTGAATTGCGTAACTTCCAAACGGGAAGATCGACTTGCGGTTAGTGCGAATCGCATCAGAATGATCAAATTGGTTGGAAATAAATGTTTTCCATAGAAAACAATTCAAAGACGGGAAATAAAACGTTCGGAATTATTGAATTGCGTAACTTCCAAACGGGAAGAGATATCGACTTACGGTTAGTGCCAAGCGCATCAGAATAATCGAGTTGGTTGGAAATGTATGTTTTTCATAGAAAACAATTCAAAGACGGGAAATAAAACGTTCGGAATTATTGAATTGCGTAACTTCCAAACGGGAGGAGATATCGACTTGCGGTTAGTGCGAATCGCATCAGAATGATCGAATTGGTTGGGAATATATGTTTCCCATAGAAAACAATTCAAAGACGGGAAATAAAACGTTCGGAATTATTGAATAGCGTAATTTCCAATTGTGCATAGATATCGACTTGCGGATAGTGCCAAGCGCATCAGAATAATCGAGTTGGTTGGAAGTATATGTTTTTCATAGAAAACAATTCAAAGACGGGAAATAAAACGTTCGGAATTATTGAATTGCGTAACTTCCAAACGGGAAGAGATATCGACTTGCGGTTAGTGCGAATCGCATCAGAATGATCAAATTGGTTGGAAATATATGTTTTCCATAGAAAACAATTCAAAGACGGGAAATAGAACGTTCGGAATTTTCGAATAGCGTAACTTCCAAACGTGAATAAATATCGACTTGCGGTTAGTGCCAAGCGCATCAGAATAATCGAGTTGGTTGGAAATATATGTTTTTCATAGAAAACAATTCAAAGACGGAAAATAAAACGTTCAGAATTATTGAATTGCGTAACTTCCAAACGGGAAGAGATATCAACTTGCGGTTAGTGCGAATCGCATCAGAATGATCAAATTGATTGGGAATATATGTTTTCCATAGAAAACAATTCAAAGACGGAAAATAAAACGTTCGGAATTATTGAATAGCGTAACTTCCAAACGTGAATCGATATCGACTTGCGGATAGTGCCAAGCGCATCAGAATAATCGAGTTGGTTGGAAATATATGTTTTTCATAGAAAATAATTCAAAGACCGGAAATAAAACGTTCGGAATTATTGAATTGCGTAACTTCCAAACGGGAAGAGATATCGACTTGCGGTTAGTGCGAATCGCATCAGAATGATCAAATTGGTTGGGAATATATGTTTTCCATAGAAAACAATTCAAAGACGGGAAATAAAACGTTCGGAATTATTGAATAGCGTAACTTCCAAACGTGAATAGATATCGACTTGCGGATAGTGCCAAGCGCATCAGAATAATCGAGTTGGTTGGAAATATATGTTTTTCATAGAAAACAATTCAAAGACGGGAAATAAAACGTTCAGAATTATTGAATTGCGTAACTTCCGAACGGGAAGAGATATCGACTTGCGGTTAGTGCGAATCGCATCAGAATGATCAAATTGGTTGGAAATATATGTTTTCCATAGAAAACAATTCAAAGACGGGAAATAAAACGTTCGGAATTATTGAATGGCGTAACTTCCAAACGTGAAGAGATATCGACTTGCGGTTAGTGCCAATCGCATCAGAATCATCAAGTTGGTTGGAAATATATGTTTTCCATAGAAAACAATTCAAAGACGGGAAATAAAACGTTCGGAATTATTGAATTGCGTAACTTCCAAACGGGAAGAGATATCGACTTGCGGTTAGTGCGAATCGCATCAGAATGATCAAATTGGTTGGAAATTTATGTTTTCCATAGAAAACAATTCAAAGACGGGGAATAAGACGTTCGGAATTATTGAATAGCGTAACTTCCAAACGTGAATAGATATCGACTTGCGGTTAGTGCCAAGCGCATCAGAATAATCGAGTTGGTTGGAAATATATGTTTTTCATAGAAAACAATTCAAAGACGGGAAATAAAACGTTCAGAATTATTGAATTGCGTAACTTCCAAACGGGAAGAGATATCGACTTAAGGTTAGTGTCAAGCGCATCAGAATAATCGAGTTGGTTGGAAATGTATGTTTTTCATAGAACACAATTCAAAGACGGGAAATAAAACGTTCGGAATTATTGAATTGCGTAACTTCCAAACGGGAGGAAATATCGACTTGCGGTTAGTGCGAATCGCATCAGAATGATCAAATTGGTTGGGAATATATGTTTTCCATAGAAAACAATTCAAAGACGGGAAATAAAACGTTCGGAATTATTGAATAGCGTAACTTCCAAACGTGAATAGATATCGACTTGCTGATAGTGCCAAGCGCATCAGAATAATCGAGTTGGTTGGAAATATATGTTTTTCATAGAAAACAATTCGAAGACGGGAAATAAAACGTTCGGAATTATTGAATTGCGTAACTTCCAAACGGGAAGAGATATCGACTTGCGATTAGTGCGAATCGCATCAGAATGATCAAATTGGTTGGAAATAAATGTTTTCCATAGAAAACAATTCAAAGACGGGAAATAAAACGTTCGGAATTATTGAATAGCGTAACTTCCAAACGTGAATAGATATCGACTTGCGGATAGTGCCAAGCGCATCAGAATAATCGAGTTGGTTGGAAATATATGTTTTTCATAGAAAACAATTCAAAGACGGAAAATAAAACGTTCGGAATTATTGAATTGCGTAACTTCCAAACGGGAAGATCGACTTGCGGTTAGTGCGAATCGCATCAGAATGATCAAATTGGTTGGAAATAAATGTTTTCCATAGAAAACAATTCAAAGACGGGAAATAAAACGTTCGGAATTATTGAATAGCGTAACTTCCAAACGTGAATAGATATCGACTTGCGGATAGTGCCAAGCGCATCAGAATAATCGAGTTGGTTGGAAATATATGTTTTTCATAGAAAACAATTCAAAGACGGAAAATAAAACGTTCGGAATTATTGAATTGCGTAACTTCCAAACGGGAAGATCGACTTGCGGTTAGTGCGAATCGCATCAGAATGATCAAATTGGTTGGAAATAAATGTTTTCCATAGAAAACAATTCAAAGACGGGAAATAAAACGTTCGGAATTATTGAATTGCGTAACTTCCAAACGGGAAGAGATATCGACTTACGGTTAGTGCCAAGCGCATCAGAATAATCGAGTTGGTTGGAAATGTATGTTTTCCATAGAAAACAATTCAAAGACGGGAAATAAAACGTTCGGAATTATTGAATTGCGTAACTTCCAAACGGGAGGAGATATCGACTTGCGGTTAGTGCGAATCGCATCAGAATGATCAAATTGGTTGGGAATATATGTTTCCCATAGAAAACAATTCAAAGACGGGAAATAAAACGTTCGGAATTATTGAATAGCGTAATTTCCAAATGTGCATAGATATCGACTTGCGGATAGTGCCAAGCGCATCAGAATAATCGAGTTGGTTGGAAGTATATGTTTTTCATAGAAAACAATTCAAAGACGGGAAATAAAACGTTCGGAATTATTGAATTGCGTAACTTCCAAACGGGAAGAGATATCGACTTGCGGTTAGTGCGAATCGCATCAGAATGATCAAATTGGTTGGAAATATATGTTTTCCATAGAAAACAATTCAAAGACGGGAAATGGAACGTTCGGAATTTTTGAATAGCGTAACTTCCAAACGTGAATAAATATCGACTTGCGGTTAGTGCCAAGCGCATCAGAATAATCGAGTTGGTTGGAAATATATGTTTTTCATAGAAAACAATTCAAAGACGGAAAATAAAACGTTCAGAATTATTGAATTGCGTAACTTCCAAACGGGAAGAGATATCAACTTGCGGTTAGTGCGAATCGCATCAGAATGATCAAATTGATTGGGAATATATGTTTTCCATAGAAAACAATTCAAAGACGGAAAATAAAACGTTCGGAATTATTGAATAGCGTAACTTCCAAACGTGAATCGATATCGACTTGCGGATAGTGCCAAGCGCATCAGAATAATCGAGTTGGTTGGAAATATATGTTTTTCATAGAAAATAATTCAAAGACCGGAAATAAAACGTTCGGAATTATTGAATTGCGTAACTTCCAAACGGGAAGAGATATCGACTTGCGGTTAGTGCGAATCGCATCAGAATGATCAAATTGGTTGGGAATATATGTTTTCCATAGAAAACAATTCAAAGACGGGAAATAAAACGTTCGGAATTATTGAATAGCGTAACTTCCAAACGTGAATAGATATCGACTTGCGGATAGTGCCAAGCGCATCAGAATAATCTAGTTGGTTGGAAATATATGTTTTTCATAGAAAACAATTCAAAGACGGGAAATAAAACGTTCAGAATTATTGAATTGCGTAACTTCCAAACGGGAAGAGATATCGACTTGCGGTTAGTGCGAATCGCATCAGAATGATCAAATTGGTTGGAAATATATGTTTTCCATAGAAAACAATTCAAAGACGGGAAATAAAACGTTCGGAATTATTGAATGGCGTAACTTCCAAACGTGAAGAGATATCGACTTGCGGTTAGTGCCAATCGCATCAGAATCATCAAGTTGGTTGGAAATATATGTTTTCCATAGAAAACAATTCAAAGACGGGAAATAAAACGTTCGGAATTATTGAATTGCGTAACTTCCAAACGGGAAGAGATATCGACTTGCGGTTAGTGCGAATCGCATCAGAATGATCAAATTGGTTGGAAATTTATGTTTTCCATAGAAAACAATTCAAAGACGGGGAATAAGACGTTCGGAATTATTGAATAGCGTAACTTCCAAACGTGAATAGATATCGACTTGCGGTTAGTGCCAAGCGCATCAGAATAATCGAGTTGGTTGGAAATATATGTTTTTCATAGAAAACAATTCAAAGACGGGAAATAAAACGTTCAGAATTATTGAATTGCGTAACTTCCAAACGGGAAGAGATATCGACTTAAGGTTAGTGTCAAGCGCATCAGAATAATCGAGTTGGTTGGAAATGTATGTTTTTCATAGAACACAATTCAAAGACGGGAAATAAAACGTTCGGAATTATTGAATTGCGTAACTTCCAAACGGGAGGAAATATCGACTTGCGGTTAGTGCGAATCGCATCAGAATGATCAAATTGGTTGGGAATATATGTTTTCCATAGAAAACAATTCAAAGACGGGAAATAAAACGTTCGGAATTATTGAATAGCGTAACTTCCAAACGTGAATAGATATCGACTTGCTGATAGTGCCAAGCGCATCAGAATAATCGAGTTGGTTGGAAATATATGTTTTTCATAGAAAACAATTCGAAGACGGGAAATAAAACGTTCGGAATTATTGAATTGCGTAACTTCCAAACGGGAAGAGATATCGACTTGCGATTAGTGCGAATCGCATCAGAATGATCAAATTGGTTGGAAATATATGTTTTCCATAGAAAACAATCCAAAGACGGGAAATAAAACGTTCGGAATTATTGAATAGCGTAACTTCCAAACTTGAATAGATATCGACTTGCGGTTAGTGCCAAGCGCATCAGAATAATCGGGTTGGTTGGAAATATATGTTTTTCATAGAAAACAATCCAAAGACGGGAAATAAGACGTTCGGAATTATTGAATTGCGTAACTTCCAAACGGGAAGAGATATCGACTTGCGGTTAGTGCGAATCGCATCAGAATGATCAAATTGGTTGGGAATATATGTTTTCCATAGAAAACAATTCAAAGACGGGAAATAAAACGTTCGGAATTATTGAAAAGCGTAACTTCCAAACGTGAATAGATATCGACTTGCGGATAGTGCCAAGCGCATCAGAATAATCGAGTTGGTTGGAAATATATGTTTTTCATAGAAAACAATTCAAAGACGGAAAATAAAACGTTCGGAATTATTGAATTGCGTAACTTCCAAACGGGAAGATCGACTTGCGGTTAGTGCGAATCGCATCAGAATGATCAAATTGGTTGGAAATAAATGTTTTCCATAGAAAACAATTCAAAGACGGGAAATAAAACGTTCGGAATTATTGAATAGCGTAACTTCCAAACGTGAATAGATATCGACTTGCGGTTAGTGCCAAGCGCATTAGAATAATCGAGTTGGTTGGAAATATATGTTTTTCATAGAAAACAATTCAAAGACGGGAAATAAAACGTTCGGAATTATTGAAATGCGTAACTTGAAAACGGGAAGAGATATCGACTTGCGGTTAGTGCGAATCGCATCAGAATGATCAAATTGGTGTGTATCAGTATGTTTTCCATAGAAAACAATTCAAAGACGGGAAATAAAACGTTCGGAATCATTGAATAGTGTAACTTCCAAACGTGAATAGATATCGACTTGCGGTTAGTGCCAATCGCATCAGAATAATCGAGTTGGTTGGAAATATATGTTTTTCATGGAAAACAATTCAAAGACGGGAAGTAAAACGTTCGGAATTATTGAATTGCGTAACTTCCAAACGGAAAGAGATATCGACTTGCGGTTAATGCGAATCGCATCAGAATGATCAAATTGGTTGGAAATATATGTTTTCCATAGAAAACAATGCAAAGACGGGAAATAAAACGTTCGGAATTATTGAATAGCGTAACTTCCAAACGTGAATAGATATCGACTTGCGGATAGTGCCAAGCGCATCAGAATAATCGAGTTGGTTGGAAATACATGTTTTTCATAGAAAACAATTCAAAGACGGGAAATAAAACGTTCGGAATTATTGAATTGCGTAACTTCCAAACGGGAAGAGATATCGACTTGCGGTTAGTGCGAATCGCATCAGAATGATCAAATTGGTTGGAAATATATGTTTTCCATAGAAAACAATTCAAAGACGGGAAATAAAACTTTCGGAATTATTGAATAGCGTAACTTCCAAACGTGAATAGATATCGACTTGCGGTTAGTGCCAAGCGCATCAGAATAATCGAGTTGGTTGGAAATATATGTTTTTCATAGAAAACAATTCAAAGACGGGAAATAAAACGTTCGGAATTATTGAATTGCGTAACTTCCAAACGGGAAGAGATATCGACTTGCGGTTAGTGCGAATCGCATCAGAATAATCGAGTTGGTTGGAAATATATATTTTTCATAGAAAACAATTCAAAGACGGAAAATAAAACGTTCAGAATTATTGAATTGCGTAACTTCCAAACGGGAAGAGATATCGACTTGCGGTTAGTGCGAATCGCATCAGAATGATCAAATTGATTGGGAATATATGTTTTCCATAGAAAACAATTCAAAGACGGAAAATAAAACGTTCGGAATTATTGAATAGCGTAACTTCCAAACGTGAATAGATATCGACTTGCGGATAGTGCCAAGCGCATCAGAATAATCGAGTTGGATGAAAATATATGTTTTTCATAGAAACCAATTCAAAGACCGGAAATAAAACGTTCGGAATTATTGAATTGCGTAACTTCCAAACGGGAAGAGATATCGACTTGCGGTTATAGCGAATCGCATCAGAATGATCAAATTGGTTGGGAATATATGTTTTCCATAGAAAACAATTCAAAGACGGGGAATAAAACGTTCGGAATTATTGAATAGCGTAACTTCCAAACGTGAATAGATATCGACTTGCGGATAGTGCCAAGCGCATCAGAATAATCGAGTTGGTTGGAAATATATGTTTTTCATAGAAAAAAAATTCAAAGACGGGAAATAAAACGTTCAGAATTATTGAATTGCGTAACTTCCAAACGGGAAGAGATATCGGCTTGCGGTTAGTGCGAATCGCATCAGAATGATCAAATTGGTTGGAAATATATGTTTTCCATAGAAAACAATTCAAAGACGGGAAATAAAATGTTCGGAATTATTGAATGGCGTAACTTCCAAACGTGAAGAGATATCGACTTGCGGTAAGTGCCAATCGCATCAGAATCATCAAGTTGGTTGGAAATATATGTTTTCCATAGAAAACAATTCAAAGACGGGAAATAAAACGTTCGGAATTATTGAATTGCGTAACTTCCAAACGGGAAGAGATATCGACTTGCTGTTAGTGCGAATCGCATCAGAATGATCAAATTGGTTGGAAATTTATGTTTTCCATAGAAAACAATTCAAAGACGGGGAATAAGACGTTCGGAATTATTGAATAGCGTAACTTCCAAACGTGAATAGATATCGACTTGCGGTTAGTGCCAAGCGCATCAGAATAACCGAGTTGGTTGGAAATATATGTTTTTCATAGAAAACAATTCAAAGACGGGAAATAAAACGTTCGGAATTATTGAATTGCGTAACTTCTAAACGGGAAGAGATATCGACTTACGGTTAGTGTCAAGCGCATCAGAATAATCGAGTTGGTTGGAAATGTATGTTTTTCATAGAACACAATTCAAAGACGGGAAATAAAACGTTCGGAATTATTGAATTGCGTAACTTCCAAACGGGAGGAAATATCGACTTGCGGTTAGTGCGAATCGCATCAGAATGATCAAATTGGTTGGGAATATATGTTTTCCATAGAAAGCAATTCAAAGACGGGAATCAAAACGTTCGGAATTATTGAATAGCGTAACTTCCAAACGTGAATAGATATCGACTTGCGGATAGTGCCAAGCGCATCAGAATAATCGAGTTGGTTGGAAATATATGTTTTTCATAGAAAACAATTCGAAGACGGGAAATAAAACGTTCGGAATTATTGAATTGCGTAACTTCCAAACGGGAAGAGATATCGACTTGCGGTTAGTGCGAATCGCATCAGAATGATCAAATTGGTTGGAAATATATGTTTTCCATAGAAAACAATTCAAAGACGGGAAATAGAACGTTCGGAATTATTGAATAGAGTAACTTGCAAACGTGAATAAATATCGACTTGCGGTTAGTGCCAAGCGCATCAGAATAATCGAGTTGGTTGGAAATATATGTTTTTCATAGAAAACAATTCAAAGACGGAAAATAAAACGTTCAGAATTATTGAATTGCGTAACTTCCAAACGGGAAGAGATATCGACTTGCGGTTAGTGCGAATCGAATCAGATTGATCAAATTGGTTGGGAATATATGTTTTCCATAGAAAACAATTCAAAGACGGGAAATAAAACGTTCGGAATTATTGAATAGCGTAACTTCCAAACGTGAATAAATATCGACTTGCGGTTAGTGCCAAGCGCATCAGAATAATCGAGTTGGTTGGAAATATATGTTTTTCATAGAAAACAATTCAAAGACGGGAAATAAAACGTTCGGAATTATTGAATTGCGTAACTTCCAAACGGGAAGAGATATCGACTTGCGATTAGTGCGAATCGCATCAGAATGATCAAATTGGTTGGAAATATATGTTTTCCATAGAAAACAATCCAAAGACGGGAAATAAAACGTTCGGAATTATTGAATAGCGTAACTTCCAAACGTGAATAGATATCGACTTGCGGTTAGTGCCAAGCGCATCAGAATAATCGGGTTGGTTGGAAATATATGTTTTTCATAGAAAACAATCCAAAGACGGGAAATAAGACGTTCGGAATTATTGAATTGCGTAACTTCCAAACGGGAAGAGATATCGACTTGCGGTTAGTGCGAATCGCATCAGAATGATCAAATGGTTGGGAATATATGTTTTCCATAGAAAACAATTCAAAGACGGGAAATAAAACGTTCGGAATTATTGAATAGCGTAACTTCCAAACGTGAATAGATATCGACTTGCGGATAGTGCCAAGCGCATCAGAATAATCGAGTTGGTTGGAAATATATGTTTTTCATAGAAAACAATTCAAAGACGGAAAATAAAACGTTCGGAATTATTGAATTGCGTAACTTCCAAACGGGAAGATCGACTTGCGGTTAGTGCAAATCGCATCAGAATGATCAAATTGGTTGGAAATAAATGTTTTCCATAGAAAACAATTCAAAGACGGGAAATAAAACGTTCGGAATTATTGAATAGCGTAACTTCCAAACGTGAATAGATATCGACTTGCGGTTAGTGCCAAGCGCATCAGAATAATCGAGTTGGTTGGAAATATATGTTTTTCATAGAAAACAATTCAAAGACGGGAAATAAAACGTTCGGAATTATTGAAATGCGTAACTTAAAAACGGGAAGAGATATCGACTTGCGGTTAGTGCGAATCGCATCAGAATGATCAAATTGGTGTGTATCAGTATGTTTTCCATAGAAAACAATTCAAAGACGGGAAATAAAACGTTCGGAATCATTGAATAGTGTAACTTCCAAACGTGAAGAGATATCGACTTGCGGTTAGTGCCCATCGCATCAGAATAATCGAGTTGGTTGGAAATATATGTTTTTCATGGAAAACAATTCAAAGACGGGAAGTAAAACGTTCGGAATTATTGAATTGCGTAACTTTCAAACGGAAAGAGATATCGACTTGCGGTTAATGCGAATCGCATCAGAATGATCAAATTGGTTGGAAATATATGTTTTCCATAGAAAACAATTCAAAGACGGGAAATAAAACGTTCGGAATTATTGAATAGCGTAACTTCCAAACGTGAATAGATATCGACTTGCGGTTAGTGCCAAGCGCATCAGAATAATCGAGTTGGTTGGAAATATATGTTTTTCATAGAAAACAATTCAAAGACGGAAAATAAAACGTTCAGAATTATTGAATTGCGTAACTTCCAAACGGGAAGAGATATCAACTTGCGGTTAGTGCGAATCGCATCAGAATGATCAAATTGATTGGGAATATATGTTTTCCATAGAAAACAATTCAAAGACGGAAAATAAAACGTTCGGAATTATTGAATAGCGTAACTTCCAAACGTGAATCGATATCGACTTGCGGATAGTGCCAAGCGCATCAGAATAATCGAGTTGGTTGGAAATATATGTTTTTCATAGAAAATAATTCAAAGACCGGAAATAAAACGTTCGGAATTATTGAATTGCGTAACTTCCAAACGGGAAGAGATATCGACTTGCGGTTAGTGCGAATCGCATCAGAATGATCAAATTGGTTGGGAATATATGTTTTCCATAGAAAACAATTCAAAGACGGGAAATAAAACGTTCGGAATTATTGAATAGCGTAACTTCCAAACGTGAATAGATATCGACTTGCGGATAGTGCCAAGCGCATCAGAATAATCGAGTTGGTTGGAAATATATGTTTTTCATAGAAAACAATTCAAAGACTGGAAATAAAACGTTCAGAATTATTGAATTGCGTAACTTCCAAACGGGAAGAGATATCGACTTGCGGTTAGTGCGAATCGCATCAGAATGATCAAATTGGTTGGAAATATATGTTTTCCATAGAAAACAATTCAAAGACGGGAAAGAAAACGTTCGGAATTATTGAATGGCGTAACTTCCAAACGTGAAGAGATATCGACTTGCGGTTAGTGCCAATCGCATCAGAATCATCAAGTTGGTTGGAAATATATGTTTTCCATAGAAAACAATTCAAAGACGGGAAATAAAACGTTCGGAATTATTGAATTGCGTAACTTCCAAACGGGAAGAGATATCGACTTGCGGTTAGTGCGAATCGCATCAGAATGATCAAATTGGTTGGAAATTTATGTTTTCCATAGAAAACAATTCAAAGACGGGGAATAAGACGTTCGGAATTATTGAATAGCGTAACTTCCAAACGTGAATAGATATCGACTTGCGGTTAGTGCCAAGCGCATCAGAATAATCGAGTTGGTTGGAAATATATGTTTTTCATAGAAAACAATTCAAAGACGGGAAATAAAACGTTCAGAATTATTGAATTGCGTAACTTCCAAACGGGAAGAGATATCGACTTAAGGTTAGTGTCAAGCGCATCAGAATAATCGAGTTGGTTGGAAATGTATGTTTTTCATAGAACACAATTCAAAGACGGGAAATAAAACGTTCGGAATTATTGAATTGCGTAACTTCCAAACGGGAGGAAATATCGACTTGCGGTTAGTGCGAATCGCATCAGAATGATCAAATTGGTTGGGAATATATGTTTTCCATAGAAAACAATTCAAAGACGGGAAATAAAACGTTCGGAATTATTGAATAGCGTAACTTCCAAACGTGAATAGATATCGACTTGCTGATAGTGCCAAGCGCATCAGAATAATCGAGTTGGTTGGAAATATATGTTTTTCATAGAAAACAATTCGAAGACGGGAAATAAAACGTTCGGAATTATTGAATTGCGTAACTTCCAAACGGGAAGAGATATCGACTTGCGATTAGTGCGAATCGCATCAGAATGATCAAATTGGTTGGAAATAAATGTTTTCCATAGAAAACAATTCAAAGACGGGAAATGAAACGTTCGGAATTATTGAATAGCGTAACTTCCAAACGTGAATAGATATCGACTTGCGGATAGTGCCAAGCGCATCAGAATAATCGAGTTGGTTGGAAATATATGTTTTTCATAGAAAACAATTCAAAGACGGAAAATAAAACGTTCGGAATTATTGAATTGCGTAACTTCCAAACGGGAAGATCGACTTGCGGTTAGTGCGAATCGCATCAGAATGATCAAATTGGTTGGAAATAAATGTTTTCCATAGAAAACAATTCAAAGACGGGAAATAAAACGTTCGGAATTATTGAATAGCGTAACTTCCAAACGTGAATAGATATCGACTTGCGGATAGTGCCAAGCGCATCAGAATAATCGAGTTGGTTGGAAATATATGTTTTTCATAGAAAACAATTCAAAGACGGAAAATAAAACGTTCGGAATTATTGAATTGCGTAACTTCCAAACGGGAAGATCGACTTGCGGTTAGTGCGAATCGCATCAGAATGATCAAATTGGTTGGAAATAAATGTTTTCCATAGAAAACAATTCAAAGACGGGAAATAAAACGTTCGGAATTATTGAATTGCGTAACTTCCAAACGGGAAGAGATATCGACTTACGGTTAGTGTCAAGCGCATCAGAATAATCGAGTTGGTTGGAAATGTATGTTTTTCATAGAAAACAATTCAAAGACGGGAAATAAAACGTTCGGAATTATTGAATTGCGTAACTTCCAAACGGGAGGAGATATCGACTTGCGGTTAGTGCGAATCGCATCAGAATGATCAAATTGGTTGGGAATATATGTTTCCCATAGAAAACAATTCAAAGACGGGAAATAAAACGTTCGGAATTATTGAATAGCGTAATTTCCAAATGTGCATAGATATCGACTTGCGGATAGTGCCAAGCGCATCAGAATAATCGAGTTGGTTGGAAGTATATGTTTTTCATAGAAAACAATTCAAAGACGGGAAATAAAACGTTCGGAATTATTGAATTGCGTAACTTCCAAACGGGAAGAGATATCGACTTGCGGTTAGTGCGAATCGCATCAGAATGATCAAATTGGTTGGAAATATATGTTTTCCATAGAAAACAATTCAAAGACGGGAAATAGAACGTTCGGAATTTTTGAATAGCGTAACTTCCAAACGTGAATAAATATCGACTTGCGGTTAGTGCCAAGCGCATCAGAATAATCGAGTTGGTTGGAAATATATGTTTTTCATAGAAAACAATTCAAAGACGGAAAATAAAACGTTCAGAATTATTGAATTGCGTAACTTACAAACGGGAAGAGATATCAACTTGCGGTTAGTGCGAATCGCATCAGAATGATCAAATTGATTGGGAATATATGTTTTCCATAGAAAACAATTCAAAGACAGAAAATAAAACGTTCGGAATTATTGAATAGCGTAACTTCCAAACGTGAATCGATATCGACTTGCGGATAGTGCCAAGCGCATCAGAATAATCGAGTTGGTTGGAAATATATGTTTTTCATAGAAAGTAATTCAAAGACCGGAAATAAAACGTTCGGAATTATTGAATTGCGTAACTTCCAAACGGGAAGAGATATCGACTTGCGGTTAGTGCGAATCGCATCAGAATGATCAAATTGGTTGGGAATATATGTTTTCCATAGAAAACAATTCAAAGACGGGAAATAAAACGTTCGGAATTATTGAATAGCGTAACTTCCAAACGTGAATAGATATCGACTTGCGGATAGTGCCAAGCGCATCAGAATAATCGAGTTGGTTGGAAATATATGTTTTTCATAGAGAACAATTCAAAGACGGGAAATAAAACGTTCAGAATTATTGAATTGCGTAACTTCCAAACGGGAAGAGATATCGACTTGCGGTTAGTGCGAATCGCATCAGAATGATCAAATTGGTTGGAAATATATGTTTTCCATAGAAAACAATTCAAAGACGGGAAATAAAACGTTCGGAATTATTGAATGGCGTAACTTCCAAACGTGAAGAGATATCGACTTGCGGTTAGTGCCAATCGCATCAGAATCATCAAGTTGGTTGGAAATATATGTTTTCCATAGAAAACAATTCAAAGACGGGAATTAAAACGTTCGGAATTATTGAATTGCGTAACTTCCAAACGGGAAGAGATATCGACTTGCGGTTAGTGCGAATCGCATCAGAATGATCAAATTGGTTGGAAATTTATGTTTTCCATAGAAAACAATTCAAAGACGGGGAATAAGACGTTCGGAATTATTGAATAGCGTAACTTCCAAACGTGAATAGATATCGACTTGCGGTTAGTGCCAAGCGCATCAGAATAATCGAGTTGGTTGGAAATATATGTTTTTCATAGAAAACAATTCAAAGACGGGAAATAAAACGTTCAGAATTATTGAATTGCGTAACTTCCAAACGGGAAGAGATATCGACTTAAGGTTAGTGTCAAGCGCATCAGAATAATCGAGTTGGTTGGAAATGTATGTTTTTCATAGAACACAATTCAAAGACGGGAAATAAAACGTTCGGAATTATTGAATTGCGTAACTTCCAAACGGGAGGAAATATCGACTTGCGGTTAGTGCGAATCGCATCAGAATGATCAAATTGGTTGGGAATATATGTTTTCCATAGAAAACAATTCAAAGACGGGAAATAAAACGTTCGGAATTATTGAATAGCGTAACTTCCAAACGTGAATAGATATCGACTTGCTGATAGTGCCAAGCGCATCAGAATAATCGAGTTGGTTGGAAATATATGTTTTTCATAGAAAACAATTCGAAGACGGGAAATAAAACGTTCGGAATTATTGAATTGCGTAACTTCCAAACGGGAAGAGATATCGACTTGCGATTAGTGCGAATCGCATCAGAATGATCAAATTGGTTGGAAATATATGTTTTCCATAGAAAACAATCCAAAGACGGGAAATAAAACGTTCGGAATTATTGAATAGCGTAACTTCCAAACTTGAATAGATATCGACTTGCGGTTAGTGCCAAGCGCATCAGAATAATCGGGTTGGTTGGAAATATATGTTTTTCATAGAAAACAATCCAAAGACGGGAAATAAGACGTTCGGAATTATTGAATTGCGTAACTTCCAAACGGGAAGAGATATCGACTTGCGGTTAGTGCGAATCGCATCAGAATGATCAAATTGGTTGGGAATATATGTTTTCCATAGAAAACAATTCAAAGACGGGAAATAAAACGTTCGGAATTATTGAAAAGCGTAACTTCCAAACGTGAATAGATATCGACTTGCGGATAGTGCCAAGCGCATCAGAATAATCGAGTTGGTTGGAAATATATGTTTTTCATAGAAAACAATTCAAAGACGGAAAATAAAACGTTCGGAATTATTGAATTGCGTAACTTCCAAACGGGAAGATCGACTTGCGGTTAGTGCGAATCGCATCAGAATGATCAAATTGGTTGGAAATAAATGTTTTCCATAGAAAACAATTCAAAGACGGGAAATAAAACGTTCGGAATTATTGAATAGCGTAACTTCCAAACGTGAATAGATATCGACTTGCGGTTAGTGCCAAGCGCATCAGAATAATCGAGTTGGTTGGAAATATATGTTTTTCATAGAAAACAATTCAAAGACGGGAAATAAAACGTTCGGAATTATTGAAATGCGTAACTTAAAAACGGGAAGAGATATCGACTTGCGGTTAGTGCGAATCGCATCAGAATGATCAAATTGGTGTGTATCAGTATGTTTTCCATAGAAAACAATTCAAAGACGGGAAATAAAACGTTCGGAATCATTGAATAGTGTAACTTCCAAACGTGAAGAGATATCGACTTGCGGTTAGTGCCAATCGCATCAGAATAATCGAGTTGGTTGGAAATATATGTTTTTCATGGAAAACAATTCAAAGACGGGAAGTAAAACGTTCGGAATTATTGAATTGCGTAACTTCCAAACGGAAAGAGATATCGACTTGCGGTTAATGCGAATCGCATCAGAATGATCAAATTGGTTGGAAATATATGTTTTCCATAGAAAACAATGCAAAGACGGGAAATAAAACGTTCGGAATTATTGAATAGCGTAACTTCCAAACGTGAATAGATATCGACTTGCGGATAGTGCCAAGCGCATCAGAATAATCGAGTTGGTTGGAAATACATGTTTTTCATAGAAAACAATTCAAAGACGGGAAATAAAACGTTCGGAATTATTGAATTGCGTAACTTCCAAACGGGAAGAGATATCGACTTGCGGTTAGTGCGAATCGCATCAGAATGATCAAATTGGTTGGAAATATATGTTTTCCATAGAAAACAATTCAAAGACGGGAAATAAAACTTTCGGAATTATTGAATAGCGTAACTTCCAAACGTGAATAGATATCGACTTGCGGTTAGCGCCAAGCGCATCAGAATAATCGAGTTGGTTGGAAATATATGTTTTTCATAGAAAACAATTCAAAGACGGGAAATAAAACGTTCGGAATTATTGAATTGCGTAACTTCCAAACGGGAAGAGATATCGACTTGCGGTTAGTGCGAATCGCATCAGAATAATCGAGTTGGTTGGAAATATATATTTTTCATAGAAAACAATTCAAAGACGGAAAATAAAACGTTCAGAATTATTGAATTGCGTAACTTCCAAACGGGAAGAGATATCGACTTGCGGTTAGTGCGAATCGCATCAGAATGATCAAATTGATTGGGAATATATGTTTTCCATAGAAAACAATTCAAAGACGGAAAATAAAACGTTCGGAATTATTGAATAGCGTAACTTCCAAACGTGAATAGATATCGACTTGCGGATAGTGCCAAGCGCATCAGAATAATCGAGTTGGTTGAAAATATATGTTTTTCATAGAAACCAATTCAAAGACCGGAAATAAAACGTTCGGAATTATTGAATTGCGTAACTTCCAAACGGGAAGAGATATCGACTTGCGGTTATAGCGAATCGCATCAGAATGATCAAATTGGTTGGGAATATATGTTTTCCATAGAAAACAATTCAAAGACGGGGAATAAAACGTTCGGAATTATTGAATAGCGTAACTTCCAAACGTGAATAGATATCGACTTGCGGATAGTGCCAAGCGCATCAGAATAATCGAGTTGGTTGGAAATATATGTTTTTCATAGAAAAAAAATTCAAAGACGGGAAATAAAACGTTCAGAATTATTGAATTGCGTAACTTCCAAACGGGAAGAGATATCGACTTGCGGTTAGTGCGAATCGCATCAGAATGATCAAATTGGTTGGAAATATATGTTTTCCATAGAAAACAATTCAAAGACGGGAAATAAAATGTTCGGAATTATTGAATGGCGTAACTTCCAAACGTGAAGAGATATCGACTTGCGGTTAGTGCCAATCGCATCAGAATCATCAAGTTGGTTGGAAATATATGTTTTCCATAGAAAACAATTCAAAGACGGGAAATAAAACGTTCGGAATTATTGAATTGCGTAACTTCCAAACGGGAAGAGATATCGACTTGCTGTTAGTGCGAATCGCATCAGAATGATCAAATTGGTTGGAAATTTATGTTTTCCATAGAAAACAATTCAAAGACGGGGAATAAGACGTTCGGAATTATTGAATAGCGTAACTTCCAAACGTGAATAGATATCGACTTGCGGTTAGTGCCAAGCGCATCAGAATAACCGAGTTGGTTGGAAATATATGTTTTTCATAGAAAACAATTCAAAGACGGGAAATAAAACGTTCGGAATTATTGAATTGCGTAACTTCTAAACGGGAAGAGATATCGACTTACGGTTAGTGTCAAGCGCATCAGAATAATCGAGTTGGTTGGAAATGTATGTTTTTCATAGAACACAATTCAAAGACGGGAAATAAAACGTTCGGAATTATTGAATTGCGTAACTTCCAAACGGGAGGAAATATCGACTTGCGGTTAGTGCGAATCGCATCAGAATGATCAAATTGGTTGGGAATATATGTTTTCCATAGAAAGCAATTCAAAGACGGGAATCAAAACGTTCGGAATTATTGAATAGCGTAACTTCCAAACGTGAATAGATATCGACTTGCGGATAGTGCCAAGCGCATCAGAATAATCGAGTTGGTTGGAAATATATGTTTTTCATAGAAAACAATTCGAAGACGGGAAATAAAACGTTCGGAATTATTGAATTGCGTAACTTCCAAACGGGAAGAGATATCGACTTGCGGTTAGTGCGAATCGCATCAGAATGATCAAATTGGTTGGAAATATATGTTTTCCATAGGAAACAATTCAAAGACGGGAAATAGAACGTTCGGAATTATTGAATAGAGTAACTTGCAAACGTGAATAAATATCGACTTGCGGTTAGTGCCAAGCGCATCAGAATAATCGAGTTGGTTGGAAATATATGTTTTTCATAGAAAACAATTCAAAGACGGAAAATAAAACGTTCAGAATTATTGAATTGCGTAACTTCCAAACGGGAAGAGATATCGACTTGCGGTTAGTGCGAATCGAATCAGAATGATCAAATTGATTGGGAATATATGTTTTCCATAGAAAACAATTCAAAGACGGGAAATAAAACGTTCGGAATTATTGAATAGCGTAACTTCCAAACGTGAATAAATATCGACTTGCGGTTAGTGCCAAGCGCATCAGAATAATCGAGTTGGTTGGAAATATATGTTTTTCATAGAAAACAATTCAAAGACGGGAAATAAAACGTTCGGAATTATTGAATTGCGTAACTTCCAAACGGGAAGAGATATCGACTTGCGATTAGTGCGAATCGCATCAGAATGATCAAATTGGTTGGAAATATATGTTTTCCATAGAAAACAATCCAAAGACGGGAAATAAAACGTTCGGAATTATTGAATAGCGTAACTTCCAAACGTGAATAGATATCGACTTGCGGTTAGTGCCAAGCGCATCAGAATAATCGGGTTGGTTGGAAATATATGTTTTTCATAGAAAACAATCCAAAGACGGGAAATAAGACGTTCGGAATTATTGAATTGCGTAACTTCCAAACGGGAAGAGATATCGACTTGCGGTTAGTGCGAATCGCATCAGAATGATCAAATGGTTGGGAATATATGTTTTCCATAGAAAACAATTCAAAGACGGGAAATAAAACGTTCGGAATTATTGAATAGCGTAACTTCCAAACGTGAATAGATATCGACTTGCGGATAGTGCCAAGCGCATCAGAATAATCGAGTTGGTTGGAAATATATGTTTTTCATAGAAAACAATTCAAAGACGGAAAATAAAACGTTCGGAATTATTGAATTGCGTAACTTCCAAACGGGAAGATCGACTTGCGGTTAGTGCAAATCGCATCAGAATGATCAAATTGGTTGGAAATAAATGTTTTCCATAGAAAACAATTCAAAGACGGGGAATAAAACGTTCGGAATTATTGAATAGCGTAACTTCCAAACGTGAATAGATATCGACTTGCGGTTAGTGCCAAGCGCATCAGAATAATCGAGTTGGTTGGAAATATATGTTTTTCATAGAAAACAATTCAAAGACGGGAAATAAAACGTTCGGAATTATTGAAATGCGTAACTTAAAAACGGGAAGAGATATCGACTTGCGGTTAGTGCGAATCGCATCAGAATGATCAAATTGGTGTGTATCAGTATGTTTTTCATAGAAAACAATTCAAAGACGGGAAATAAAACGTTCGGAATCATTGAATAGTGTAACTTCCAAACGTGAAGAGATATCGACTTGCGGTTAGTGCCCATCGCATCAGAATAATCGAGTTGGTTGGAAATATATGTTTTTCATGGAAAACAATTCAAAGACGGGAAGTAAAACGTTCGGAATTATTGAATTGCGTAACTTTCAAACGGAAAGAGATATCGACTTGCGGTTAATGCGAATCGCATCAGAATGATCAAATTGGTTGGAAATATATGTTTTCCATAGAAAACAATTCAAAGACGGGAAATAAAACGTTCGGAATTATTGAATAGCGTAACTTCCAAACGTGAATAGATATCGACTTGCGGATAGTGTCAAGCGCATCAGAATAATCGAGTTGGTTGGAAATATATGTTTTTCATAGAAAACAATTCAAAGACGGGAAATAAAACGTTCGGAATTATTGAATTGCGTAACTTCCAAACGGGAAGAGATATCGACTTGCGGTTAGTGCGAATCGCATCAGAATGATCAAATTGGTTGGAAATATATGTTTTCCATAGAAAACAATTCAAAGACGGGAAATAAAACGTTCGGAATTATTGAATAGCGTAACTTCCAAACGTGAATAGATATCGACTTGCGGATAGTGCCAAGCGCATCAGAATAATCGGGTTGGTTGGAAATATATGTTTTTCATAGAAAACAATTCAAAGACCGGAAATAAAACGTTCGGAATTATTGAATTGCGTAACTTCCAAACGGGAAGAGATATCGACTTGCGGTTAGTGCGAATCGCATCAGAATAATCGAGTTGGTTGGAAATATATGTTTTTCATAGAAAACAATTCAAAGACGGAAAATAAAACGTTCAGAATTATTGAATTGCGTAACTTCCAAACGGGAAGAGATATCGACTTGCGGTTAGTGCGAATCGCATCAGAATGATCAAATTGATTGGGAATATATGTTTTCCATAGAAAACAATTCAAAGACGGAAAATAAAACGTTCGGAATTATTGAATAGCGTAACTTCCAAACGTGAATAGATATCGACTTGCGGATAGTGCCAAGCGCATCAGAATAATCGGGTTGGTTGGAAATATATGTTTTTCATAGAAAACAATTCAAAGACCGGAAATAAAACGTTCGGAATTATTGAATTGCGTAACTTCCAAACGGGAAGAGATATCGACTTGCGGTTATAGCGAATCGCATCAGAATGATCAAATTGGTTGGGAATATATGTTTTCCATAGAAAACAATTCAAAGACGGGAAATAAAACGTTCGGAATTATTGAATAGCGTAACTTCCAAACGTGAATAGATATCGACTTGCGGATAGTGCCAAGCGCATCAGAATAATCGAGTTGGTTGGAAATATATGTTTTTCATAGAAAAAAAATTCAAAGACGGGAAATAAAACGTTCAGAATTATTGAATTGCGTAACTTCCAAACGGGAAGAGATATCGACTTGCGGTTAGCGCGAATCGCATCAGAATGATCAAATTGGTTGGAAATATATGTTTTCCATAGAAAACAATTCAAAGACGGGAAATAAAATGTTCGGAATTATTGAATGGCGTAACTTCCAAACGTGAAGAGATATCGACTTGCGGTTAGTGCCAATCGCATCAGAATCATCAAGTTGGTTGGAAATATATGTTTTCCATAGAAAACAATTCAAAGACGGGAAATAAAACGTTCGGAATTATTGAATTGCGTAACTTCCAAACGGGAAGAGATATCGACTTGCTGTTAGCGCGAATCGCATCAGAATGATCAAATTGGTTGGAAATTTATGTTTTCCATAGAAAACAATTCAAAGACGGGGAATAAGACGTTCGGAATTATTGAATAGCGTAACTTCCAAACGTGAATACATATCGACTTGCGGTTAGTGCCAAGCGCATCAGAATAATCGAGTTGGTTGGAAATATATGTTTTTCATAGAAAACAATTCAAAGACGGGAAATAAAACGTTCGGAATTATTGAATTGCGTAACTTCTAAACGGGAAGAGATATCGACTTACGGTTAGTGTCAAGCGCATCAGAATAATCGAGTTGGTTGGAAATATATGTTTTTCATAGAACACACTTCAAAGACGGGACATAAAACGTTCGGAATTATTGAATTGCGTAACTTCCAAACGGGAGGAAATATCGACTTGCGGTTAGTGCGAATCGCATCAGAATGATCAAATTGGTTGGGAATATATGTTTTCCATAGAAAACAATTCAAAGACGGGAATCAAAACGTTCGGAATTATTGAATAGCGTAACTTCCAAACGTGAATAGATATCGACTTGCGGATAGTGCCAAGCGCATCAGAATAATCGAGTTGGTTGGAAATATATGTTTTTCATAGAAAACAATTCGAAGACGGGAAATAAAACGTTCGGAATTATTGAATTGCGTAACTTCCAAACGGGAAGAGATATCGACTTGCGATTAGTGCAAATCGCATCAGAATGATCAAATTGGTTGGAAATATATGTTTTCCATAGAAAACAATACAAAGACGGGAAATAAAACGTTCGGAATTATTGAATAGCGTAACTTCCAAACGTGAATAGATATCGACTTGAGGTTAGTGCCAAGCGCATCAGAATAATCGAGTTGGTTGGAAATATATGTTTTTCATAGAAAACAATCCAAAGACGGGAAATAAGACGTTCGGAATTATTGAATTGCGTAACTTCCAAACGGGGCGGGGTAACTATGATTCGATAGAGTTGTAGAAGTGCCCATGTCCACCTCCACGTGGCCCCCGCCGGGAAATGCTTTTGGGACTGATGGATCCTGAACCGTTCATTGCTACTTCTCGGAGTGAATCGCGGGCTCCTATGAAGCCGCTGGGTTTTATCTCAACTACAAGTAGATTTCGGCCTCAAAACCGACTCTTGATAGGTCCTCACCAAGTCCAGCAGCTGCCTAAAATCAGCTCGTCTTGGAAACTAGTGGGGGCGGTGCGTAATATTAGCTTGGAAGTGGCAGAGACGGTGATGGTCAAGTCGGACCTAAAAGTAGCTAACGGACAAGGCTAAATGGGAGCACAACCCTAAAGCCACCTATTAGTACAGTAGCCGACCTGATAGGTGTATTTTCGGCTACCCATGTGTTCGTGCCGTGCATGGCGTCCCGTACGGGTGGATGAGAGGATCCTGGTGGTTGAGCCTTGTCGGGGCAACACACCACTTTGGCCAGGATTTCACCTTAGACGGGCGGTCAGGACTAACCCACCCTGATCAATCGGCTGCGCTGTCCCGTCAGAGGGCCGGTAGGGTGAGCCTCTGGGTGCAATGGGGTATGCAGCGGCTGTGGGCACTTCGGTACCTGCAGCTGCTCGCGTGCAACTTGCATCTGGAAACTATGTCTCCAGGGTAGCCCTGGCGTTGAAGTTCGACGCCCCCCTTTGTTGGGCTCCGTGGCGGGTGGGGAGCTCTGGAGATGAATTTTAAAAAGAACCCAATATGGAACACAAACAAAAACACAAACAAACAAAACAAGAAGGCGGGTCACAAGAGCCACTTCAAAAAAACCAAGGGCCGAGGAAACATCGAATCTCCGGAGCCCAACAAAAAAAAGCGGCAGAGGGAGAGGCGGCTGCAGGCGGCTTTAGAGGCTGGCGGCAGCAACCCTTCATCTGCTACAACATCGGCTACCGCTAAGACCAAGGCTGACTTGCCAAAACCTAAGGGTGATGGCAACCAACCCAGGACAAGCGGCGGCCCACAAACAAAAAAGAGGCAGAGGTCGGAGAGGTCCGACGGGTCCTCCCCAAGGGTAAATCCCAAAAAGAGGGTCCCCGGTGGACCATCCACCTCAACTCTAAAGTTCAGCGAGGTGGTTGCTACCCATTTGAGGGTGGCAATCATCGACAAACAGAACTGGAACAGCAGTTCCCTAGGCCGGCTTTCAGCCACCCAGGTGGAGCTGCTGAGGGAGAAACTGGACGGCTGCCTGGACAGTGCGCTGGCCGACGCCGAACATGCTCCACCAATATTCCGGTCCTCTACCTATTCACAGGAGATCCTCAGGTTCATCTGTGAAAACGAGATATCCTTGACCTGGTTAAGGAACACAGTATCAAGTTTGCCTCCCCTATGGGACGGGGCAAAACTAGAAGTTGTCCCCGTGGACCAGCTACCAAAGCTGACAAAGGTGACTCTGTGGATCCCGGGAAACCCTGGAGAAACGGAAGACATCCTACGCCGCTTGGCGGCTCAGAACCCATGGGCGAAGATTGGTGACTGGATCACCTTCCACAGCGCGGCCAAGGACGAGCCGAAAGGCAAAATCCTTGTGTTCGGTGTGAGGGAGGCTGATCTTGTCTGCCTGAACAGACGGGATGGAAGGCTGAACTATATGTTCAACTCCCACAAAGTCAAAATCCACCAGACCACCTCAACGGCGCAAAAAGAGGTCGAGTCCCCTACCCCGATGGAGAAGGGAGAACCGATTTTCAAGGCGTTAGAGGCTGTCTCCATAGAAGAGGGTGTCTCGGGCTGCTAAGAAACTAGAGCACTCTCTCCACCCCCCTCTTGTAAGATCTTCGAAATGGCAAACAGACTAAACTTCTTACAAGCAAACATCCAACACTGTCGGGCCGCGGTCGCAACTGTATGCCGCCACCTAGACAATGCAAAAGATAAAATAGCTCTCATCCAAGAACCTTGGTCTGTAAAAGGCAGAGTTTGTGGATTGACTAAACTAGGTGGTAACATTTATGTAGCCCCAAATGTAGACAGGCCTCGGACGTGTATTTACATCCCGAGACAAATCCAGGCCAACTTGATGCCGCAGTTCTGCACTGCCGACCAAACGGCGGTAAGTGTCGGTTGTGACATCGGAAATAGCCAAACAAACGTCATTATTGCGTCAATTTACCTACCCATCGACTCGGTAAATCCTCCACCATCCAGAGAAATGCTGGAGTTGATCGAGTTCTGTGAGGTAGGAGGCAAACACCTCATTATTGGTTGCGACACAAATGCTCACCATTCATTCTGGGGGAGTAAAGACAACAATAAAAGGGGTAAATCACTATTTGAGTATTTAGCTACCACGAATCTGGAAATAATAAATCGAGGATGCGAACCTACCTTCGTAAACTCCAGATGTCAGACAATAATTGATATCACTCTGACATCCATAAGTATTTCAAACATAATCTCCAGTTGGCATGTGATGTCTGAGGCATCCATGTCCGACCATAGGTGGATAAGTTTCTCCTTAACGTGTAGTGGCATAATGAGCAAGCCCTATAGGGACCCTAGGAAGACAAATAAGGAGCTGTTTCGACAACATCTTATCCAGTCACTGGGTGAACTAAACGGTCCACAAAAATTTACATCGACTGAGCAGATCGAGGAAGGCGTTGCCCTTGTCAGATCCAGTCTGGTCGAAGCTTTCGAAAGTTCCTGCCGCTTGCGGACTGGGGTTTCAGGGGGCAGGCGACACCATGGTGGAGCGGGCAACTCGGGGACCTCAGACGAAGGTGCAGAAAACTCTTTAATAAGGCGAAGAACTCTAGAAGTACTACTGACTGGAACGCTTATAACGAGCAACGGAAAGTATACAAACGAGAAATTCGTCAAAACCAACGCACAGCATGGAGGACGTTCTGTAGTGGAATAGAATCTACTACTACAGCGGCTCGTCTAAAGAAGATTATTTCTAAAGATCCCAATCAGCAACCCGGCAGTTTGAAGCTAGGGGATGGCACCTTCACTGCCAACCTAGCCGACACTGCTGAACTTCTTTTGAACACACACTTTCCAGGCTGCACTTTGGAACCCGGTGGGAACTGGCCTGACTATGCTACCCCAACACCTGTTGAAGGAGATTGGGCTGTGGCAAAACAGACGGTGAGCGCCGACAAAGTAGCCTGGGCAGTCAAAACTTTCCTTCCCTTCAAGTCACCGGGAGTAGATGGCGTGTATCCAGCCCTCCTCCAGTGGGGGCTGGAAGACATACTAGATCACCTGGTACGAATCTTTTGGGCTTGCGTCGTTCTTAGATACATCCCCAAAGAATGGAGGGAAGTACGTGTAGTCTTTATCCCAAAGCCAGGGAAAAGTGACTATTCTTTGGCTAAATCATATAGGCCAATCAGTCTGACGTCATTCTTGCTGAAGACATTAGAAAGGTTGAGCGACAGAGAGATTAGGGACACGGCGTTGATGATTCATCCACTGCACCCCAACCAACACGCGTACATCCCGGGTAGATCGACCGATTCAGCACTACATTCCGTAGTTAGCAGAATTGAGAGATCAATGGAGAACAAAATGTTCACCCTGGGTTTGTTCATAGACATCGAGGGTGCTTTTGATCAACCATCCTTTGATAGCATAAGCACTGCCCTAGAGGAACATGGAGTGGCCCCCGCTTTAAGTGGTTTGACCCGCCATATCCTCGAATGGAGAGCAATTCAAGTAACTGTAGGAGCCTGCACCGTAAGAGGTATCGCAAGTAGGGGCTGTCCGCAGGGCGGAGTACTATCGCCGCTAATATGGATCATATTAGTTGACAACCTACTTCGGCGACTCAATGAGTTGGGCTACTACACCATTGGATACGCAGATGATCTTACAATCCTGCTTACAGGACTTTATCTTGGAGTACTCTGTGAACTAATGCAGAGCGTTCTCAAGATAATTGAAGACTGGTGCATAGAATGCTCTCTGTCAGTGAACCCCACAAAGACAGAGCTAGTTCTGTTCACAAAGAAACGAAAGCTGGACCAGATGGTCCTACCAAAGCTTAAAGGTACCCAGCTCAGGTTGGCATATGAGGTCAAGTACCTAGGTATCGTGCTTGACAGCAAGCTAAACTGGCATCGACACCTTGAGGTAAAAGTCAGCAAAGCATGTGCGGTTTTTTGGCAATGTCGTAGTGCGATGGGGCGCTCATGGGGCTTGTCCCCTAAGATTACCCTGTGGCTATATACGGCTGTCATTAGACCCATGCTCTGCTACGGAGCACTTGTCTGGTGGCCCAGAATCCGACAAGCAAATGAAATAGCTCACATCAGTCGGGTACAAAGGCTTGTGTGCTTGGCAGTGACTGGGGCTATGAGAACTACACCAACTGCAGCCATGGAGACTATTCTCAATTTGCCTCCCCTGGACCTCTTTGTACAGGAGATGGCGCTGGGAGCGGCTCTAAGACTGCGGAATGGAAATTTGTGGAATGTGAAAAGAGGAGGTGGTCATGCTTCCATTCTCGAGGAGGCGTCCGTGAGGATACCTCTACTTGGAGCGCAAGCAGACCGCATACCGGCGAAGTTTACTTTCACCAAACACTATCACATCGATTTAGACGAAAATGACGAAACAAAGCCCGACATAAACATGTTTACGGACGGCTCCAAAAATAGCCGGGGATCAGGTTCTGGAATATTCTCCGAAGAACTTGACCTTCGCGAATACATACCTCTAGGATCCCATGCTACAGTGTTCCAAACGGAGCTAGTAGCAGTGACCCAAGGAGCTAGAATAGCGGCAAACAAAAATACCGCCGGCAAACGAATACGGATCATGACAGACAGCAGAGCAGCACTACAAGCCCTTAGTAGCCAAAAGGTTAACTCAGGTTTAGTTTGGGAGTGTCACAGAACCCTCGAAAATCTGTCACAGTATAATGATGTTCAACTCACCTGGGTGAAAGGACATAGTGGACATCAAGGAAATGAAGAGGCGGACAGGCTGGCGCGAAAAGGCTCCGGACAAACACTATCCGGGCCGGAGCCCTTCTTGCCGCTAACCTCAAGCACTCTGACTGCTTTGATGAAAGAAGATACCCTAAAACGGCATACCGAACGATGGATATCGAATGATAGCTGTAGACAGGCACATACTGCTATAAAAGCACCATGCCCAAAAATTGCAAGGTTCTGCCTACGACTGACTTAGAAGACTCGTAGGAATATGGACAGGACACTGCCGACTAAATAAACATCTTCACACGATGGGAGTCGTTGTCGACCCCATATGTCGAGGATGCTACGAAGAGGATGAGACAGCGGAACATGTGATTTGTCACTGCCCGGCGCTCTCATCGACAAGAGATGCCATTTTGGGGGACCCCTGGCCAAATCTGGTCAACATTGGCGACGCTCCACCCGGCGCGGTCCTCGGACTGATCAACGCAATTGGTTGGCTCGATGGCTGAGGAGGGACAGGGGCCTTCGCCTTGAAGGGGTGGCACAATGGGCCCAGTTCAGAGGCCTAAGTGCCAGTATAATTATACACCCTTCACATCAAAATCCATCCATCCAACTTCCAAACGGGAAGAGATATCGACTTGCGGTTAGTGCGAATCGCATCAGAATGATCAAATTGGTTGGGAATATATGTTTTCCATAGAAAACAATTCAAAGACGGGAAATAAAACGTTCGGAATTATTGAATAGCGTAACTTCCAAACGTGAATAGATATCGACTTGCGGATAGTGCCAAGCGCATCAGAATAATCGAGTTGGTTGGAAATATATGTTTTTCATAGAAAACAATTCAAAGACGGGAAATAAAACGTTCGGAATTATTGAATTGCGTAACTTCCAAACGGGAAGAGATATCGACTTGCGGTTAGTGCGAATCGCATCAGAATGATCAAATTGGTTGGAAATATATGTTTTCCATAGAAAACAATTCAAAGACGGGAAATAAAACGTTCGGAATTATTGAATAGCGTAACTTCCAAACGTGAATAGATATCGACTTGCGGTTAGTGCCAAGCGCATCAGAATAATCGAGTTGGTTGGAAATATATGTTTTTCATAGAAAACAATTCAAAGACGGGAAATAAAACGTTCGGAATTATTGAAATGCGTAACTTACAAACGGGAAGAGATATCGACTTGCGGTTAGTGCGAATCGCATCAAAATGATCAAATTGGTTGGGAATATATGTTTTCCATAGAAAACAATTCAAAGACGGGAAATAAAACGTTCGGAATTATTGAATAGCGTAATTTCCAAATGTGCATGGATATCGACTTGCGGATAGTGCCAAGCGCATCAGAATAATCGAGTTGGTTGGAAATATATGTTTTTCATAGAAAACAATTCAAAGACGGGAAATAAAACGTTCGGAATTATTGAATTGCGTAACTTCCAAACGGGAAGAGATATCGACTTGCGGTTAGTGCGAATCGCATCAGAATGATCAAATTGGTTGGAAATATATGTTTTCCATAGAAAACAATTCAAAGACGGGAAATAGAACGTTCGGAATTATTGAATAGCGTAACTTCCAAACGTGAATAAATATCGACTTGCGGTTAGTGCCAAGCGCATCAGAATAATCGAGTTGGTTGGAAATATATGTTTTTCATAGAAAACAATTCAAAGACGGAAAATAAAACGTTCAGAATTATTGAATTGCGTAACTTCCAAACGGGAAGAGATATCGACTTGCGGTTAGTGCGAATCGAATCAGAATGATCAAATTGGTTGGGAATATATGTTTTCCATAGAAAACAATTCAAAGACGGGAAATAAAACGTTCGGAATTATTGAATAGCGTAACTTCCAAACGTGAATAAATATCGACTTGCGGTTAGTGCCAAGCGCATCAGAATAATCGAGTTGGTTGGAAATATATGTTTTTCATAGAAAACAATTCAAAGACCGGAAATAAAACGTTCGGAATTATTGAATTGCGTAACTTCCAAACGGGAAGAGATATCGACTTGCGGTTAGTGCGAATCGCATCAGAATGATCAAATTGGTTGGGAATATATGTTTTCCATAGAAAACAATTCAAAGACGGGAAATAAAACGTTCGGAATTATTGAATAGCGTAACTTCCAAACGTGAATAGATATCGACTTGCGGATAGTGCCAAGCGCATCAGAATAATCGAGTTGGTTGGAAATATATGTTTTTCATAGAAAACAATTCAAAGACGGGAAATAAAACGTTCAGAATTATTGAATTGCGTAACTTCCAAACGGGAAGAGATATCGACTTGCGGTTAGTGCGAATCGCATCAGAATGATCAAATTGGTTGGAAATATATGTTTTCCATAGAAAACAATTCAAAGACGGGAAATAAAACGTTCGGAATTATTGAATGGCGTAACTTCCAAACGTGAAGAGATATCGACTTGCGGTTAGTGCCAATCGCATCAGAATCATCAAGTTGGTTGGAAATATATGTTTTCCATAGAAAACAATTCAAAGACGGGAAATAAAACGTTCGGAATTATTGAATTGCGTAACTTCCAAACGGGAAGAGATATCGACTTGCGGTTAGTGCGAATCGCATCAGAATGATCAAATTGGTTGGAAATTTATGTTTTCCATAGAAAACAATTCAAAGACGGGGAATAAGACGTTCGGAATTATTGAATAGCGTAACTTCCAAACGTGAATAGATATCGACTTGCGGTTAGTGCCAAGCGCTTCAGAATAATCGAGTTGGTTGGAAATATATGTTTTTCATAGAAAACAATTCAAAGACGGGAAATAAAACGTTCGGAATTATTGAATTGCGTAACTTCCAAACGGGAAGAGATATCGACTTACGGTTAGTGTCAAGCGCATCAGAATAATCGAGTTGGTTGGAAATGTATGTTTTTCATAGAACACAATTCAAAGACGGGAAATAAAACGTTCGGAATTATTGAATTGCGTAACTTCCAAACGGGAGGAAATATCGACTTGCGGTTAGTGCGAATCGCATCAGAATGATCAAATTGGTTGGGAATATATGTTTTCCATAGAAAACAATTCAAAGACGGGAAATAAAACGTTCGGAATTATTGAATAGCGTAACTTCCAAACGTGAATAGATATCGACTTGCGGATAGTGCCAAACGCATCAGAATAATCGAGTTGGTTGGAAATATATGTTTTTCATAGAAAACAATTCGAAGCCGGGAAATAAAACGTTCGGAATTATTGAATTGCGTAACTTCCGAACGGGAAGAGATATCGACTTGCGATTAGTGCGAATCGCATCAGAATGATCAAATTGGTTGGAAATATATGTTTTCCATAGAAAACAATCCAAAGACGGGAAATAAAACGTTCGGAATTATTGAATAGCGTAACTTCCAAACGTGAATAGATATCGACTTGCGGTTAGTGCCAAGCGCATCAGAATAATCGAGTTGGTTGGAAATATATGTTTTTCATAGAAAACAATCCAAAGACGGGAAATAAGACGTTCGGATATATTGAATTGCGTAACATCCAAACGGGAAGAGATATCGACTTGCTGTTAGTGCGAATCACATCAGAATGATCAAATTGGTTGAGAATATATGTTTTCCATAGAAAACAATTCAAAGACGGGAAATAAAACGTTCGGAATTATTGAATAGCGTAACTTCCAAACGTGAATAGATATCGACTTGCGGATAGTGCCAAGCGCATCAGAATAATCGAGTTGGTTGGAAATATATGTTTTTCATAGAAAACAATTCAAAGACGGGAAATAAAACGTTCGGAATTATTGAATTGCGTAACTTCCAAACGGGAAGAGATATCGACTTGCGGTTAGTGCGAATCGCATCAGAATGATCAAATTGGTTGGAAATATATGTTTTCCATAGAAAACAATTCAAAGACGGGAAATAAAACGTTCGGAATTATTGAATAGCGTAACTTCCAAACGTGAATAGATATCGACTTGCGGTTAGTGCCAAGCGCATCAGAATAATCGAGTTGGTTGGAAATATATGTTTTTCATAGAAAACAATTCGAAGACGGGAAATAAAACGTTCGGAATTATTGAAATGCGTAACTTACAAACGGGAAGAGATATCGACTTGCGGTTAGTGCGAATCGCATCAGAATGATCAAATTGGTGTGTATCAGTATGTTTTCCATAGAAAACAATTCAAAGACGGGAAATAAAACGTTCGGAATCATTGAATAGTGTAACTTCCAAACGTGAAGAGATATCGACTTGCGGTTAGTGCCAATCGCATCAGAATAATCGAGTTGGTTGGAAATATATGTTTTTCATGGAAAACAATTCAAAGACGGGAAGTAAAACGTTCGGAATTATTGAATTGCGTAACTTCCAAACGGAAAGAGATATCGACTTGCGGTTAATGCGAATCGCATCAGAATGATCAAATTGGTTGGAAATATATGTTTTCCATAGAAAACAATTCAAAGACGGGAAATAAAACGTTCGGAATTATTGAATAGGGTAACTTCCAAACGTGAATAGATATCGACTTGCGGATAGTGCCAAGCGCATCAGAATAATCGAGTTGGTTGGAAATATATGTTTTTCATAGAAAACAATTCAAAGACGGGAAATAAAACGTTCGGAATTATTGAATTGCGTAACTTCCAAACGGGAAGAGATATCGACTTGCGGTTAGTGCGAATCGCATCTGAATGATCAAATTGGTTGGAAATATATGTTTTCCATAGAAAACAATTCAAAGACGGGAAATAAAACGTTCGGAATTATTGAATATCGTAACTTCCAAACGTGAATAGATATCGACTTGCGGTTAGTGCCAAGCGCATCAGAATAATCGAGTTGGTTGGAAATATATGTTTTTCATAGAAAACAATCCAAAGACCGGAAATAAAACGTTCGGAATTATTGAATTGCGTAACTTCCAAACGGGAAGAGATATCGACTTTCGGTTAGTGCGAATCGCATCAGAATGATCAAATTGGTTGGAAATATATGTTTTCCATAGAAAACAATTCAAAGACGGGAAATAAAACGTTCGGAATTATTGAATGGCGTAACTTCCAAACGTGAAGAGATATCGACTTGCGGTTAGTGCCAATCGCATCAGAATCATCAAGTTGGTTGGAAATATATGTTTTCCATAGAAAACAATTCAAAGACGGGAAATAAAACGTTCGGAATTATTGAATGGCGTAACTTCCAAACGTGAAGAGATATCGACTTGCGGTTAGTGCCAATCGCATCAGAATCATCAAGTTGGTTGGAAATATATGTTTTCCATAGAAAACAATTCAAAGACGGGAAATAAAACGTTCGGAATTATTGAATTGCGTAACTTCCAAACGGGAAGAGATATCGACTTGCGGTTAGTGCGAATCGCATCAGAATGATCAAATTGGTTGGAAATTTATGTTTTCCATAGAAAACAATTCAAAGACGGGGAATAAGACGTTCGGAATTATTGAATAGCGTAACTTCCAAACGTGAATAGATATCGACTTGCGGTTAGTGCCAAGCGCTTCAGAATAATCGAGTTGGTTGGAAATATATGTTTTTCATAGAAAACAATTCAAAGACGGGAAATAAAACGTTCGGAATTATTGAATTGCGTAACTTCCAAACGGGAAGAGATATCGACTTACGGTTAGTGTCAAGCGCATCAGAATAATCGAGTTGGTTGGAAATGTATGTTTTTCATAGAACACAATTCAAAGACGGGAAATAAAACGTTCGGAATTATTGAATTGCGTAACTTCCAAACGGGAGGAAATATCGACTTGCGGTTAGTGCGAATCGCATCAGAATGATCAAATTGGTTGGGAATATATGTTTTCCATAGAAAACAATTCAAAGACGGGAAATAAAACGTTCGGAATTATTGAATAGCGTAACTTCCAAACGTGAATAGATATCGACTTGCGGATAGTGCCAAGCGCATCAGAATAATCGAGTTGGTTGGAAATATATGTTTTTCATAGAAAACAATTCGAAGCCGGGAAATAAAACGTTCGGAATTATTGAATTGCGTAACTTCCGAACGGGAAGAGATATCGACTTGCGATTAGTGCGAATCGCATCAGAATGATCAAATTGGTTGGAAATATATGTTTTCCATAGAAAACAATCCAAAGACGGGAAATAAAACGTTCGGAATTATTGAATAGCGTAACTTCCAAACGTGAATAGATATCGACTTGCGGTTAGTGCCAAGCGCATCAGAATAATCGAGTTGGTTGGAAATATATGTTTTTCATAGAAAACAATCCAAAGACGGGAAATAAGACGTTCGGAATTATTGAATTGCGTAACATCCAAACGGGAAGAGATATCGACTTGCGGTTAGTGCGAATCACATCAGAATGATCAAATTGGTTGGGAATATATGTTTTCCATAGAAAACAATTCAAAGACGGGATATAAAACGTTCGGAATTATTGAATAGCGTAACTTCCAAACGTGAATAGATATCGACTTGCGGATAGTGCCAAGCGCATCAGAATAATCGAGTTGGTTGGAAATATATGTTTTTCATAGAAAACAATTCAAAGACGGGAAATAAAACGTTCGGAATTATTGAATTGCGTAACTTCCAAACGGGAAGAGATATCGACTTGCGGTTAGTGCGAATCGCATCAGAATGATCAAATTGATTGGAAATATATGTTTTCCATAGAAAACAATTCAAAGACGGGAAATAAAACGTTCGGAATTATTGAATAGCGTAACTTCCAAACGTGAATAGATATCGACTTGCGGTTAGTGCCAAGCGCATCAGAATAATCGAGTTGGTTGGAAATATATGTTTTTCATAGAAAACAATTCAAAGACGGGAAATAAAACGTTCGGAATTATTGAAATGCGTAACTTACAAACGGGAAGAGATATCGACTTGCGGTTAGTGCGAATCGCATCAGAATGATCAAATTGGTGTGTATCAGTATGTTTTCCATAGAAAACAATTCAAAGACGGGAAATAAAACGTTCGGAATCATTGAATAGTGTAACTTCCAAACGTGAAGAGATATCGACTTGCGGTTAGTGCCAATCGCATCAGAATAATCGAGTTGGTTGGAAATATATGTTTTTCATGGAAAACAATTCAAAGACGGGAAGTAAAACGTTCGGAATTATTGAATTGCGTAACTTCCAAACGGAAAGAGATATCGACTTGCGGTTAATGCGAATCGCATCAGAATGATCAAATTGGTTGGAAATATATGTTTTCCATAGAAAACAATTCAAAGACGGGAAATAAAACGTTCGGAATTATTGAATAGCGTAACTTCCAAACGTGAATAGATATCGACTTGCGGATAGTGCCAAGCGCATCAGAATAATCGAGTTGGTTGGAAATATATGTTTTTCATAGAAAACAATTCAAAGACGGGAAATAAAACGTTCGGAATTATTGAATTGCGTAACTTCCAAACGGGAAGAGATATCGACTTGCGGTTAGTGCGAATCGCATCAGAATGATCAAATTGGTTGGAAATATATGTTTTCCATAGAAAACAATTCAAAGACGGGAAATAAAACGTTCGGAATTATTGAATAGCGTAACTTCCAAACGTGAATAGATATCGACTTGCGGTTAGTGCCAAGCGCATCAGAATAATCGAGTTGGTTGGAAATATATGTTTTTCATAGAAAACAATCCAAAGACGGGAAATAAAACGTTCGGAATTATTGAATTGCGTAACTTCCAAACGGGAAGAGATATCGACTTGCGGTTAGTGCGAATCGCATCAGAATGATCAAATTGGTTGGAAATATATGTTTTCCATAGAAAACAATTCAAAGACGGGAAATAAAACGTTCGGAATTATTGAATAGCGTAATTTCCAAATGTGCATAGATATCGACTTGCGGATAGTGCCAAGCGCATCAGAATAATCGAGTTGGTTGGAAATATATGTTTTTCATAGAAAACAATTCAAAGACGGGAAATAAAACGTTCGGAATTATTGCAATGCGTAACTTCCAAACGGGAAGAGATATCGACTTGCGGTTAGTGCGAATCGCATCAGAATGATCAAATTGGTTGGAAATATATGTTTTCCATAGAAAACAATTCAAAGACGGGAAATAGAACGTTCGGAATTATTGAATAGCGTAACTTCCAAACGTGAATAGATATCGACTTGCGGTTAGTGCCAAGCGCATCAGAATAATCGAGTTGGTTGGAAATATATGTTTTTCATAGAAAACAATTCAAAGACGGAAAATAAAACGTTCAGAATTATTGAATTGCGTAACATCCAAACGGGAAGAGATATCGACTTGCGGTTAGTGCGAATCGCATCAGAATGATCAAATTGATTGGGAATATATGTTTTCCATAGAAAACAATTCAAAGACGGAAAATAAAACGTTCGGAATTATTGAATAGCGTAACTTCCAAACGTGAATAGATATCGACTTGCGGATAGTGCCAAGCGCATCAGAATAATCGAGTTGGTTGGAAATATATATTTTTCATAGAAAACAATTCAAAGACGGAAAATAAAACGTTCAGAATTATTGAATTGCGTAACTTCCAAACGGGAAGAGATATCGACTTGCGGTTAGTGCGAATCGCATCAGAATGATCAAATTGATTGGGAATATATGTTTTCCATAGAAAACGATTCAAAGACGGGAAATAAAACTTTCGGAATTTTTGAATTGCGTAACTTCCAAACGGGCAGAGATATCGACTTGCGGTTAGTGCCTATCGCATCAGAATCATCAAGTAGGTTGGAAATGTTTGTTTTCCATAGAAACCAATTCAAAGACAAGAAATAAAACTTTCGGAATTATTGAATTGCGTAACTTCCAGACGAGAAGAGTATCTACTTGCGGTTGGTGCCAATCGCATCAGAATCATCAAATTGGTTGGAAATATATGTTTTCCATATAAAACAATTCAAAGAGGGGAAATAAAACGTTCGGAATTATTGAATTGCGTAACTTCCAAACGGGAAGAGATATCGACTTGCGGTTAGTGCGAATCGCATCAGAATGATGAAATTGGTTGGAAATATATGTTTTCCATAGAAAACGATTCAAAGACGGGAAATAAAACGTTCGGAATTATTGAGTAGCGTAACTGCCAAACGTGAAGAGATATCGACTTGCGGTTAGTGCCAATCGCATCAGAATAATCGAGTTGGTAGGAAATATGAGTTTTTCATAGAAAACAATTCAAAGACGGGGAATAAAACGTTCGGAATTATTGAATTGCGTAACTTCCAAACGGGAGGAGATATCGACTTGCGGTTAGTGCCAATCGCATCAGAATATACGAGGTGGTTGGAAATATATGTTTTTCATAGAAAACTATTCAAAGACGGGAAATAAAACGTTCGGAATTATTGAATTGCGTAACTTCCAAACGGGAGGAGATATCGACTTGCGGTTAGTGCCAATCGCATCAGAATAATCGAGTTGGTTGGAAACATATGTTTTTCATAGAAAACAATTCTAAGACGGGAAATAAAACGTTCGGAATTATTGAATTGCGTAACTGCCAAACGTGAAGAGATATCGACTTGCGGTTAGTGCCAATCGCATCAGAATAATCGAGTTGGTAGGAAATATGAGTTTTTCATAGAAAACAATTCAAAGACGGGGAATAAAACGTTCGGAATTATTGAATTGCGTAACTTCCAAACGGGAGGAGATATCGACTTGCGGTTAGTGCCAATCGCATCAGAATATACGAGGTGGTTGGAAATATATGTTTTTCATAGAAAACTATTCAAAGACGGGAAATAAAACGTTCGGAATTATTGAATTGCGTAACTTCCAAACGGGAGGAGATATCGACTTGCGGTTAGTGCCAATCGCATCAGAATAATCGAGTTGGTTGGAAACATATATTTTTCATAGAAAACAATTCTAAGACGGGAAATAAAACGTTCGGAATTATTGAATTGCGTAACTTCCAAACGGGAAGAGATATCGACTTGCGGTTAGTGCGAATCGCATCAGAATGATCAAATTTGTTGGAAATATATGTTTTTCATAGAAAACAATTCAAAGACGGTAAATGAAACGTTCGGAATTATTGAATAGCGTAACTTCCAAACGGGAATAGATATCGACTTGCGGTTAGTGCCAATCGCATCGGAATAATCGAGTTGGTTGGAAATATATGTTTTTCATAGAAAACAATTCAAAGACGGGAAATAAAACTTTCGGAATTTTTGAATTGCGTAACTTCCAAACGGGCAGAGATATCGACTTGCGGTTAGTGCCTATCGCATCAGAATCATCAAGTGGGTTGGAAATGTTTGTTTTCCATAGAAACCAATTCAAAGACAAGAAATAAAACTTTCGGAATTATTGAATTGCGTAACTTCCAGACGAGAAGAGTATCTACTTGCGGTTGGTGCCAATCGCATCAGAATCATCAAATTGGTTGGAAATATATGTTTTCCATATAAAACAATTCAAAGACGGGAAATAAAACGTTCGGAATTATTGAATTGCGTAACTTCCAAACGGGAAGAGATATCGACTTGCGGTTAGTGCGAATCGCATCAGAATGATGAAATTGGTTGGAAATATATGTTTTCCATAGAAAACGATTCAAAGACGGGAAATAAAACGTTCGGAATTATTGAGTAGCGTAACTGCCAAACGTGAAGAGATATCGACTTGCGGTTAGTGCCAATCGCATCGGAATAATCGAGTTGGTTGGAAATATATGTTTTTCATAGAAAACAATTCAAAGACGGGAAATAAAACGTTCGGAATTATTGAATTGCGTAACTTCCAAACGGGAGGAGATATCGACTTGCGGTTAGTGCCAATCGCATCAGAATAATCGAGTTGGTTGGAAACATATGTTTTTCATAGAAAACAATTCTAAGACGGGAAATAAAACGTTCGGAATTATTGAATTGCGTAACTTCCAAACGGGAAGAGATATCGACTTGCGGTTAGTGCGAATCGCATCAGAATGATCAAATTTGTTGGAAATATATGTTTTCCATAGAAAACAATTCAAAGACGGTAAATGAAACGTTCGGAATTATTGAATAGCGTAACTTCCAAACGTGAATAGATATCGACTTGCGGTTAGTGCCAATCGCATCGGAATAATCGAGTTGGTTGGAAATATATGTTTTCCATATAAGACAATTCAAAGACGGGAAATAAAACGTTCGGAATTATTGAATTGCATAACTTCCAAACGGGAAGAGATGTCGACTTGCGTTTAGTGCCAATCGCATCAGAATCATCGAGTTGGTTGGAAATATATGTTTTTCGTGGAAAACAATTCAAAGACGTTCGGAATTATTGAATTGTGTAACTTCCAGACGGGAAGAGATATCGATTTGCTGTTAGTGCCAATCGCATCAGAATCATCAAATTGGTTGGAAATATAAGTTTTCCATAGAAAACAATTCAAAAACGGGAATAAAGCGTTCGGAATTATTGAATTGCGTAACTTCCAAACGGGAAGAGATATCGACTAGCGGTTAGAGCCAATCGCATCAGAATCATCGAGTTGGTTGGAAATATATTTTTTTCATGGATGACCATTCAAAAACGGGAAATAAAACGTTCGGAATTATTGAATTGTGTAACTTCCAGAGGGGAAGAGATATCGATTTGCGGTTAGTGCCAATCGCATCAGAATCATGGAGTTGGTTGGAAATATATGTTTTTCATGGAAAACAATTCAAAGACGGGAAATAAAACGTTCGGAATTATTGAATTGTGTAACTTCCAGAGGGGGAGAGATATCGACTTGCGGTTAGTGCCAATCGCATCAGAATCATGAAGTTGGTTGGAAATATATGTTTTTCATGGAAAACAATTCAAAGACGGGAAATAAAACGTTCGGAATTATTGAATTGCGTAACTTCCAAACACTAAGTGATATCGACTTGCGGTTAGTGCGAATCGCATCAGAATGATCAAATTGGTTGGAAATATATGTTTTCCATAGAAAACAATTCTAAGACGGGAAATAAAACGTTCGGAATTATTGAATAGCGTAACTTCCAAACGTGAATAGATATCGACTTGCGGTTAGTGCCAATCGCATCAGAATAATCGAGTTGGTTGGAAACATACGTTCTTCATAGAAAACAATTCAAAGACGGGAAATAAAACTTTCGGAATTATTGAATTGCATAACTTCCAAACGGGAAGAGATATCGACTTGCGGTTAGTGCGAATCGCATCAGAATGATCAAATTGGTTGGAAATATATGTTTTTCATGGAAAAAAATTCGAAGACGGGAAATAAAACTTTCGGAATTATTGAATTGCGTAACTTCCTAACGGGAAGAGATATCGACTTGTGGTTAGTGTTATCGCATCAGAATCATCAAGTAGGTTGGAAATATATGTTTTACATTGAAAACAATTCAAAGACGGGAAATAAAACTTCCGGAATTATTGAATTGCGTAACTTTCAGACGGGAAAACATATCTACTTGCGGTTGGTGCCAATCGCATCAGAATCATCAAATTGGTTGGAAATATATGTTTTTCATATAAAACAATTCAAAGACGGGAAATAAAACGTTCGGAATTATTGAATTGCGTAACTTCCAGAGGAGAAGAGTTATCGACTTGCGGTTAGTGCCAATCGCATCAGAATCATGGAGTTGGTTGGAAATATATGTTTTTCATAGAAAACAATTCAAAGACGGGAAATAAAACGATCGGAATTATTGAATGGCGTAACTTCCAGACGGGAAGAGATATCGACTTGCGGCTGGTGCCAATCGCATCAGAATCATGGATTTGGTTGGAAATATATGTTTCTCATAGAAAAAAATTCAAAGAAGGGCAATTAAACGTTCGGAAATATTGAATTGCGTAACTTCCAAACGGGAAGAGATATCGACTTGCGTTCAGTGCCAATCGCATCAGAATCATCGAGTTGGTTGGAAATATACGTTTATCATGGAAAACAATTCAAAGACGTTCGGAATTATTGAATTGGGTAACTTCCAGACGGGAAGAGGTATCGACTTGCGGCTAGTGCCAATCGCATCAGAATAATCGAGTTGGTTGGAAATACATGTTTTTCATAGAAAACAATTCAAAGACGGGAAATAAAACGTTCGGAATTTTTGAATTGCGTAACTTCCAGACGGGAAGAGATATCGATTTGCTGTTAGTGCCAATCGCATCAGAATCATCAAATTGGTTGGAAATATAAGTTTTCCATAGAAAATAATTCAAAAACGGAAATGAAGCGTTCGGAATTATTGAATTGCGTAACTTCCAAACGGGAAGAGATATCGACTTGCGGTTAGAGCCAATCGCATCAGAATCATCGAGTTGGTTGGAAATATATGTTTTTCATGAAAACAATTCAAAAACGGGAAATAAAACGTTCGGAATTATTGAATTGTGTAACTTCCAGAGGGGAAGAGATATCGACTTGCGGTTAGTGCCAATCGCATCAGAATCATGGAGTTGGTTGGAAATATATGTTTTTCATGGAAAACAATTCAAAGACGGTAAATAAAACGTTCGGAATTATTGAATTGCGTAACTTTCAAACGTAAAGAGATATCGACTTGCGGTTAGTGCGAATCGCATCAGAATGATCAAATTGGTTGGAAATATATGTTTTTCATGGAAAAAAATTCGAAGACGGGAAATAAAACTTTCGGAATTATTGAATTGCGTAACTTCCTAACGGGAAGAGATATCGACTTGTGGTTAGTGTAATCGCATCAGAATCATGGAGTTGGTTGGAAACATACGTTCTTCATAGAAAACAATTCAAAGACGGGAAATAAAACTTTCGGAATTATTGAATTGCATAACTTCCAAACGGGAAGAGATATCGACTTGCGGTTAGTGCGAATCGCATCAGAATGATCAAATTGGTTGGAAATATATGTTTTTCATGGAAAAAAATTCGAAGACGGGAAATAAAACTTTCGGAATTATTGAATTGCGTAACTTCCTAACGGGAAGAGATATCGACTTGTGGTTAGTGTAATCGCATCAGAATCATCAAGTAGGTTGGAAATATATGTTTTACATTGAAAACAATTCAAAGACGGGAAATAAAACTTCCGGAATTATTGAATTGCGTAACTTTCAGACGGGAAAACATATCTACTTGCGGTTGGTGCCAATCGCATCAGAATCATCAAATTGGTTGGAAATATATGTTTTTCATATAAAACAATTCAAAGACGGGAAATAAAACGTTCGGAATTATTGAATTGCGTAACTTCCAGAGGAGAAGAGTTATCGACTTGCGGTTAGTGCCAATCGCATCAGAATCATGGAGTTGGTTGGAAATATATGTTTTTCATAGAAAACAATTCAAAGACGGGAAATAAAACGATCGGAATTATTGAATGGCGTAACTTCCAGACGGGAAGAGATATCGACTTGCGGCTGGTGCCAATCGCATCAGAATCATGGATTTGGTTGGAAATATATGTTTCTCATAGAAAAAAATTCAAAGAAGGGCAATTAAACGTTCGGAAATATTGAATTGCGTAACTTCCAAACGGGAAGAGATATCGACTTGCGTTCAGTGCCAATCGCATCAGAATCATCGAGTTGGTTGGAAATATACGTTTATCATGGAAAACAATTCAAAGACGTTCGGAATTATTGAATTGGGTAACTTCCAGACGGGAAGAGGTATCGACTTGCGGCTAGTGCCAATCGCATCAGAATAATCGAGTTGGTTGGACGGTAAAGAATGGCGTAACTTCCAGACGGGAAGAGATATCGACTTGCGGCTAGTGCCAATAGCATCAGAATCATGGATTTGGTTGGAAATATATGTTTCTCATAGAAAACAATTCAAAGAAGGGCAATGAAACGTTCGGAAATATTGAATTGCGTAACTTCCAAACGGGAAGAGATATCGACTTGCGTTCAGTGCCAATCGCATCAGAATCATCGAGTTGGTTGGAAATATACGTTTTTCATGGAAAACAATTCAAAGACGTTCGGAATTATTGAATTGGGTAACTTCCAGACGGGAAGAGGTATCGACTTGCGGCTAGTGCCAATCGCATCAGAATCATCGAGTTGGTTGGAAATACATGTTTTTCATAGAAAACAATTCAAAGACGGGAAATAAAACGTTCGGAATTATTGAATTGCGTAACTTCCAGACGGGAAGAGATATCGATTTGCTGTTAGTGCCAATCGCATCAGAATCATCAAATTGGTTGGAAATATAAGTTTTCCTTAGAAAATAATTCAAAAACGGGAATAAAGCGTTCGGAATTATTGAATTGCGTAACTTCCAAACGGGAAGAGATATCGACTTGCGGTTAGAGCCAATCGCATCAGAATCATCGAGTTGGTTGGAAATATATGTTTTTCATGAAAACAATTCAAAAACGGGAAATAAAACGTTCGGAATTATTGAATTGTGTAACTTCCAGAGGGGAAGAGATATCGACTTGCGGTTAGTGCCAATCGCATCAGAATCATGGAGTTGGTTGGAAATATATGTTTTTCATGGAAAACAATTCAAAGACGGTAAATAAAACGTTCGGAATTATTGAATTGCGTAACTTCCAAACGTAAAGAGATATCGACTTGCGGTTAGTGCCAATCGCATCAGAATCATCAACTTGGTTGGAAATATATGTTTGCCATAGAAAACAATTCAAAGACGAGAAATAAAACGTTCGGAATTATTGAATTGCGTAACTTCCAAACGGGAAATCGACTTGCGGTTAGTGCGAATCGCATCAGAATGATCAAATTGGTTGGAAATATATGTTTTCCTTAGAAAACTATTCAAAGACGGGAAATAAAACGTTCGGAATTATTGAATAGCGTAACTTCCAAACGTGGAGAGATATCGACTTGCGGTTAGTGCCAATCGCATCAGAATAATCGAGTTGGTTGGAAATATATGTTTTTCATAGAAAACAATTCAAAGACGGGAAGTAAAACGTTCGGAGTTATTGAATTGCGTAACTTCCAAACGGGAAGAGATATCGACTTGCGGTTAGTGCGAATCGCATCAGAATGATCAAATTGGTTGGGAATATATGTTTTCCATAGAAAACAATTCAAAGACGGGAAATAAAACGTTCGGAATTATTGAATTGCTTAACTTTCAGACGGGAAGAGATATCGACTTGCGGTTAGTGCCAATCGCATCAGAATAATCGAGTTGGTTGGAAATATATGTTTTTCATAGAAAACAATTAAAAGACGGGAAATAAAACGTTCGGAATTATTGAATTGCATAACTTCCAAACGGGCAAAGATATCGACTTGCGGTTAGTGCGAATCGCATCAGAATGATCAAATTGGTTGGAAATATGTTTTCGTAGAAAACTATTCAAAGACGGGAAATAAAACGTTCGGAATTATTGAATTGCGTAACTTCCAAATGGGAAGAGATATCGACTTGCGGTTAGAGCCAATCGCACCAGAATCATCGAGTTAGTTGGAAATATATGTTTTCCATAGAAAACAATTCAAATACGGGAAATAAAACGTTCGGAATCATTGAATTGCGTAACTTCCAAACGGGGAGAGTATCTACTTCTTGCGGTTGGTGCCAATCGCTTCAGAATCATCAAATTGGTTGGAAATATATGTTTTCCATATAAAACTATTCAAAGACGGGAAATAAAACGTTCGGAATTATTGAATTGCGTAACTTCCAAACGGGAAGAGATATCGACTTGCGGTTAGTGCGAATCGCATCAGAATGATCAAATTGGTTGGAAATATATGTTCTCCATAGAAAACAATTCAAAGACGGGAAATAAAACGTTCGGAATTATTGAGTAGCGTTACTTCCAAACGTGAAGAGATATCGACTTGCAGTTAGTGCCAATCGCATCAGAATATTGAGTTGGTTGGAAATATATGTTTTCCATAGAAAACAATTCGAAGACGGGAAATAAAACGTTCGGAATTATTGAGTAGCGTAACTTCCAAACGTGAAGAGATATCGACTCGCGGTTAGTGCCAATTGCATCAGAATAATCGAGTTGGTTGGAAATATATGTTTTTCATAGAAAACAATTCAAAGACGGGAAATAAAACGTTCGGAATTATTGAATTGCATAACTTCCAAACGGGCAGAGATATCGACTTGCGGTTAGTGCGAATCGCATCAGAATGATCAAATTGGTTGGAAATATATGTTTTTCATAGAAAACAATTCAAAGACGAGAAAAAAAAACATTCGGAATTATTGAATTGCGTAACTTCCAAACGGGAAGAGATATCGATTTGCTGTTAGTGTCAATCGCATCAGAATCATCAAATTGGTTGGAAATATAAGTTTTCCATAGAAAACAATTCAAAGACGGGAAATAAAACGTTCGAAATTATTGAATTGCGTAACTTCCAAACGGAAAGAGATATCGACTTGCGGTTAGTGCGAATCGCATCGGAATGATCAAATTGGTTGGAAATATATGTTTTCCATAGAAAACAATTCGGAGACGGGAAATAAAACGTTCGGAATTATTGAGTAGCGTAACTTCCAAACGTGAAGAGATATCGACTTGCGGTTAGTGCCAATTGCATCAGAATAATCGAGTTGGTTGGAAATATATGTTCTTCAAAGAAAACAATTCAAAGACGGGAAACAAAACGTTCGGAATTATTGAATTGCGTAACTTCCAAACGAGAGGAGATATCGACTTGTGGTTAGTGCGAATCGCATCAGAATGATCAAATTTGTTGGAAATATATGTTTTCCATAGAAAACAATTCAAAGACGGGAAATAAAACGTTCAGAATTATTGAATAGTGTAACTTTCAAACGTGAATAGATATCGACTTGCGGTTAGTGCCAATCGCATCAGAATAATCGGGTTGGCTGGAAATATATGTTTCTCATAGAAAACAATTCAAAGACGGGAAATAAAACGTTCGGAATTATTGAATTGCATAACTTCCAAACGGGAAGAGATATCGACTTGCGGTTAGTGCCAATCGCATCAGAATAATCGAGTTGGTTGGAAATTTATGTTTTTCATAGAAAACAATTCAAAGACGGGAAATAAAACGTTCGGAATTATTGAATTGCGTAACTTCCAAACGGGAAGAGATATCGACTTACGGTTAGTGTCAAGCGCATCAGAATAATCGAGTTGGTTGGAAATGTATGTTTTTCATAGAACACAATTCAAAGACGGGAAATAAAACGTTCGGAATTATTGAATTGCGTAACTTCCAAACGGGAGGAAATATCGACTTGCGGTTAGTGCGAATCGCATCAGAATGATCAAATTGGTTGGGAATATATGTTTTCCATAGAAAACAATTCAAAGACGGGAAATAAAACGTTCGGAATTATTGAATAGCGTAACTTCCAAACGTGAATAGATATCGACTTGCGGATAGTGCCAAGCGCATCAGAATAATCGAGTTGGTTGGAAATATATGTTTTTCATAGAAAACAATTCGAAGCCGGGAAATAAAACGTTCGGAATTATTGAATTGCGTAACTTCCGAACGGGAAGAGATATCGACTTGCGATTAGGGCGAATCGCATCAGAATGATCAAATTGGTTGGAAATATATGTTTTCCATAGAAAACAATCCAAAGACGGGAAATAAAACGTTCGGAATTATTGAATAGCGTAACTTCCAAACGTGAATAGATATCGACTTGCGGTTAGTGCCAAGCGCATCAGAATAATCGAGTTGGTTGGAAATATATGTTTTTCATAGAAAACAATCCAAAGACGGGAAATAAGACGTTCGGATATATTGAATTGCGTAACATCCAAACGGGAAGAGATATCGACTTGCTGTTAGTGCGAATCACATCAGAATGATCAAATTGGTTGAGAATATATGTTTTCCATAGAAAACAATTCAAAGACGGGAAATAAAACGTTCGGAATTATTGAATAGCGTAACTTCCAAACGTGAATAGATATCGACTTGCGGATAGTGCCAAGCGCATCAGAATAATCGAGTTGGTTGGAAATATATGTTTTTCATAGAAAACAATTCAAAGACGGGAAATAAAACGTTCGGAATTATTGAATTGCGTAACTTCCAAACGGGAAGAGATATCGACTTGCGGTTAGTGCGAATCGCATCAGAATGATCAAATTGGTTGGAAATATATGTTTTCCATAGAAAACAATTCAAAGACGGGAAATAAAACGTTCGGAATTATTGAATAGCGTAACTTCCAAACGTGAATAGATATCGACTTGCGGTTAGTGCCAAGCGCATCAGAATAATCGAGTTGGTTGGAAATATATGTTTTTCATAGAAAACAATTCGAAGACGGGAAATAAAACGTTCGGAATTATTGAAATGCGTAACTTACAAACGGGAAGAGATATCGACTTGCGGTTAGTGCGAATCGCATCAGAATGATCAAATTGGTGTGTATCAGTATGTTTTCCATAGAAAACAATTCAAAGACGGGAAATAAAACGTTCGGAATCATTGAATAGTGTAACTTCCAAACGTGAAGAGATATCGACTTGCGGTTAGTGCCAATCGCATCAGAATAATCGAGTTGGTTGGAAATATATGTTTTTCATGGAAAACAATTCAAAGACGGGAAGTAAAACGTTCGGAATTATTGAATTGCGTAACTTCCAAACGGAAAGAGATATCGACTTGCGGTTAATGCGAATCGCATCAGAATGATCAAATTGGTTGGAAATATATGTTTTCCATAGAAAACAATTCAAAGACGGGAAATAAAACGTTCGGAATTATTGAATAGGGTAACTTCCAAACGTGAATAGATATCGACTTGCGGATAGTGCCAAGCGCATCAGAATAATCGAGTTGGTTGGAAATATATGTTTTTCATAGAAAACAATTCAAAGACGGGAAATAAAACGTTCGGAATTATTGAATTGCGTAACTTCCAAACGGGAAGAGATATCGACTTGCGGTTAGTGCGAATCGCATCTGAATGATCAAATTGGTTGGAAATATATGTTTTCCATAGAAAACAATTCAAAGACGGGAAATAAAACGTTCGGAATTATTGAATATCGTAACTTCCAAACGTGAATAGATATCGACTTGCGGTTAGTGCCAAGCGCATCAGAATAATCGAGTTGGTTGGAAATATATGTTTTTCATAGAAAACAATCCAAAGACCGGAAATAAAACGTTCGGAATTATTGAATTGCGTAACTTCCAAACGGGAAGAGATATCGACTTTCGGTTAGTGCGAATCGCATCAGAATGATCAAATTGGTTGGAAATATATGTTTTCCATAGAAAACAATTCAAAGACGGGAAATAAAACGTTCGGAATTATTGAATGGCGTAACTTCCAAACGTGACGAGATATCGACTTGCGGTTAGTGCCAATCGCATCAGAATCATCAAGTTGGTTGGAAATATATGTTTTCCATAGAAAACAATTCAAAGACGGGAAATAAAACGTTCGGAATTATTGAATGGCGTAACTTCCAAACGTGAAGAGATATCGACTTGCGGTTAGTGCCAATCGCATCAGAATCATCAAGTTGGTTGGAAATATATGTTTTCCATAGAAAACAATTCAAAGACGGGAAATAAAACGTTCGGAATTATTGAATTGCGTAACTTCCAAACGGGAAGAGATATCGACTTGCGGTTAGTGCGAATCGCATCAGAATGATCAAATTGGTTGGAAATTTATGTTTTCCATAGAAAACAATTCAAAGACGGGGAATAAGACGTTCGGAATTATTGAATAGCGTAACTTCCAAACGTGAATAGATATCGACTTGCGGTTAGTGCCAAGCGCTTCAGAATAATCGAGTTGGTTGGAAATATATGTTTTTCATAGAAAACAATTCAAAGACGGGAAATAAAACGTTCGGAATTATTGAATTGCGTAACTTCCAAACGGGAAGAGATATCGACTTACGGTTAGTGTCAAGCGCATCAGAATAATCGAGTTGGTTGGAAATGTATGTTTTTCATAGAACACAATTCAAAGACGGGAAATAAAACGTTCGGAATTATTGAATTGCGTAACTTCCAAACGGGAGGAAATATCGACTTGCGGTTAGTGCGAATCGCATCAGAATGATCAAATTGGTTGGGAATATATGTTTTCCATAGAAAACAATTCAAAGACGGGAAATAAAACGTTCGGAATTATTGAATAGCGTAACTTCCAAACGTGAATAGATATCGACTTGCGGATAGTGCCAAGCGCATCAGAATAATCGAGTTGGTTGGAAATATATGTTTTTCATAGAAAACAATTCGAAGCCGGGAAATAAAACGTTCGGAATTATTGAATTGCGTAACTTCCGAACGGGAAGAGATATCGACTTGCGATTAGTGCGAATCGCATCAGAATGATCAAATTGGTTGGAAATATATGTTTTCCATAGAAAACAATCCAAAGACGGGAAATAAAACGTTCGGAATTATTGAATAGCGTAACTTCCAAACGTGAATAGATATCGACTTGCGGTTAGTGCCAAGCGCATCAGAATAATCGAGTTGGTTGGAAATATATGTTTTTCATAGAAAACAATCCAAAGACGGGAAATAAGACGTTCGGAATTATTGAATTGCGTAACATCCAAACGGGAAGAGATATCGACTCGCGGTTAGTGCGAATCACATCAGAATGATCAAATTGGTTGGGAATATATGTTTTCCATAGAAAACAATTCAAAGACGGGATATAAAACGTTCGGAATTATTGAATAGCGTAACTTCCAAACGTGAATAGATATCGACTTGCGGATAGTGCCAAGCGCATCAGAATAATCGAGTTGGTTGGAAATATATGTTTTTCATAGAAAACAATTCAAAGACGGGAAATAAAACGTTCGGAATTATTGAATTGCGTAACTTCCAAACGGGAAGAGATATCGACTTGCGGTTAGTGCGAATCGCATCAGAATGATCAAATTGATTGGAAATATATGTTTTCCATAGAAAACAATTCAAAGACGGGAAATAAAACGTTCGGAATTATTGAATAGCGTAACTTCCAAACGTGAATAGATATCGACTTGCGGTTAGTGCCAAGCGCATCAGAATAATCGAGTTGGTTGGAAATATATGTTTTTCATAGAAAACAATTCAAAGACGGGAAATAAAACGTTCGGAATTATTGAAATGCGTAACTTACAAACGGGAAGAGATATCGACTTGCGGTTAGTGCGAATCGCATCAGAATGATCAAATTGGTGTGTATCAGTATGTTTTCCATAGAAAACAATTCAAAGACGGGAAATAAAACGTTCGGAATCATTGAATAGTGTAACTTCCAAACGTGAAGAGATATCGACTTGCGGTTAGTGCCAATCGCATCAGAATAATCGAGTTGGTTGGAAATATATGTTTTTCATGGAAAACAATTCAAAGACGGGAAGTAAAACGTTCGGAATTATTGAATTGCGTAACTTCCAAACGGAAAGAGATATCGACTTGCGGTTAATGCGAATCGCATCAGAATGATCAAATTGGTTGGAAATATATGTTTTCCATAGAAAACAATTCAAAGACGGGAAATAAAACGTTCGGAATTATTGAATAGCGTAACTTCCAAACGTGAATAGATATCGACTTGCGGATAGTGCCAAGCGCATCAGAATAATCGAGTTGGTTGGAAATATATGTTTTTCATAGAAAACAATTCAAAGACGGGAAATAAAACGTTCGGAATTATTGAATTGCGTAACTTCCAAACGGGAAGAGATATCGACTTGCGGTTAGTGCGAATCGCATCAGAATGATCAAATTGGTTGGAAATATATGTTTTCCATAGAAAACAATTCAAAGACGGGAAATAAAACGTTCGGAATTATTGAATAGCGTAACTTCCAAACGTGAATAGATATCGACTTGCGGTTAGTGCCAAGCGCATCAGAATAATCGAGTTGGTTGGAAATATATGTTTTTCATAGAAAACAATCCAAAGACGGGAAATAAAACGTTCGGAATTATTGAATTGCGTAACTTCCAAACGGGAAGAGATATCGACTTGCGGTTAGTGCGAATCGCATCAGAATGATCAAATTGGTTGGAAATATATGTTTTCCATAGAAAACAATTCAAAGACGGGAAATAAAACGTTCGGAATTATTGAATAGCGTAATTTCCAAATGTGCATAGATATCGACTTGCGGATAGTGCCAAGCGCATCAGAATAATCGAGTTGGTTGGAAATATATGTTTTTCATAGAAAACAATTCAAAGACGGGAAATAAAACGTTCGGAATTATTGCAATGCGTAACTTCCAAACGGGAAGAGATATCGACTTGCGGTTAGTGCGAATCGCATCAGAATGATCAAATTGGTTGGAAATATATGTTTTCCATAGAAAACAATTCAAAGACGGGAAATAGAACGTTCGGAATTATTGAATAGCGTAACTTCCAAACGTGAATAGATATCGACTTGCGGTTAGTGCCAAGCGCATCAGAATAATCGAGTTGGTTGGAAATATATGTTTTTCATAGAAAACAATTCAAAGACGGAAAATAAAACGTTCAGAATTATTGAATTGCGTAACATCCAAACGGGAAGAGATATCGACTTGCGGTTAGTGCGAATCGCATCAGAATGATCAAATTGATTGGGAATATATGTTTTCCATAGAAAACAATTCAAAGACGGAAAATAAAACGTTCGGAATTATTGAATAGCGTAACTTCCAAACGTGAATAGATATCGACTTGCGGATAGTGCCAAGCGCATCAGAATAATCGAGTTGGTTGGAAATATATATTTTTCATAGAAAACAATTCAAAGACGGAAAATAAAACGTTCAGAATTATTGAATTGCGTAACTTCCAAACGGGAAGAGATATCGACTTGCGGTTAGTGCGAATCGCATCAGAATGATCAAATTGATTGGGAATATATGTTTTCCATAGAAAACGATTCAAAGACGGGAAATAAAACTTTCGGAATTTTTGAATTGCGTAACTTCCAAACGGGCAGAGATATCGACTTGCGGTTAGTGCCTATCGCATCAGAATCATCAAGTAGGTTGGAAATGTTTGTTTTCCATAGAAACCAATTCAAAGACAAGAAATAAAACTTTCGGAATTATTGAATTGCGTAACTTCCAGACGAGAAGAGTATCTACTTGCGGTTGGTGCCAATCGCATCAGAATCATCAAATTGGTTGGAAATATATGTTTTCCATATAAAACAATTCAAAGAGGGGAAATAAAACGTTCGGAATTATTGAATTGCGTAACTTCCAAACGGGAAGAGATATCGACTTGCGGTTAGTGCGAATCGCATCAGAATGATGAAATTGGTTGGAAATATATGTTTTCCATAGAAAACGATTCAAAGACGGGAAATAAAACGTTCGGAATTATTGAGTAGCGTAACTGCCAAACGTGAAGAGATATCGACTTGCGGTTAGTGCCAATCGCATCAGAATAATCGAGTTGGTAGGAAATATGAGTTTTTCATAGAAAACAATTCAAAGACGGGGAATAAAACGTTCGGAATTATTGAATTGCGTAACTTCCAAACGGGAGGAGATATCGACTTGCGGTTAGTGCCAATCGCATCAGAATATACGAGGTGGTTGGAAATATATGTTTTTCATAGAAAACTATTCAAAGACGGGAAATAAAACGTTCGGAATTATTGAATTGCGTAACTTCCAAACGGGAGGAGATATCGACTTGCGGTTAGTGCCAATCGCATCAGAATAATCGAGTTGGTTGGAAACATATGTTTTTCATAGAAAACAATTCTAAGACGGGAAATAAAACGTTCGGAATTATTGAATTGCGTAACTGCCAAACGTGAAGAGATATCGACTTGCGGTTAGTGCCAATCGCATCAGAATAATCGAGTTGGTAGGAAATATGAGTTTTTCATAGAAAACAATTCAAAGACGGGGAATAAAACGTTCGGAATTATTGAATTGCGTAACTTCCAAACGGGAGGAGATATCGACTTGCGGTTAGTGCCAATCGCATCAGAATATAAGAGGTGGTTGGAAATATATGTTTTTCATAGAAAACTATTCAAAGACGGGAAATAAAACGTTCGGAATTATTGAATTGCGTAACTTCCAAACGGGAGGAGATATCGACTTGCGGTTAGTGCCAATCGCATCAGAATAATCGAGTTGGTTGGAAACATATATTTTTCATAGAAAACAATTCTAAGACGGGAAATAAAACGTTCGGAATTATTGAATTGCGTAACTTCCAAACGGGAAGAGATATCGACTTGCGGTTAGTGCGAATCGCATCAGAATGATCAAATTTGTTGGAAATATATGTTTTTCATAGAAAACAATTCAAAGACGGTAAATGAAACGTTCGGAATTATTGAATAGCGTAACTTCCAAACGGGAATAGATATCGACTTGCGGTTAGTGCCAATCGCATCGGAATAATCGAGTTGGTTGGAAATATATGTTTTTCATAGAAAACAATTCAAAGACGGGAAATAAAACTTTCGGAATTTTTGAATTGCGTAACTTCCAAACGGGCAGAGATATCGACTTGCGGTTAGTGCCTATCGCATCAGAATCATCAAGTGGGTTGGAAATGTTTGTTTTCCATAGAAACCAATTCAAAGACAAGAAATAAAACTTTCGGAATTATTGAATTGCGTAACTTCCAGACGAGAAGAGTATCTACTTGCGGTTGGTGCCAATCGCATCAGAATCATCAAATTGGTTGGAAATATATGTTTTCCATATAAAACAATTCAAAGACGGGAAATAAAACGTTCGGAATTATTGAATTGCGTAACTTCCAAACGGGAAGAGATATCGACTTGCGGTTAGTGCGAATCGCATCAGAATGATGAAATTGGTTGGAAATATATGTTTTCCATAGAAAACGATTCAAAGACGGGAAATAAAACGTTCGGAATTATTGAGTAGCGTAACTGCCAAACGTGAAGAGATATCGACTTGCGGTTAGTGCCAATCGCATCGGAATAATCGAGTTGGTTGGAAATATATGTTTTTCATAGAAAACAATTCAAAGACGGGAAATAAAACGTTCGGAATTATTGAATTGCGTAACTTCCAAACGGGAGGAGATATCGACTTGCGGTTAGTGCCAATCGCATCAGAATAATCGAGTTGGTTGGAAACATATGTTTTTCATAGAAAACAATTCTAAGACGGGAAATAAAACGTTCGGAATTATTGAATTGCGTAACTTCCAAACGGGAAGAGATATCGACTTGCGGTTAGTGCGAATCGCATCAGAATGATCAAATTTGTTGGAAATATATGTTTTCCATAGAAAACAATTCAAAGACGGTAAATGAAACGTTCGGAATTATTGAATAGCGTAACTTCCAAACGTGAATAGATATCGACTTGCGGTTAGTGCCAATCGCATCGGAATAATCGAGTTGGTTGGAAATATATGTTTTCCATATAAGACAATTCAAAGACGGGAAATAAAACGTTCGGAATTATTGAATTGCATAACTTCCAAACGGGAAGAGATGTCGACTTGCGTTTAGTGCCAATCGCATCAGAATCATCGAGTTGGTTGGAAATATATGTTTTTCGTGGAAAACAATTCAAAGACGTTCGGAATTATTGAATTGTGTAACTTCCAGACGGGAAGAGATATCGATTTGCTGTTAGTGCCAATCGCATCAGAATCATCAAATTGGTTGGAAATATAAGTTTTCCATAGAAAACAATTCAAAAACGGGAATAAAGCGTTCGGAATTATTGAATTGCGTAACTTCCAAACGGGAAGAGATATCGACTAGCGGTTAGAGCCAATCGCATCAGAATCATCGAGTTGGTTGGAAATATATTTTTTTCATGGATGACCATTCAAAAACGGGAAATAAAACATTCGGAATTATTGAATTGTGTAACTTCCAGAGGGGAAGAGATATCGATTTGCGGTTAGTGCCAATCGCATCAGAATCATGGAGTTGGTTGGAAATATATGTTTTTCATGGAAAACAATTCAAAGACGGGAAATAAAACGTTCGGAATTATTGAATTGTGTAACTTCCAGAGGGGGAGAGATATCGACTTGCGGTTAGTGCCAATCGCATCAGAATCATGAAGTTGGTTGGAAATATATGTTTTTCATGGAAAACAATTCAAAGACGGGAAATAAAACGTTCGGAATTATTGAATTGCGTAACTTCCAAACACTAAGTGATATCGACTTGCGGTTAGTGCGAATCGCATCAGAATGATCAAATTGGTTGGAAATATATGTTTTCCATAGAAAACAATTCTAAGACGGGAAATAAAACGTTCGGAATTATTGAATAGCGTAACTTCCAAACGTGAATAGATATCGACTTGCGGTTAGTGCCAATCGCATCAGAATAATCGAGTTGGTTGGAAACATACGTTCTTCATAGAAAACAATTCAAAGACGGGAAATAAAACTTTCGGAATTATTGAATTGCATAACTTCCAAACGGGAAGAGATATCGACTTGCGGTTAGTGCGAATCGCATCAGAATGATCAAATTGGTTGGAAATATATGTTTTTCATGGAAAAAAATTCGAAGACGGGAAATAAAACTTTCGGAATTATTGAATTGCGTAACTTCCTAACGGGAAGAGATATCGACTTGTGGTTAGTGTAATCGCATCAGAATCATCAAGTAGGTTGGAAATATATGTTTTACATTGAAAACAATTCAAAGACGGGAAATAAAACTTCCGGAATTATTGAATTGCGTAACTTTCAGACGGGAAAACATATCTACTTGCGGTTGGTGCCAATCGCATCAGAATCATCAAATTGGTTGGAAATATATGTTTTTCATATAAAACAATTCAAAGACGGGAAATAAAACGTTCGGAATTATTGAATTGCGTAACTTCCAGAGGAGAAGAGTTATCGACTTGCGGTTAGTGCCAATCGCATCAGAATCATGGAGTTGGTTGGAAATATATGTTTTTCATAGAAAACAATTCAAAGACGGGAAATAAAACGATCGGAATTATTGAATGGCGTAACTTCCAGACGGGAAGAGATATCGACTTGCGGCTGGTGCCAATCGCTTCAGAATCATGGATTTGGTTGGAAATATATGTTTCTCATAGAAAAAAATTCAAAGAAGGGCAATTAAACGTTCGGAAATATTGAATTGCGTAACTTCCAAACGGGAAGAGATATCGACTTGCGTTCAGTGCCAATCGCATCAGAATCATCGAGTTGGTTGGAAATATACGTTTATCATGGAAAACAATTCAAAGACGTTCGGAATTATTGAATTGGGTAACTTCCAGACGGGAAGAGGTATCGACTTGCGGCTAGTGCCAATCGCATCAGAATAATCGAGTTGGTTGGAAATACATGTTTTTCATAGAAAACAATTCAAAGACGGGAAATAAAACGTTCGGAATTTTTGAATTGCGTAACTTCCAGACGGGAAGAGATATCGATTTGCTGTTAGTGCCAATCGCATCAGAATCATCAAATTGGTTGGAAATATAAGTTTTCCATAGAAAATAATTCAAAAACGGAAATGAAGCGTTCGGAATTATTGAATTGCGTAACTTCCAAACGGGAAGAGATATCGACTTGCGGTTAGAGCCAATCGCATCAGAATCATCGAGTTGGTTGGAAATATATGTTTTTCATGAAAACAATTCAAAAACGGGAAATAAAACGTTCGGAATTATTGAATTGTGTAACTTCCAGAGGGGAAGAGATATCGACTTGCGGTTAGTGCCAATCGCATCAGAATCATGGAGTTGGTTGGAAATATATGTTTTTCATGGAAAACAATTCAAAGACGGTAAATAAAACGTTCGGAATTATTGAATTGCGTAACTTTCAAACGTAAAGAGATATCGACTTGCGGTTAGTGCGAATCGCATCAGAATGATCAAATTGGTTGGAAATATATGTTTTTCATGGAAAAAAATTCGAAGACGGGAAATAAAACTTTCGGAATTATTGAATTGCGTAACTTCCTAACGGGAAGAGATATCGACTTGTGGTTAGTGTAATCGCATCAGAATCATGGAGTTGGTTGGAAACATACGTTCTTCATAGAAAACAATTCAAAGACGGGAAATAAAACTTTCGGAATTATTGAATTGCATAACTTCCAAACGGGAAGAGATATCGACTTGCGGTTAGTGCGAATCGCATCAGAATGATCAAATTGGTTGGAAATATATGTTTTTCATGGAAAAAAATTCGAAGACGGGAAATAAAACTTTCGGAATTATTGAATTGCGTAACTTCCTAACGGGAAGAGATATCGACTTGTGGTTAGTGTAATCGCATCAGAATCATCAAGTAGGTTGGAAATATATGTTTTACATTGAAAACAATTCAAAGACGGGAAATAAAACTTCCGGAATTATTGAATTGCGTAACTTTCAGACGGGAAAACATATCTACTTGCGGTTGGTGCCAATCGCATCAGAATCATCAAATTGGTTGGAAATATATGTTTTTCATATAAAACAATTCAAAGACGGGAAATAAAACGTTCGGAATTATTGAATTGCGTAACTTCCAGAGGAGAAGAGTTATCGACTTGCGGTTAGTGCCAATCGCATCAGAATCATGGAGTTGGTTGGAAATATATGTTTTTCATAGAAAACAATTCAAAGACGGGAAATAAAACGATCGGAATTATTGAATGGCGTAACTTCCAGACGGGAAGAGATATCGACTTGCGGCTGGTGCCAATCGCATCAGAATCATGGATTTGGTTGGAAATATATGTTTCTCATAGAAAAAAATTCAAAGAAGGGCAATTAAACGTTCGGAAATATTGAATTGCGTAACTTCCAAACGGGAAGAGATATCGACTTGCGTTCAGTGCCAATCGCATCAGAATCATCGAGTTGGTTGGAAATATACGTTTATCATGGAAAACAATTCAAAGACGTTCGGAATTATTGAATTGGGTAACTTCCAGACGGGAAGAGGTATCGACTTGCGGCTAGTGCCAATCGCATCAGAATAATCGAGTTGGTTGGACGGTAAAGAATGGCGTAACTTCCAGACGGGAAGAGATATCGACTTGCGGCTAGTGCCAATAGCATCAGAATCATGGATTTGGTTGGAAATATATGTTTCTCATAGAAAACAATTCAAAGAAGGGCAATGAAACGTTCGGAAATATTGAATTGCGTAACTTCCAAACGGGAAGAGATATCGACTTGCGTTCAGTGCCAATCGCATCAGAATCATCGAGTTGGTTGGAAATATACGTTTTTCATGGAAAACAATTCAAAGACGTTCGGAATTATTGAATTGGGTAACTTCCAGACGGGAAGAGGTATCGACTTGCGGCTAGTGCCAATCGCATCAGAATCATCGAGTTGGTTGGAAATACATGTTTTTCATAGAAAACAATTCAAAGACGGGAAATAAAACGTTCGGAATTATTGAATTGCGTAACTTCCAGACGGGAAGAGATATCGATTTGCTGTTAGTGCCAATCGCATCAGAATCATCAAATTGGTTGGAAATATAAGTTTTCCTTAGAAAATAATTCAAAAACGGGAATAAAGCGTTCGGAATTATTGAATTGCGTAACTTCCAAACGGGAAGAGATATCGACTTGCGGTTAGAGCCAATCGCATCAGAATCATCGAGTTGGTTGGAAATATATGTTTTTCATGAAAACAATTCAAAAACGGGAAATAAAACGTTCGGAATTATTGAATTGTGTAACTTCCAGAGGGGAAGAGATATCGACTTGCGGTTAGTGCCAATCGCATCAGAATCATGGAGTTGGTTGGAAATATATGTTTTTCATGGAAAACAATTCAAAGACGGTAAATAAAACGTTCGGAATTATTGAATTGCGTAACTTCCAAACGTAAAGAGATATCGACTTGCGGTTAGTGCCAATCGCATCAGAATCATCAAGTTGGTTGGAAATATATGTTTGCCATAGAAAACAATTCAAAGACGAGAAATAAAACGTTCGGAATTATTGAATTGCGTAACTTCCAAACGGGAAATCGACTTGCGGTTAGTGCGAATCGCATCAGAATGATCAAATTGGTTGGAAATATATGTTTTCCTTAGAAAACTATTCAAAGACGGGAAATAAAACGTTCGGAATTATTGAATAGCGTAACTTCCAAACGTGGAGAGATATCGACTTGCGGTTAGTGCCAATCGCATCAGAATAATCGAGTTGGTTGGAAATATATGTTTTTCATAGAAAACAATTCAAAGACGGGAAGTAAAACGTTCGGAGTTATTGAATTGCGTAACTTCCAAACGGGAAGAGATATCGACTTGCGGTTAGTGCGAATCGCATCAGAATGATCAAATTGGTTGGGAATATATGTTTTCCATAGAAAACAATTCAAAGACGGGAAATAAAACGTTCGGAATTATTGAATTGCTTAACTTTCAGACGGGAAGAGATATCGACTTGCGGTTAGTGCCAATCGCATCAGAATAATCGAGTTGGTTGGAAATATATGTTTTTCATAGAAAACAATTAAAAGACGGGAAATAAAACGTTCGGAATTATTGAATTGCATAACTTCCAAACGGGCAAAGATATCGACTTGCGGTTAGTGCGAATCGCATCAGAATGATCAAATTGGTTGGAAATATGTTTTCGTAGAAAACTATTCAAAGACGGGAAATAAAACGTTCGGAATTATTGAATTGCGTAACTTCCAAATGGGAAGAGATATCGACTTGCGGTTAGAGCCAATCGCACCAGAATCATCGAGTTAGTTGGAAATATATGTTTTCCATAGAAAACAATTCAAATACGGGAAATAAAACGTTCGGAATCATTGAATTGCGTAACTTCCAAACGGGGAGAGTATCTACTTCTTGCGGTTGGTGCCAATCGCTTCAGAATCATCAAATTGGTTGGAAATATATGTTTTCCATATAAAACTATTCAAAGACGGGAAATAAAACGTTCGGAATTATTGAATTGCGTAACTTCCAAACGGGAAGAGATATCGACTTGCGGTTAGTGCGAATCGCATCAGAATGATCAAATTGGTTGGAAATATATGTTCTCCATAGAAAACAATTCAAAGACGGGAAATAAAACGTTCGGAATTATTGAGTAGCGTTACTTCCAAACGTGAAGAGATATCGACTTGCAGTTAGTGCCAATCGCATCAGAATATTGAGTTGGTTGGAAATATATGTTTTCCATAGAAAACAATTCGAAGACGGGAAATAAAACGTTCGGAATTATTGAGTAGCGTAACTTCCAAACGTGAAGAGATATCGACTCGCGGTTAGTGCCAATTGCATCAGAATAATCGAGTTGGTTGGAAATATATGTTTTTCATAGAAAACAATTCAAAGACGGGAAATAAAACGTTCGGAATTATTGAATTGCATAACTTCCAAACGGGCAGAGATATCGACTTGCGGTTAGTGCGAATCGCATCAGAATGATCAAATTGGTTGGAAATATATGTTTTTCATAGAAAACAATTCAAAGACGAGAAAAAAAAACATTCGGAATTATTGAATTGCGTAACTTCCAAACGGGAAGAGATATCGATTTGCTGTTAGTGTCAATCGCATCAGAATCATCAAATTGGTTGGAAATATAAGTTTTCCATAGAAAACAATTCAAAGACGGGAAATAAAACGTTCGAAATTATTGAATTGCGTAACTTCCAAACGGAAAGAGATATCGACTTGCGGTTAGTGCGAATCGCATCGGAATGATCAAATTGGTTGGAAATATATGTTTTCCATAGAAAACAATTCGGAGACGGGAAATAAAACGTTCGGAATTATTGAGTAGCGTAACTTCCAAACGTGAAGAGATATCGACTTGCGGTTAGTGCCAATTGCATCAGAATAATCGAGTTGGTTGGAAATATATGTTCTTCAAAGAAAACAATTCAAAGACGGGAAACAAAACGTTCGGAATTATTGAATTGCGTAACTTCCAAACGAGAGGAGATATCGACTTGTGGTTAGTGCGAATCGCATCAGAATGATCAAATTTGTTGGAAATATATGTTTTCCATAGAAAACAATTAAAGACGGGAAATAAAACGTTCAGAATTATTGAATAGTGTAACTTTCAAACGTGAATAGATATCGACTTGCGGTTAGTGCCAATCGCATCAGAATAATCGGGTTGGCTGGAAATATATGTTTCTCATAGAAAACAATTCAAAGACGGGAAATAAAACGTTCGGAATTATTGAATTGCATAACTTCCAAACGGGAAGAGATATCGACTTGCGGTTAGTGCCAATCGCATCAGAATAATCGAGTTGGTTGGAAATTTATGTTTTTCATAGAAAACAATTCAAAGACGGGAAATAAAACGTTCGGAATTATTGAATTGCGTAACTTCCAAACGGGAAGAGATATCGACTTGCGGTTAGTGCGAATCGCATCAGAATGATCAAATTGGTTGGAAATATAAGTTTTCCATAGAAAACAATTCAAAAACGGAAATAAAGCGTTCGGAATTATTGAATTGCGTAACTTCCAAACGGGAAGAGATATCGACTAGCGGTTAGAGCCAATCGCATCAGAATCATCGAGTTGGTTGGAAATATATTTTTTTCGTGGATGACAATTCAGAAACGGGAAATAAAACGTTCGGAATTATTGAATTGTGTAATTTCCTGAGGGGAACAGATATCGACTTGCGGTTAGTGCCAATCGCATCAGAATCATGGAGTTGGTTGGAAATATATGTTTTTCATGGAAAACAAATCAAAGACGGGAAATAAAACGTTCGGAATTATTGAATTGTGTAACTTCCAGAGGGGGAGAGATATCGACTTGCGGTTAGTGAAAATCGCATCAGAATCATGGAGTTGGTTAGAAATATATGTTTTTCGTGGAAAACAATTCAAAGACGGGAAATAAAACGTTCGGAATTATTGAATTGCGTAACTTCCAAACGGGAAGAGATATCGATTTGCGGTTAGTGCGAATCGCATCAGAATGATCAAATTGGTTGGAAATATATGTTTTCCATAGAAAACAATTCAAAGACGGGAAATAAAACGTTCGGAATTATTGAATAGCGTAACTTCCAAACGTGAATAGATATCGACTTGCGGTTAGTGCCAATCGCATCAGAATAATCGAGTTGGTTGGAAACATATGTTCTTCATAGAACACAATTCAAAGACGGGAAATAAAACGTTCGGAATAATTGAATTGCGTAACTTCCAAACGGGAAGAGATATCGACTTGCGGTTAGTGCGAATCGCATCAGAATGATCAAATTGGTTGGAAATATATGTTTTCCATAGAAAACAATTCAAAGACGGGAAACAAATCGTTCGGAATTATTGAATTGCATAACTTTCAGACGGGAAGAGATATCGACTTGCAGTTAGTGTCAATCGCATCAGAATCATCGAGTTAGTTGGAAATAAATGTTTTTCATAGAAAACAATTCAGAGACGGGAACTAAAACGTTCGGAATAATTGAATTGCGTAACTTCCAAACGGGAAGAGATATCGACTTGCGGTTAGTGCGAATCGCATCAGAATGATCAAATTGGTTGGAAATATATGTTTTCCATAGAAAACAATTCAAAGACGGGAAACAAATCGTTCGGAATTATTGAATTGCATAACTTTCAGACGGGAAGAGATATCGACTTGCGGTTAGTGCCAATCGCATCAGAATAATCGAATTGGTTGGAAATATATGTTTTTCATAGAAAACAATTCAAAGAGACGGGAAATAAAACGTTCGGAATTATTGAATTGCATAACTTCCAAACGAGAAGAGATGTCGACTTGCGTTTAGTGCCAATCGCATCAGAATCATCGAGTTGGTTGGAAATATATGTTTTTCATGGAAAACAATTCAAAGACGTTCGGAATTATTGAATTGCGTAACTTCCAGACGGGAAGAGATATCGATTTGCTGTTAGTGCCAATCGCATCAGAATCATCAAATTGGTTGGAAATATAAGTTTTCCATAGAAAACAATTCAAAAACGGAAATAAAGCGTTCGGAATTATTGAATTGCGTAATTTTCAAACGGGAAGAGATATCGACTAGCGGTTAGAGCCAATCGCATCAGAATCATCGAGTTGGTTGGAAATATATTTTTTTCATGGATGACATTTCAAAAACGGGAAATAAAACGTTCGGAATTATCGAATTGTGTAACTTCCAGAGGGGAAGAGATATCGACTTGCGGTTAGTGCCAATCGCATCAGAATCATGGAGATGGTTGGAAACATATGTTTTTCATGGAAAACAATTCAAAGACGGGAAATAAAACGTTCGGAATTATTGAATTGTGTAACTTCCAGAGGGGGAGAGATATCGACTTAAGGTTGGTGCCAATCGCATCAGAATCATGAAGTTGGTTGGAAATATATGTTTTTCATGGAAAACAATTCAAAGACGGGAAATAAAACGTTCGGAATTATTGAATTGCGTAACTTCCAAACAGGAAGAGATATCGATTTGCGGTTAGTGCGAATCGCATCAGAATGATCAAATTGGTTGGAAATATATGTTTTCCATAGAAAACAATTCAAAGACGGCAAATAAAACGTTCGGAATTATTGAATAGCGTAACTTCCAAACGTGAATGGATATCGACTTGCGGTTAGTGCCAATCGCATCAGAATAATCGAGTTGGTTGGAAACATACGTTCTTCATAGAAAACAATTCAAAGACGGGAAATAAAACGTTCGGAATTATTGAATTGCATAACTTCCAAACGGGAAGAGATATCGATTTGCGGTTAGTGCGAATCGCATCAGAATGATCAAATTGGTTGGAAATATATGTTTTTCATAGAAAACAATTCGAAGACGGGAAATAAAACTTTCGGAATTATTGAATTGCGTAACTTCCAAACGGGAAGAGATATCGATTTGTGGTTAGTGTAATCGCATCAGAATCATCAAGTAGGTTGGAAATATATGTTTTACATAGAAAACAATTCAAAGACGGGGAATAAAACTTTCGGAATTATTGAATTGCGTAACTTTCAGACGAAAAAACATATCTACTTGCGGTTGGTGCCAATCGCATCAGAATCATCAAATTGGTTGGAAATATATGTTTTTCATATAAAACAATTCAAAGACGGGAAATAAAACGTTCGGAATTATTGAATTGCGTAACTTCCAGAGGGGAAGAGTTATCGACTTGCGGTTAGTGCCAATCGCATCAGAATCATGGAGTTGGTTGGAAATATATGTTTTCCATGAAAACAATTCAAAAACGGGAAATAAAACGTTCGGAATTATTGAATTGTGTAATTTCCAGAGGGGAAGAGATATCGACTTGCGGTTAGTGCCAATCGCATCAGAATCATGGAGTTGGTTGGAAATATATGTTTTTCATGGAAAACAATTCAAAGACGGTGAATAAAACGTTCAGAATTATTGAATTGCGTAACTTCCAAACGTAAAGAGATATCGACTTGCAGTTAGTGCCAATCGCATCAGAATCATCAAGTAGGTGGGAAATATATGTTTGCCATAGAAAACAATTCAAAGACGAGGAATAAAACGTTCGGAATTATTGAATTGCGTAACTTCCAAACGGGAAATCGACTTGCGGTTAGTGCGAATCGCATCAGAATGATCAAATTGGTTGGAAATATATGTTTTCCGTAGAAAACTATTCAAAGACGGGGAATAAAACGTTCGGAATTATTGAATAGCGTAACTTCCAAACGTGAAGAGATATCGACTTGAGGTTAGTGCCAATCGCATCAGAATAATCGAGTTGGTTGGAAATATATGTTTTTCATAGGAAACAATTCAAAGACGGGAAGTAAAACGTTCGGAATTATTGAATTGCGTAACTTCCAAACGGGAAGAGATATCGACTTGCGGTTAGTGCGAATCGCATCAGAATGATCAAATTGGTTGGAAATATATGTTTTCCATAGAAAACAATTCAAAGACGGGAAATAAAACGTTCGGAATTATTGAATTGCTTAACTTTCAAACGGGAAGAGATATCGACTTGCGGTTAGTGCCAATCGCATCAGAATAATCGAGTTGGTTGGAAATACATGTTTTTCATAGAAAACAATTAAAAGACGGGAAATAAAACGTTCGGAATTATTGAATTGCATAACTTCCAAACGGGCAAAGATATCGACTTGCGGTTAGTGCGAATCGCATCAGAATGATCAAATTGGTTGGAAATATATGTTTTTCATAGAAAACCATTCAAAGACGAGAAAAAAAAACTTTCGGAATTATTGAATTGCGTAACTTCCAAACATGAAGAGATATCGATTTGCTGTTAGTGTCAATCGCATCAGAAACATCAAATTGGTTGGAAATATAAGTTTTCCATGGAAAACAATTCAAAAACGGAAATAAAGCGTTCGGAATTATTGAATTGCGTAACTTCCAAACGGGAAGAGATATCGACTTGCGGTTAGAGCCAATCGCACCAGAATCATCGAGTTAGTTGGAAATATATGTTTATTATGGAAAACAATTCAAAGACGGGAAATAAAACGTTCGGAATTATAGATTTGTGTAACTTCCAGAAGGGAAGAGATATCGACTTGCGGTTAGTGCCAATCGCATCAGAATCATCAAGTTGGTTGGAAATATATGTTTTCCATAGAAAACCATTCAAAGACGGGAAATAAAACGTTCGGAATTATTGAATTGCGTAACTTCCAAACGGGAAGAGTATCTACTTGCGGTTGGTGCCAATCGCATCAGAATCATCAAATTGGTTGGAAATATATGTTTTCCATATAAAACAATTCAAAGACGGGAAATAAAACGTTCGGAATTATTGAATTGCGTAACTTCCAAACGGGAAGAGATATTGACTTGCGGTTAGTGCGAATCGCATCAGAATGATCAAATTGGTTGGAAATATATGTTCTCCATAGAAAACAATTCAAAGACGAGAAATAAAACGTTCGGAATTATTGAGTAGCGTTACTTCCAAACGTGAAGAGATATCGACTTGCAGTTAGTGCCAATCGCATCAGAATATTGAGTTGATTGGAAATATATGTTTTCCATAGAAAACAATTCGAAGACGGGAAATAAAACGTTCGGAATTATTGAGTAGCGTAACTTCCAAACGTGAAGAGATATCGACTCGCGGTTAGTGCCAATTGCATCAGAATAATCGAGTTGGTTGGAAATATATGTTTTTCATAGAAAATAATTCAAAGACGGGAAATAAAACGTTCGGAATTATTGAATTGCATAACTTCCAAACGGGCAGAGATATCGACTTGCGGTTGGTGCGAATCGCATCAGAATGATCAAATTGGTTGGAAATATAGGTTTTTCATAGAAAACAATTCAAAGACGAGAAAAAAGAACATTCGGAATTATTGAATTGCGTAACTTCCAAACGGGAAGAGATATCGATTTGCTGTTAGTGCCAATCGCACCAGAATCATCGAGTTAGTTGGAAACATATGTTTATCATGGAAAACAATTCAAAAACGGGAAACAAAATGTTCGGAATTATTGAATTGTGTAACTTCCAGAGGGGAAGGGATATCGACTTGCGGTTAGTGCCAATCGCTTCAGAATCATCAAGTTGGTTGGAAATATGTTTTCCATAGAAAACAATTCAAAGACGGGAAATAAAACGTTCGGAATTATTGAATTGCGTAACTTCCAAACGGGAAGAGTATCTACTTGCGGTTGGTGCCAATCGCATCAGAATCATCAAATTGGTTGGAAATATATGTTTTCCATATAAATCAATTCAACGACGGGAAATAAAACGTTCGGACTTATTGAATTGCGTAACTTCCAAACGGGAAGAGATGTCGACTTGCGGTTAGTGCGAATCGCATCAGATTGATCAAATTGGTTGGAAATATACGTTCTCCATAGAAAACGATTCAAAGACGGGAAATAAAACGTTCGGAATTATTGAGTAGCGTAACTCCCAAACGTGAAGAGATATCGACTTGCAGTTAGTGCCAATCGCATCAGAATATTGAGTTGGTTGGAAATATATGTTTTTCATAGAAAACAATTCAAAGACGTGAAATAAAACGTTCGGAATTATTGAATTGCGTAACTTCCAAACGGGAAGAGATATCGACTTGCGGTTAGAGCCAATCGCACCAGAATCATCGAGTTAGTTGGAAACATATGTTTATCATGGAAAACAATTCAAAAACGGGAAACAAAATGTTCGGAATTATTGAATTGTGTAACTTCCAGAGGGGAAGGGATATCGACTTGCGGTTAGTGCCAATCGAATCAGAATCATCAAGTTGGTTGGAAATATGTTTTCCATAGAAAACAATTCAAAGACGGGAAATAAAACGTTCGGAATTATTGAATTGCGTAACTTCCAAACGGGAAGAGTATCTACTTGCGGTTGGTGCCAATCGCATCAGAATCATCAAATTGGTTGGAAATATATGTTTTCCATATAAATCAATTCAACGACGGGAAATAAAACGTTCGGACTTATTGAATTGCGTAACTTCCAAACGGGAAGAGATGTCGACTTGCGGTTAGTGCGAATCGCATCAGATTGATCAAATTGGTTGGAAATATACGTTCTCCATAGAAAACGATTCAAAGACGGGAAATAAAACGTTCGGAATTATTGAGTAGCGTAACTCCCAAACGTGAAGAGATATCGACTTGCAGTTAGTGCCAATCGCATCAGAATATTGAGTTGGTTGGAAATATATGTTTTTCATAGAAAACAATTCAAAGACGTGAAATAAAACGTTCGGAATTATTGAATTGCGTAACTTCCAAACGGGAGGAGATATCGACTTGCGGTTAGTGCCAATCGCATCAGAATAATCGAGTTGGTTGGAAATATATGTTTTTCATAGAAAACAAGTCAAAGACGGGAAATAAAAAGTTCGGAAATATTGAATTGCATAACTTCCGAACGGGAAGAGATATCGACTTGCGGTTAGTGCGAATGGCATCAGAATGATCAAATTGGTTGGAAATATATGTTTTTCATAGAAAACAATTCAAAGACGGGAAATAAAACGTTCGGAATTATTGAATTGCGTAACTTCCAAACGGGAAGAGATATCGACTTGCGGTTAGTGAGAATGGCATCAGAATGATCAAATTGGTTGGAAATATATGTTTTCCATAGAAAACAATTCGAAGACGGGAAATAAAACGTTCGGAATTATTGAGTAGCGTAACTTCCAAACGTGAATAGATATCGACTTGCGGTTAGTGCCAATCGCATCAGAATAATCGAGTTGGTTGGAAACATACGTTCTTCATAGAAAACAATTCAAAGACGGGAAATAAAACGTTCGGAATTATTGAATTGCATAACTTCCAAACGTGAAGAGATATCGACTTGCGGTTAGTGCGAATCGCATCAGAATGATCAAATTGGTTGGAAATATATGTTTTTCATAGAAAACAATTCGAAGACGGGAAATAAAACTTTCGGAATTATTGAATTGCGTAACTTCCAAACGGGGAGAGATATCGACTTGTGGTTAGTGTAATCGCATCAGAATCATCAAGTAGGTTGGAAATATATGTTTTACATAGAAAACAATTCAAAGACGGGAAATAAAACTTTCGGAATTATTGAATTGCGTAACTCTCAGACAGGAAAACATATCTACTTGCGGTTGGTGCCAATCGCATCAGAATCATCAAATTGGTTGAAAATATATGTTTTCCATATAAAACAATTCAAAGACGGGAAATAAAACGTTCGGAATTATTGAATGGCGTAACTTCCAGACGGGAAGAGATATCGACTTGCGGCTAGTGCCAATCGCATCAGAATCATAGATTTGGTTGGAAATATATGTTTCTCATAGAAAACAATTCAAAGAAGGGCAATGAAACGTTCGGAAATATTGAATTGCGTAACTTCCAGACGGGAAGAGATATCGATTTGCTGTTAGTGCAAATCGCATCAGAGTCATCAAATTGGTTGGAATATAAGTTTTCCATAGAAAATAATTCAAAAACGGAAATGAAGCGTTCGGAATTATTGAATTGCGTAACTTCCAAACGGGAAGAGACATCGACTTGCGGTTAGAGCCAATCGCATCAGAATCATCGAGTTGGTTGGAAATATATGTTTTTCATGAAAAACAATTCAAAAACGGGAAATAAAACTTTCGGAATTATTGAATTGTGTAACTTCCAGAGGGGAAGAGATATCGACTTGCGGTTAGTGCCAATCGCATCAGAATCATGGAGTTGGTTGGAAATATATGTTTTTCATGGAAAACAATTCAAAGACGGTGAATAAAACGTTGGGAATTATTGAATTGCGTAACTTCCAAACGTAAAGAGATATCGACTTGCGGTTAGTGCCAATCGCATCAGAATCATCAAGTGGGTTGGAAATATATGTTTGCCATAGAAAACAATTCAAAGACGAGAAATAAAACGTTCGGAATTATTGAATTGCGTAACTTCCAAACGGGAAATCGACTTGCGGTTAGTGCGAATCGCATCAGAATGATCAAATTGGTTGGAAATATATGTTTTCCGTAGAAAACTATTCAAAGACGGGAAATAAAACGTTCGGAATCATTGAATAGCGTAACTTTCAGACAGGAAAACATATCTACTTGCGGTTGGTGCCAATCGCATCAGAATCATCAAATTGGTTGAAAATATATGTTTTCCATAGAAAACAATTCGAAGACGGGAAATAAAACTTTCGGAATTATTGAATTGGGTAACTTCCAAACGTGAAGAGATATCGACTTGCGGTTAGTGCCAATCGCATCAGATTAATCGAGTTGGTTTAAATATATGTTTTTCATAGAAAACAATTCAAAGACGGGAAATAAAACGTTCGGAATTATTGAATTGCGTAACTTTCAGACAGGAAAACATATCTACTTGCGGTTGGTGCCAATCGCATCAGAATCATCAAATTGGTTGAAAATATATGTTTTCCATAGAAAACAATTCGAAGACGGGAAATAAAACTTTCGGAATTATTGAATTGGGTAACTTCCAGACGGGAAGAGGTATCGACTTGCGGCTAGTGCCAATCGCATCAGAATCATCGAGTTGGTTGGAAATACATGTTTTTCATAGAAAACAATTCAAAGACGGGAAATAAAACGTTCGGAATTATTGAATTGCGTAACTTCCAGACGGGAAGAGATATCGATTTGCTGTTAGTGCAAATCGCATCAGAGTCATCAAATTGGTTGGAAATATAAGTTTTCCATAGAAAATAATTCAAAAACGGAAATGAAGCGTTCGGAATTATTGAATTGCGTAACTTCCAAACGGGAAGAGATATCGACTTGCGGTTAGAGCCAATCGCATCAGAATCATCGAGTTGGTTGGAAATATATGTTTTTCATGAAAAACAATTCAAAAACGGGAAATAAAACGTTCGGAATTATTGAATTGTGTAACTTCCAGAGGGGAAGAGATATCGACTTGCGGTTAGTGCCAATCGCATCAGAATCATGGAGTTGGTTGGAAATATATGTTTTTCATGGAGAACAATTCAAAGACGGTGAATAAAACGTTGGGAATTATTGAATTGCGTAACTTCCAAACGTAAAGAGATATCGACTTGCGGTTAGTGCCAATCGCATCAGAATCATCAAGTAGGTTGGAAATATATGTTTGCCATAGAAAACAATTCAAAGACGAGAAATAAAACGTTCGGAATTATTGAATTGCGTAACTTCCAAACGGGAAATCGACTTGCGGTTAGTGCGAATCGCATCAGAATGATCAAATTGGTTGGAAATATATGTTTTCCGTAGAAAACTATTCAAAGACGGGAAATAAAACGTTCGGAATTATTGAATAGCGTAACTTCCAAACGTGAAGAGATATCGACTTGCGGTTAGTGCCAATCGCATCAGAATAATCGAGTTGGTTTAAATATATGTTTTTCATAGAAAACAATTCAAAGACGGGAAATAAAACGTTCGGAATTATTGAATTGCGTAACTTCCAAACGGGAAGAGATATCGACTTGCGGTTAGTGCGAATCGCATCAGAATGATCAAATTGGTTGGAAATATATGTTTTCCATAGAAAACAATTCAAAGACGGGAAATAAAACGTTCGGAATTATTGAATTGCGTAACTTTCAGACGGGAAGAGATATCGACTTGCGGTTAGAGCCAATCGCACCAGAATCATCGAGTTAGTTGGAAATATATGTTTATCATGGAAAACAATTCAAAGACGGGAAATAAAACGTTCGGAATTATAGAATTGTGTATTTTCCAGAGGGGAAGAGATATCGACTTGCGGTTAGTGCCAATCGCATCAGAATCATCAAGTTGGTTGGAAATATATGTTTTCCATAGAAAACAATTCAAAGACGGGAAATAAAACGTTCGGAATTATTGAATTGCGTAACTTTCAGACGGGAAGAGATATCGACTTGCGGTTAGAGCCAATCGCACCAGAATCATCGAGTTAGTTGGAAATATATGTTTATCATGGAAAACAATTCAAAGACGGGAAATAAAACGTTCGGAATTATAGAATTGTGTAACTTCCAGAGGGGAAGAGATATCGACTTGCGGTTAGTGCCAATCGCATCAGAATCATCAAATTGGTTGGAAATATAAGTTTTCCATAGAAAACAATTCAAAAACGGAAATAAAGCTTTCGGAATTATTGAATTGCGTAACTTCCAAACGGGAAGAGATATCGACTTGCGGTTAGAGCCAATCGCACCAGAATCATCGAGTTAGTTGGAAATATATGTTTATCATGGAAAACAATTCAAAGACGGGAAATAAAACGTTCGGAATTATAGAATTGTGTAACTTCCAGAGGGGAAGAGATATCGACTTGCGGTTAGTGCCAATCGCATCAGAATCATCAAGTTGGTTGGAAATATATGTTTTCCATAGAAAACAATTCAAAGACGGGAAATAAAACGTTCGGAATTATTGAATTGCGTAACTTCCAAACGGGAAGAGATATCTACTTGCGGTTAGTGCGAATCGCATCAGAATGATCAAATTGGTTGGAAATATATGTTCTCCATAGAAAACAATTCAAAGACGGGAAATAAAACGTTCGGAATTATTGAGTAGCGTTACTTCCAAACGTGAAGAGATATCGACTTGCAGTTAGTGCCAATCGCATCAGAATATTGAGTTGGTTGGAAATATATGTTTTCCATAGAAAACAATTCGAAGACGGGAAATAAAACGTTCGGAATTATTGAGTAGCGTAGCTTCCAAACGTGAAGGGATATCGACTCGCGGTTAGTGCCAATTGCATCAGAATAATCGAGTTGGTTGGAAATATATGTTTTTCATAGAAAACAATTCAAAGACGGGAAATAAAACGTTCGGAATTATTGAATTGCATAACTTCCAAACGGGCAGAGATATCGACTTGCGGTTAGTGCGAATCGCATGAGAATGATCAAATTGGTTGGAAATATATGTTTTTCATAGAAAACAATTCAAAGACGAGAAAAAAAAACATTCGGAATTATTGAATTGCGTAGCTTCCAAACGGGAAGAGATATCGATTTGCTGTTAGTGCCAATCGCATCAGAATCATCAAATTGGTTGGAAATATAAGTTTTCCATAGAAAACAATTCAAAAACGGAAATAAAGCGTTCGGAATTATCGAATTGCGTAACTTCCAAACGGGAAGAGATATCGACTTGCGGTTAGAGCCAATCGCACCAGAATCATCGAGTTAGTTGGAAATATATGTTTATCATGGAAAACAATTCAAAAACGGGAAATAAAACGTTCGGAATTATTGAATTGTGTAACTTCCAGAGGGGAAGGGATATCGACTTGCGGTTAGTGCCAATCGCATCAGAATCATCAAGTTGGTTGGAAATATATGTTTTCCATAGAAAACAATTCAAAGACGGGAAATAAAACGTTCGGAATTATTGAATTGCGTAACTTCCAAACGGGAAGAGTATCTACTTGCGGTTGGTGCCAATCGCATCAGAATCATCAAATTGGTTGGAAATATATGTTTTCCATATAAATCAATTCAACGACGGGAAATAAAACTTTCGGACTTATTGAATTGCGTAACTTCCAAACGGGAAGAGATGTCGACTTGCGGTTAGTGCGAATCGTATCAGAATGATCAAATTGGTTGGAAATATATGTTCTCCATAGAAAACGATTCAAAGACGGGAAATAAAACGTTCGGAATTATTGAGTAGCGTAACTCCCAAACGTGAAGAGATATCGACTTGCAGATAGTGCCAATCGCATCAGAATATTGAGTTGGTTGGAAATATATGTTTTTCATAGAAAACAATTCAAAGACGGGAAATAAAACGTTCGGAATTATTGAATTGCGTAACTTCCAAACGGGAGGAGATATCGACTTGCGGTTAGTGCCAATCGCATCAGAATAATCGAGTTGGTTGGAAATATATGTTTTTCATAGAAATTAATTCAAAGACGGGAAATAAAACGTTCGGAAATATTGAATTGCGTAACTTCCAAACGGGAAGAGATATCGACTTGCGGTTAGTGCGAATGGCATCAGAATGATCAAATTGGTTGGAAATATATGTTTTCCATAGAAAACAATTCGAAGACGGAAATAAAACGTTCGGAATTATTGAGTAGCGTAACTTCCAAACGGGAAGAGATATCGACTTGCGGTTAGTGCGTATCGCATCAGAATGATCAAATTGGTTGGAAATATAAGTTTTCCATAGAAAACAATTCAAAAACAGAAATAAAGCGTTCGGAATCATTGAATTGCGTAACTTCCAAACGGGAAGAGATATCGACTAGCGGTTAGAGCCAATCGCATCAGAATCATCGAGTTGGTTGGAAAAATATTTTTCTCATGGATGACAATTCAAAAACGGGAAATAAAACGTTCGGAATTATTGAATTGTGTAACTTCCAGAGGGGAAGAGATATCGACTTGCGGTTAAGGCCAATCGCATCAGAATCATGAAGTTGGTTGGAAATATATGTTTTTCATGGGAAACAATTCAAAGACGGGAAATAATACGTTCGGAATTATTGAATTGTGTAACTTCCAGAGGAGGAGAGATATCGACTTGCGGTTAGTGCCAATCGCATCAGAATCATGGAGTTGGTTGGAAACCAAGCCAATCGCATCAGAATCATCGAGTTGGTTGAAAATATATTTTTTTCATGGATGACAATTCAAAAACGGGAAATAAAACGTTCGGAATTATTGAATTGTGTAACTTCCAGAGGGGAAGAGATATCGACTTGCGGTTAGTGCCAATCGCATCAGAATCATCAAGTTGGTTGGAAATATATGTTTTCCATAGAAAACAATTCAAAGACGGGAAATAAAACGTTCGGAATTATTGAATTGCGTAACTTCCAAACGGGAAGAGTATCTACTTGCGGTTGGTGCCAATCGCATCAGAATCATCAAATTGGTTGGACATATATGTTTTCCGTATAAAACAATTCAAAGACGGGAAATAAAACGTTCGGAATTATTGAATTGCGTTACTTCCAAACGGGAAGAGATATCGACTTGCGGTTAGTGCGAATCGCATCAGAATGATCAAATTGGTTGGAAATATATGTTTTCCATAGAAAACAATTCAAAGACGGGAAATAAAACGTTCGGAATTATTGAGTAGCGTAACTTCCAAACGTGAAGAGATTTCGACTTGCGGTTAGTGCCAATCGCATCAGAATAATCGAGTTGGTTGGAAATATATGTTTTTCATAGAAAACAATTCAAAGACGGGAAATAAAACGTTCGGAATTATTGAATTGCGTAACTTCCAAACGGGAATAGATATCGACTTGCGGTTAGTGCCAATCGCATCAGAATAATCGAGTTGGTTGGAAATATATGTTTTTCATAGAAAACAATTCAAGGACGGGAAATAAAACGTTCGGAATTATTGAATTGCATAACTTCCAAACGGGGAGAGATATCGACTTGCGGTTAGTGCGAATCGCATCAGAATGATCAAATTGGTTGGAAATATATGTTTTTCATAGAAAACAATTCAAAGACGGGAAATAAAACGTTCGGGATTATTGAATAGCGTAACTTCCAAACGTGAATAGATATCGACTTGCGGTTA